>OZ020311.1:7985462-8352546 GCA_963971305.1 Arcuatula senhousia | reverse complement strand
AAAATATTGACGTCCTACAAAAATCACCCGTTCGTGCGGTAATGTGCGCCATATCAAAACTATAAGTAGTATTGCGTAAAATCGGGTATTTTCTAATAGAAAACATATTGCGCAAATAGTACAAGTTAAATGGAGCGTGTGGCGCTTATAACAGCGCGAGACCAAAACGTTTCTTTCATGTTTTTCACTTGTTTTTCGGGAAAAACGTCATAAAATTGAGGTTCGAATTTTTTTCCATACGAGCGATATGATGTTCTCTGATAAAACTATAAGTCGTATTAATTAAAATCGAGTATCTTTTAAAAGTAGACATGTTGTGCAAGGTAGTACACCCCAAAATAAGCGCACAGAGCTAATAACCGCACGGGATATCCCGACATCTTTCATGGTTTTCACTTGTTTTTCAAGAAAAACGTCAAAATATTGACGTCCTACAAAAATCACCCGTTCGTGCGGTAATGTGCGCCATATCAAAACTATAAGTAGTATTGCGTAAAATCGGGTATTTTCTAATAGAAAACATATTGCGCAAAATAGTACAAGTTAAATGGAGCGTGTGGCGCTTATAACAGCGCGAGACCAAAACGTTTCTTTCATGTTTTTCACTTGTTTTTCGGGAAAAACGTCATAAAATTGAGGTTTCGATTTTTTTTTCCATACGAGCGATATGATGTTCTCTGATAAAACTATAAGTCGTATTAATTAAAATCGAGTATCTTTTAAAAGTAGACATGTTGTGCAAGGTAGTACACCCCAAAATAAGCGCACAGAGCTAATAACCGCACGGGATATCCGACATCTTTCATGGTTTTCACTTGTTTTTCAAGAAAAACGTCAAAATATTGACGTCCTACAAAAATCACCCGTTCGTGCGGTAATGTGCGCCATATCAAAACTATAAGTAGTATTGCGTAAAATCGGGTATTTTCTAATAGAAAACATATTGCGCAAAATAGTACAAGTTAAATGGAGCGTGTGGCGCTTATAACAGCGCGAGACCAAACGTTTCTTTCATGTTTTTCACTTGTTTTTCGGGAAAAACGTCATAAAATTGAGGTTTCGAATTTTTTTTCCATACGAGCGATATGATGTTCTCTGATAAAACTATAAGTCGTATTAATTAAAATCGAGTATCTTTTAAAAGTAGACATGTTGTGCAAGGTAGTACACCCCCAAAATAAGCGCACAGAGCTAATAACCGCACGGGATATCCCGACATCTTTCATGGTTTTCACTTGTTTTTCAAGAAAAACGTCAAAATATTGACGTCCTACAAAAATCACCCGTTCGTGCGGTAATGTGCGCCATATCAAAACTATAAGTAGTATTGCGTAAAATCGGGTATTTTCTAATAGAAAACATATTGCGCAAAATAGTACAAGTTAAATGGAGCGTGTGGCGCTTATAACAGCGCGAGACCAAAACGTTTCTTTCATGTTTTTCACTTGTTTTTCGGGAAAAACGTCATAAAATTGAGGTTTCGAATTTTTTTTCCATACGAGCGATATGATGTTCTCTGATAAAACTATAAGTCGTATTAATTAAAATCGAGTATCTTTTAAAAGTAGACATGTTGTGCAAGGTAGTACACCCCAAAAAAGCGCACAGAGCTAATAACCGCACGGGATATCCCGACATCTTTCATGGTTTTCACTTGTTTTTCAAGAAAAACGTCAAAATATTGACGTCCTACAAAAATCACCCGTTCGTGCGGTAATGTGCGCCATATCAAAACTATAAGTAGTATTGCGTAAAATCGGGTATTTTCTAATAGAAAACATATTGCGCAAAATAGTACAAGTTAAATGGAGCGTGTGGCGCTTATAACAGCGCGAGACCAAAACGTTTCTTTCATGTTTTTCACTTGTTTTTCGGGAAAAACGTCATAAAATTGAGGTTTCGATTTTTTTTTCCATACGAGCGATATGATGTTCTCTGATAAAACTATAAGTCGTATTAATTAAAATCGAGTATCTTTTAAAAGTAGACATGTTGTGCAAGGTAGTACACCCCAAAATAAGCGCACAGAGCTAATAACCGCACGGGATATCCCGACATCTTTCATGGTTTTCACTTGTTTTTCAAGAAAAACGTCAAAATATTGACGTCCTACAAAAATCACCCGTTCGTGCGGTAATGTGCGCCATATCAAAACTATAAGTAGTATTGCGTAAAATCGGGTATTTTCTAATAGAAAACATATTGCGCAAAATAGTACAAGTTAAATGGAGCGTGTGGCGCTTATAACAGCGCGAGACCAAAACGTTTCTTTCATGTTTTTCACTTGTTTTTCGGGAAAAACGTCATAAAATTGAGGTTTCGAATTTTTTTTCCATACGAGCGATATGATGTTCTCTGATAAAACTATAAGTCGTATTAATTAAAATCGAGTATCTTTTAAAAGTAGACATGTTGTGCAAGGTAGTACACCCCAAAATAAGCGCACAGAGCTAATAACCGCACGGGATATCCCGACATCTTTCATGGTTTTCACTTGTTTTTCAAGAAAAACGTCAAAATATTGACGTCCTACAAAAATCACCCGTTCGTGCGGTAATGTGCGCCATATCAAAACTATAAGTAGTATTGCGTAAAATCGGGTATTTTCTAATAGAAAACATATTGCGCAAAATAGTACAAGTTAAATGGAGCGTGTGGCGCTTATAACAGCGCGAGACCAAAACGTTTCTTTCATGTTTTTCACTTGTTTTTCGGGAAAAACGTCATAAAATTGAGGTTTCGAATTTTTTTTCCATACGAGCGATATGATGTTCTCTGATAAAACTATAAGTCGTATTAATTAAAATCGAGTATCTTTTAAAAGTAGACATGTTGTGCAAGGTAGTACACCCCAAAATAAGCGCACAGAGCTAATAACCGCACGGGATATCCGACATCTTTCATGGTTTTCACTTGTTTTTCAAGAAAAACGTCAAAATATTGACGTCCTACAAAAATCACCCGTTCGTGCGGTAATGTGCGCCATATCAAAACTATAAGTAGTATTGCGTAAAATCGGGTATTTTCTAATAGAAAACATATTGCGCAAAATAGTACAAGTTAAATGGAGCGTGTGGCGCTTATAACAGCGCGAGACCAAAACGTTTCTTTCATGTTTTTCACTTGTTTTTCGGGAAAAACGTCATAAAATTGAGGTTTCGAATTTTTTTTCCATACGAGCGATATGATGTTCTCTGATAAAACTATAAGTCGTATTAATTAAAATCGAGTATCTTTTAAAAGTAGACATGTTGTGCAAGGTAGTACACCCCAAAATAAGCGCACAGAGCTAATAACCGCACGGGATATCCCGACATCTTTCATGGTTTTCACTTGTTTTTCAAGAAAAACGTCAAAATATTGACGTCCTACAAAAATCACCCGTTCGTGCGGTAATGTGCGCCATATCAAAACTATAAGTAGTATTGCGTAAAATCGGGTATTTTCTAATAGAAAACATATTGCGCAAAATAGTACAAGTTAAATGGAGCGTGTGGCGCTTATAACAGCGCGAGACCAAAACGTTTCTTTCATGTTTTTCACTTGTTTTTCGGGAAAAACGTCATAAAATTGAGGTTTCGAATTTTTTTCCATACGAGCGATATGATGTTCTCTGATAAAACTATAAGTCGTATTAATTAAAATCGAGTATCTTTTAAAAGTAGACATGTTGTGCAAGGTAGTACACCCCAAAATAAGCGCACAGAGCTAATAACCGCACGGGATATCCCGACATCTTTCATGGTTTTCACTTGTTTTTCAAGAAAAACGTCAAAATATTGACGTCCTACAAAAATCACCCGTTCGTGCGGTAATGTGCGCCATATCAAAACTATAAGTAGTATTGCGTAAAATCGGGTATTTTCTAATAGAAAACATATTGCGCAAAATAGTACAAGTTAAATGGAGCGTGTGGCGCTTATAACAGCGCGAGACCAAAACGTTTCTTTCATGTTTTTCACTTGTTTTTCGGGAAAAACGTCATAAAATTGAGGTTTCGAATTTTTTTTCCATACGAGCGATATGATGTTCTCTGATAAAACTATAAGTCGTATTAATTAAAATCGAGTATCTTTTAAAAGTAGACATGTTGTGCAAGGTAGTACACCCCAAAATAAGCGCACAGAGCTAATAACCGCACGGGATATCCCGACATCTTTCATGGTTTTCACTTGTTTTTCAAGAAAAACGTCAAAATATTGACGTCCTACAAAAATCACCCGTTCGTGCGGTAATGTGCGCCATATCAAAACTATAAGTAGTATTGCGTAAAATCGGGTATTTTCTAATAGAAAACATATTGCGCAAAATAGTACAAGTTAAATGGAGCGTGTGGCGCTTATAACAGCGCGAGACCAAAACGTTTCTTTCATGTTTTTCACTTGTTTTTCGGGAAAAACGTCATAAAATTGAGGTTTCGAATTTTTTTTCCATACGAGCGATATGATGTTCTCTGATAAAACTATAAGTCGTATTAATTAAAATCGAGTATCTTTTAAAAGTAGACATGTTGTGCAAGGTAGTACACCCCAAAATAAGCGCACAGAGCTAATAACCGCACGGGATATCCCGACATCTTTCATGGTTTTCACTTGTTTTTCAAGAAAAACGTCAAAATATTGACGTCCTACAAAAATCACCCGTTCGTGCGGTAATGTGCGCCATATCAAAACTATAAGTAGTATTGCGTAAAATCGGGTATTTTCTAATAGAAAACATATTGCGCAAAATAGTACAAGTTAAATGGAGCGTGTGGCGCTTATAACAGCGCGAGACCAAAACGTTTCTTTCATGTTTTTCACTTGTTTTTCGGGAAAAACGTCATAAAATTGAGGTTTCGAATTTTTTTTCCATACGAGCGATATGATGTTCTCTGATAAAACTATAAGTCGTATTAATTAAAATCGAGTATCTTTTAAAAGTAGACATGTTGTGCAAGGTAGTACACCCCAAAATAAGCGCACAGAGCTAATAACCGCACGGGATATCCCGACATCTTTCATGGTTTTCACTTGTTTTTCAAGAAAAACGTCAAAATATTGACGTCCTACAAAAATCACCCGTTCGTGCGGTAATGTGCGCCATATCAAAACTATAAGTAGTATTGCGTAAAATCGGGTATTTTCTAATAGAAAACATATTGCGCAAAATAGTACAAGTTAAATGGAGCGTGTGGCGCTTATAACAGCGCGAGACCAAAACGTTTCTTTCATGTTTTTCACTTGTTTTTCGGGAAAAACGTCATAAAATTGAGGTTTCGAATTTTTTTTTCCATACGAGCGATATGATGTTCTCTGATAAAACTATAAGTCGTATTAATTAAAATCGAGTATCTTTTAAAAGTAGACATGTTGTGCAAGGTAGTACACCCCAAAATAAGCGCACAGAGCTAATAACCGCACGGGATATCCCGACATCTTTCATGGTTTTCACTTGTTTTTCAAGAAAAACGTCAAAATATTGACGTCCTACAAAAATCACCCGTTCGTGCGGTAATGTGCGCCATATCAAAACTATAAGTAGTATTGCGTAAAATCGGGTATTTTCTAATAGAAAACATATTGCGCAAAATAGTACAAGTTAAATGGAGCGTGTGGCGCTTATAACAGCGCGAGACCAAAACGTTTCTTTCATGTTTTTCACTTGTTTTTCGGGAAAAACGTCATAAAATTGAGGTTTCGAATTTTTTTTCCATACGAGCGATATGATGTTCTCTGATAAAACTATAAGTCGTATTAATTAAAATCGAGTATCTTTTAAAAGTAGACATGTTGTGCAAGGTAGTACACCCCAAAATAAGCGCACAGAGCTAATAACCGCACGGGATATCCCGACATCTTTCATGGTTTTCACTTGTTTTTCAAGAAAAACGTCAAAATATTGACGTCCTACAAAAATCACCCGTTCGTGCGGTAATGTGCGCCATATCAAAACTATAAGTAGTATTGCGTAAAATCGGGTATTTTCTAATAGAAAACATATTGCGCAAAATAGTACAAGTTAAATGGAGCGTGTGGCGCTTATAACAGCGCGAGACCAAAACGTTTCTTTCATGTTTTTCACTTGTTTTTCGGGAAAAACGTCATAAAATTGAGGTTTCGAATTTTTTTTCCATACGAGCGATATGATGTTCTCTGATAAAACTATAAGTCGTATTAATTAAAATCGAGTATCTTTTAAAAGTAGACATGTTGTGCAAGGTAGTACACCCCAAAATAAGCGCACAGAGCTAATAACCGCACGGGATATCCCGACATCTTTCATGGTTTTCACTTGTTTTTCAAGAAAAACGTCAAAATATTGACGTCCTACAAAAATCACCCGTTCGTGCGGTAATGTGCGCCATATCAAAACTATAAGTAGTATTGCGTAAAATCGGGTATTTTCTAATAGAAAACATATTGCGCAAAATAGTACAAGTTAAATGGAGCGTGTGGCGCTTATAACAGCGCGAGACCAAAACGTTTCTTTCATGTTTTTCACTTGTTTTTCGGGAAAAACGTCATAAAATTGAGGTTTCGAATTTTTTTCCATACGAGCGATATGATGTTCTCTGATAAAACTATAAGTCGTATTAATTAAAATCGAGTATCTTTTAAAAGTAGACATGTTGTGCAAGGTAGTACACCCCAAAATAAGCGCACAGAGCTAATAACCGCACGGGATATCCCGACATCTTTCATGGTTTTCACTTGTTTTTCAAGAAAAACGTCAAAATATTGACGTCCTACAAAAATCACCCGTTCGTGCGGTAATGTGCGCCATATCAAAACTATAAGTAGTATTGCGTAAAATCGGGTATTTTCTAATAGAAAACATATTGCGCAAAATAGTACAAGTTAAATGGAGCGTGTGGCGCTTATAACAGCGCGAGACCAAAACGTTTCTTTCATGTTTTTCACTTGTTTTTCGGGAAAAACGTCATAAAATTGAGGTTTCGAATTTTTTTTTCCATACGAGCGATATGATGTTCTCTGATAAAACTATAAGTCGTATTAATTAAAATCGAGTATCTTTTAAAAGTAGACATGTTGTGCAAGGTAGTACACCCCAAAATAAGCGCACAGAGCTAATAACCGCACGGGATATCCCGACATCTTTCATGGTTTTCACTTGTTTTTCAAGAAAAACGTCAAAATATTGACGTCCTACAAAAATCACCCGTTCGTGCGGTAATGTGCGCCATATCAAAACTATAAGTAGTATTGCGTAAAATCGGGTATTTTCTAATAGAAAACATATTGCGCAAAATAGTACAAGTTAAATGGAGCGTGTGGCGCTTATAACAGCGCGAGACCAAAACGTTTCTTTCATGTTTTTCACTTGTTTTTCGGGAAAAACGTCATAAAATTGAGGTTTCGAATTTTTTTTCCATACGAGCGATATGATGTTCTCTGATAAAACTATAAGTCGTATTAATTAAAATCGAGTATCTTTTAAAAGTAGACATGTTGTGCAAGGTAGTACACCCCAAAATAAGCGCACAGAGCTAATAACCGCACGGGATATCCCGACATCTTTCATGGTTTTCACTTGTTTTTCAAGAAAAACGTCAAAATATTGACGTCCTACAAAAATCACCCGTTCGTGCGGTAATGTGCGCCATATCAAAACTATAAGTAGTATTGCGTAAAATCGGGTATTTTCTAATAGAAAACATATTGCGCAAAATAGTACAAGTTAAATGGAGCGTGTGGCGCTTATAACAGCGCGAGACCAAAACGTTTCTTTCATGTTTTTCACTTGTTTTTCGGGAAAAACGTCATAAAATTGAGGTTTCGAATTTTTTTTCCATACGAGCGATATGATGTTCTCTGATAAAACTATAAGTCGTATTAATTAAAATCGAGTATCTTTTAAAAGTAGACATGTTGTGCAAGGTAGTACACCCCAAAATAAGCGCACAGAGCTAATAACCGCACGGGATATCCCGACATCTTTCATGGTTTTCACTTGTTTTTCAAGAAAAACGTCAAAATATTGACGTCCTACAAAAATCACCCGTTCGTGCGGTAATGTGCGCCATATCAAAACTATAAGTAGTATTGCGTAAAATCGGGTATTTTCTAATAGAAAACATATTGCGCAAAATAGTACAAGTTAAATGGAGCGTGTGGCGCTTATAACAGCGCGAGACCAAAACGTTTCTTTCATGTTTTTCACTTGTTTTTCGGGAAAAACGTCATAAAATTGAGGTTTCGAATTTTTTTTTCCATACGAGCGATATGATGTTCTCTGATAAAACTATAAGTCGTATTAATTAAAATCGAGTATCTTTTAAAAGTAGACATGTTGTGCAAGGTAGTACACCCCAAAATAAGCGCACAGAGCTAATAACCGCACGGGATATCCCGACATCTTTCATGGTTTTCACTTTTTTTTCAAGAAAAACTTCAAAATATTGACGTCCTACAAAAATCACCCGTTCGTGCGGTAATGTGCGCCATATCAAAACTATAAGTAGTATTGCGTAAAATCGGGTATTTTCTAATAGAAAACATATTGCGCAAAATAGTACAAGTTAAATGGAGCGTGTGGCGCTTATAACAGCGCGAGACCAAAACGTTTCTTTCATGTTTTTCACTTGTTTTTCGGGAAAAACGTCATAAAATTGAGGTTTCGAATTTTTTTTCCATACGAGCGATATGATGTTCTCTGATAAAACTATAAGTCGTATTAATTAAAATCGAGTATCTTTTAAAAGTAGACATGTTGTGCAAGGTAGTACACCCCAAAATAAGCGCACAGAGCTAATAACCGCACGGGATATCCCGACATCTTTCATGGTTTTCACTTGTTTTTCAAGAAAAACGTCAAAATATTGACGTCCTACAAAAATCACCCGTTCGTGCGGTAATGTGCGCCATATCAAAACTATAAGTAGTATTGCGTAAAATCGGGTATTTTCTAATAGAAAACATATTGCGCAAAATAGTACAAGTTAAATGGAGCGTGTGGCGCTTATAACAGCGCGAGACCAAAACGTTTCTTTCATGTTTTTCACTTGTTTTTCGGGAAAAACGTCATAAAATTGAGGTTTCGAATTTTTTTTCCATACGAGCGATATGATGTTCTCTGATAAAACTATAAGTCGTATTAATTAAAATCGAGTATCTTTTAAAAGTAGACATGTTGTGCAAGGTAGTACACCCCAAAATAAGCGCACAGAGCTAATAACCGCACGGGATATCCCGACATCTTTCATGGTTTTCACTTGTTTTTCAAGAAAAACGTCAAAATATTGACGTCCTACAAAAATCACCCGTTCGTGTCGGTAATGTGCGCCATATCAAAACTATAAGTAGTATTGCGTAAAATCGGGTATTTTCTAATAGAAAACATATTGCGCAAAATAGTACAAGTTAAATGGAGCGTGTGGCGCTTATAACAGCGCGAGACCAAAACGTTTCTTTCATGTTTTTCACTTGTTTTTCGGGAAAAACGTCATAAAATTGAGGTTTCGAATTTTTTTTCCATACGAGCGATATGATGTTCTCTGATAAAACTATAAGTCGTATTAATTAAAATCGAGTATCTTTTAAAAGTAGACATGTTGTGCAAGGTAGTACACCCCAAAATAAGCGCACAGAGCTAATAACCGCACGGGATATCCCGACATCTTTCATGGTTTTCACTTGTTTTTCAAGAAAAACGTCAAAATATTGACGTCCTACAAAAATCACCCGTTCGTGCGGTAATGTGCGCCATATCAAAACTATAAGTAGTATTGCGTAAAATCGGGTATTTTCTAATAGAAAACATATTGCGCAAAATAGTACAAGTTAAATGGAGCGTGTGGCGCTTATAACAGCGCGAGACCAAAACGTTTCTTTCATGTTTTTCACTTGTTTTTCGGGAAAAACGTCATAAAATTGAGGTTTCGAATTTTTTTTCCATACGAGCGATATGATGTTCTCTGATAAAACTATAAGTCGTATTAATTAAAATCGAGTATCTTTTAAAAGTAGACATGTTGTGCAAGGTAGTACACCCCAAAATAAGCGCACAGAGCTAATAACCGCACGGGATATCCCGACATCTTTCATGGTTTTCACTTGTTTTTCAAGAAAAACGTCAAAATATTGACGTCCTACAAAAATCACCCGTTCGTGCGGTAATGTGCGCCATATCAAAACTATAAGTAGTATTGCGTAAAATCGGGTATTTTCTAATAGAAAACATATTGCGCAAAATAGTACAAGTTAAATGGAGCGTGTGGCGCTTATAACAGCGCGAGACCAAAACGTTTCTTTCATGTTTTTCACTTGTTTTTCGGGAAAAACGTCATAAAATTGAGGTTTCGAATTTTTTTTCCATACGAGCGATATGATGTTCTCTGATAAAACTATAAGTCGTATTAATTAAAATCGAGTATCTTTTAAAAGTAGACATGTTGTGCAAGGTAGTACACCCCAAAATAAGCGCACAGAGCTAATAACCGCACGGGATATCCCGACATCTTTCATGGTTTTCACTTGTTTTTCAAGAAAAACGTCAAAATATTGACGTCCTACAAAAATCACCCGTTCGTGCGGTAATGTGCGCCATATCAAAACTATAAGTAGTATTGCGTAAAATCGGGTATTTTCTAATAGAAAACATATTGCGCAAAATAGTACAAGTTAAATGGAGCGTGTGGCGCTTATAACAGCGCGAGACCAAAACGTTTCTTTCATGTTTTTCACTTGTTTTTCGGGAAAAACGTCATAAAATTGAGGTTTCGAATTTTTTTTTCCATACGAGCGATATGATGTTCTCTGATAAAACTATAAGTCGTATTAATTAAAATCGAGTATCTTTTAAAAGTAGACATGTTGTGCAAGGTAGTACACCCCAAAATAAGCGCACAGAGCTAATAACCGCACGGGATATCCCGACATCTTTCATGGTTTTCACTTGTTTTTCAAGAAAAACGTCAAAATATTGACGTCCTACAAAAATCACCCGTTCGTGCGGTAATGTGCGCCATATCAAAACTATAAGTAGTATTGCGTAAAATCGGATATTTTCTAATAGAAAACATATTGCGCAAAATAGTACAAGTTAAATGGAGCGTGTGGCGCTTATAACAGCGCGAGACCAAAACGTTTCTTTCATGTTTTTCACTTGTTTTTCGGGAAAAACGTCATAAAATTGAGGTTTCGAATTTTTTTTCCATACGAGCGATATGATGTTCTCTGATAAAACTATAAGTCGTATTAATTAAAATCGAGTATCTTTTAAAAGTAGACATGTTGTGCAAGGTAGTACACCCCAAAATAAGCGCACAGAGCTAATAACCGCACGGGATATCCCGACATCTTTCATGGTTTTCACTTGTTTTTCAAGAAAAACGTCAAAATATTGACGTCCTACAAAAATCACCCGTTCGTGTGGTAATGTGCGCCATATCAAAACTATAAGTAGTATTGCGTAAAATCGGGTATTTTCTAATAGAAAACATATTGCGCAAAATAGTACAAGTTAAATGGAGCGTGTGGCGCTTATAACAGCGCGAGACCAAAACGTTTCTTTCATGTTTTTCACTTGTTTTTCGGGAAAAACGTCATAAAATTGAGGTTTCGAATTTTTTTTCCATACGAGCGATATGATGTTCTCTGATAAAACTATAAGTCGTATTAATTAAAATCGAGTATCTTTTAAAAGTAGACATGTTGTGCAAGGTAGTACACCCCAAAATAAGCGCACAGAGCTAATAACCGCACGGGATATCCCGACATCTTTCATGGTTTTCACTTGTTTTTCAAGAAAAACGTCAAAATATTGACGTCCTACAAAAATCACCCGTTCGTGCGGTAATGTGCGCCATATCAAAACTATAAGTAGTATTGCGTAAAATCGGGTATTTTCTAATAGAAAACATATTGCGCAAAATAGTACAAGTTAAATGGAGCGTGTGGCGCTTATAACAGCGCGAGACCAAAACGTTTCTTTCATGTTTTTCACTTGTTTTTCGGGAAAAACGTCATAAAATTGAGGTTTCGAATTTTTTTTCCATACGAGCGATATGATGTTCTCTGATAAAACTATAAGTCGTATTAATTAAAATCGAGTATCTTTTAAAAGTAGACATGTTGTGCAAGGTAGTACATCCCCAAAATAAGCGCACAGAGCTAATAACCGCACGGGATATCCCGACATCTTTCATGGTTTTCACTTGTTTTTCAAGAAAAACGTCAAAATATTGACGTCCTACAAAAATCACCCGTTCGTGCGGTAATGTGCGCCATATCAAAACTATAAGTAGTATTGCGTAAAATCGGGTATTTTCTAATAGAAAACATATTGCGCAAAATAGTACAAGTTAAATGGAGCGTGTGGCGCTTATAACAGCGCGAGACCAAAACGTTTCTTTCATGTTTTTCACTTGTTTTTCGGGAAAAACGTCATAAAATTGAGGTTCGAATTTTTTTTCCATACGAGCGATATGATGTTCTCTGATAAAACTATAAGTCGTATTAATTAAAATCGAGTATCTTTTAAAAGTAGACATGTTGTGCAAGGTAGTACACCCCAAAATAAGCGCACAGAGCTAATAACCGCACGGGATATCCCGACATCTTTCATGGTTTTCACTTGTTTTTCAAGAAAAACGTCAAAATATTGACGTCCTACAAAAATCACCCGTTCGTGCGGTAATGTGCGCCATATCAAAACTATAAGTAGTATTGCGTAAAATCGGGTATTTTCTAATAGAAAACATATTGCGCAAAATAGTACAAGTTAAATGGAGCGTGTGGCGCTTATAACAGCGCGAGACCAAAACGTTTCTTTCATGTTTTTCACTTGTTTTTCGGGAAAAACGTCATAAAATTGAGGTTTCGAATTTTTTTTCCATACGAGCGATATGATGTTCTCTGATAAAACTATAAGTCGTATTAATTAAAATCGAGTATCTTTTAAAAGTAGACATGTTGTGCAAGGTAGTACACCCCAAAATAAGCGCACAGAGCTAATAACCGCACGGGATATCCCGACATCTTTCATGGTTTTCACTTGTTTTTCAAGAAAAACGTCAAAATATTGACGTCCTACAAAAATCACCCGTTCGTGCGGTAATGTGCGCCATATCAAAACTATAAGTAGTATTGCGTAAAATCGGGTATTTTCTAATAGAAAACATATTGCGCAAAATAGTACAAGTTAAATGGAGCGTGTGGCGCTTATAACAGCGCGAGACCAAAACGTTTCTTTCATGTTTTTCACTTGTTTTTCGGGAAAAACGTCATAAAATTGAGGTTTCGAATTTTTTTTCCATACGAGCGATATGATGTTCTCTGATAAAACTATAAGTCGTATTAATTAAAATCGAGTATCTTTTAAAAGTAGACATGTTGTGCAAGGTAGTACACCCCAAAATAAGCGCACAGAGCTAATAACCGCACGGGATATCCCGACATCTTTCATGGTTTTCACTTGTTTTTCAAGAAAAACGTCAAAATATTGACGTCCTACAAAAATCACCCGTTCGTGCGGTAATGTGCGCCATATCAAAACTATAAGTAGTATTGCGTAAAATCGGGTATTTTCTAATAGAAAACATATTGCGCAAAATAGTACAAGTTAAATGGAGCGTGTGGCGCTTATAACAGCGCGAGACCAAAACGTTTCTTTCATGTTTTTCACTTGTTTTTCGGGAAAAACGTCATAAAATTGAGGTTTCGAATTTTTTTTCCATACGAGCGATATGATGTTCTCTGATAAAACTATAAGTCGTATTAATTAAAATCGAGTATCTTTTAAAAGTAGACATGTTGTGCAAGGTAGTACACCCCAAAATAAGCGCACAGAGCTAATAACCGCACGGGATATCCCGACATCTTTCATGGTTTTCACTTGTTTTTCAAGAAAAACGTCAAAATATTGACGTCCTACAAAAATCACCCGTTCGTGCGGTAATGTGCGCCATATCAAAACTATAAGTAGTATTGCGTAAAATCGGGTATTTTCTAATAGAAAACATATTGCGCAAAATAGTACAAGTTAAATGGAGCGTGTGGCGCTTATAACAGCGCGAGACCAAAACGTTTCTTTCATGTTTTTCACTTGTTTTTCGGGAAAAACGTCATAAAATTGAGGTTTCGAATTTTTTTTCCATACGAGCGATATGATGTTCTCTGATAAAACTATAAGTCGTATTAATTAAAATCGAGTATCTTTTAAAAGTAGACATGTTGTGCAAGGTAGTACACCCCAAAATAAGCGCACAGAGCTAATAACCGCACGGGATATCCCGACATCTTTCATGGTTTTCACTTGTTTTTCAAGAAAAACGTCAAAATATTGACGTCCTACAAAAATCACCCGTTCGTGCGGTAATGTGCGCCATATCAAAACTATAAGTAGTATTGCGTAAAATCGGGTATTTTCTAATAGAAAACATATTGCGCAAAATAGTACAAGTTAAATGGAGCGTGTGGCGCTTATAACAGCGCGAGACCAAAACGTTTCTTTCATGTTTTTCACTTGTTTTTCGGGAAAAACGTCATAAAATTGAGGTTTCGAATTTTTTTTCCATACGAGCGATATGATGTTCTCTGATAAAACTATAAGTCGTATTAATTAAAATCGAGTATCTTTTAAAAGTAGACATGTTGTGCAAGGTAGTACACCCCAAAATAAGCGCACAGAGCTAATAACCGCACGGGATATCCCGACATCTTTCATGGTTTTCACTTGTTTTTCAAGAAAAACGTCAAAATATTGACGTCCTACAAAAATCACCCGTTCGTGCGGTAATGTGCGCCATATCAAAACTATAAGTAGTATTGCGTAAAATCGGGTATTTTCTAATAGAAAACATATTGCGCAAAATAGTACAAGTTAAATGGAGCGTGTGGCGCTTATAACAGCGCGAGACCAAAACGTTTCTTTCATGTTTTTCACTTGTTTTTCGGGAAAAACGTCATAAAATTGAGGTTTCGAATTTTTTTTCCATACGAGCGATATGATGTTCTCTGATAAAACTATAAGTCGTATTAATTAAAATCGAGTATCTTTTAAAAGTAGACATGTTGTGCAAGGTAGTACACCCCAAAATAAGCGCACAGAGCTAATAACCGCACGGGATATCCCGACATCTTTCATGGTTTTCACTTGTTTTTCAAGAAAAAACGTCAAAATATTGACGTCCTACAAAAATCACCCGTTCGTGCGGTAATGTGCGCCATATCAAAACTATAAGTAGTATTGCGTAAAATCGGGTATTTTCTAATAGAAAACATATTGCGCAAAATAGTACAAGTTAAATGGAGCGTGTGGCGCTTATAACAGCGCGAGACCAAAACGTTTCTTTCATGTTTTTCACTTGTTTTTCGGGAAAAACGTCATAAAATTGAGGTTTCGAATTTTTTTTCCATACGAGCGATATGATGTTCTCTGATAAAACTATAAGTCGTATTAATTAAAATCGAGTATCTTTTAAAAGTAGACATGTTGTGCAAGGTAGTACACCCCAAAATAAGCGCACAGAGCTAATAACCGCACGGGATATCCCGACATCTTTCATGGTTTTCACTTGTTTTTCAAGAAAAAACGTCAAAATATTGACGTCCTACAAAAATCACCCGTTCGTGCGGTAATGTGCGCCATATCAAAACTATAAGTAGTATTGCGTAAAATCGGGTATTTTCTAATAGAAAACATATTGCGCAAATAGTACAAGTTAAATGGAGCGTGTGGCGCTTATAACAGCGCGAGACCAAAACGTTTCTTTCATGTTTTTCACTTGTTTTTCGGGAAAAACGTCATAAAATTGAGGTTTCGAATTTTTTTTCCATACGAGCGATATGATGTTCTCTGATAAAACTATAAGTCGTATTAATTAAAATCGAGTATCTTTTAAAAGTAGACATGTTGTGCAAGGTAGTACACCCCAAAATAAGCGCACAGAGCTAATAACCGCACGGGATATCCCGACATCTTTCATGGTTTTCACTTGTTTTTCAAGAAAAACGTCAAAATATTGACGTCCTACAAAAATCACCCGTTCGTGCGGTAATGTGCGCCATATCAAAACTATAAGTAGTATTGCGTAAAATCGGGTATTTTCTAATAGAAAACATATTGCGCAAAATAGTACAAGTTAAATGGAGCGTGTGGCGCTTATAACAGCGCGAGACCAAAACGTTTCTTTCATGTTTTTCACTTGTTTTTCGAGAAAAACGTCATAAAATTGAGGTTTCGAATTTTATTTCCATACGAGCGATATGATGTTCTCTGATAAAACTATAAGTCGTATTAATTAAAATCGAGTATCTTTTAAAAGTAGACATGTTGTGCAAGGTAGTACACCCCAAAATAAGCGCACAGAGCTAATAACCGCACGGGATATCCCGACATCTTTCATGGTTTTCACTTGTTTTTCAAGAAAAACGTCAAAATATTGACGTCCTACAAAAATCACCCGTTCGTGCGGTAATGTGCGCCATATCAAAACTATAAGTAGTATTGCGTAAAATCGGGTATTTTCTAATAGAAAACATATTGCGCAAAATAGTACAAGTTAAATGGAGCGTGTGGCGCTTATAACAGCGCGAGACCAAAACGTTTCTTTCATGTTTTTCACTTGTTTTTCGGGAAAAACGTCATAAAATTGAGGTTTCGAATTTTTTTTCCATACGAGCGATATGATGTTCTCTGATAAAACTATAAGTCGTATTAATTAAAATCGAGTATCTTTTAAAAGTAGACATGTTGTGCAAGGTAGTACACCCCAAAATAAGCGCACAGAGCTAATAACCGCACGGGATATCCCGACATCTTTCATGGTTTTCACTTGTTTTTCAAGAAAAACGTCAAAATATTGACGTCCTACAAAAATCACCCGTTCGTGCGGTAATGTGCGCCATATCAAAACTATAAGTAGTATTGCGTAAAATCGGGTATTTTCTAATAGAAAACATATTGCGCAAAATAGTACAAGTTCAATGGAGCGTGTGGCGCTTATAACAGCGCGAGACCAAAACGTTTCTTTCATGTTTTTCACTTGTTTTTCGGGAAAAACGTCATAAAATTGAGGTTTCGATTTTTTTTTCCATACGAGCGATATGATGTTCTCTGATAAAACTATAAGTCGTATTAATTAAAATCGAGTATCTTTTAAAAGTAGACATGTTGTGCAAGGTAGTACACCCCAAAATAAGCGCACAGAGCTAATAACCGCACGGGATATCCCGACATCTTTCATGGTTTTCACTTGTTTTTCAAGAAAAACGTCAAAATATTGACGTCCTACAAAAATCACCCGTTCGTGCGGTAATGTGCGCCATATCAAAACTATAAGTAGTATTGCGTAAAATCGGGTATTTTCTAATAGAAAACATATTGCGCAAAATAGTACAAGTTAAATGGAGCGTGTGGCGCTTATAACAGCGCGAGACCAAAACGTTTCTTTCATGTTTTTCACTTGTTTTTCGGGAAAAACGTCATAAAATTGAGGTTTCGAATTTTTTTTCCATACGAGCGATATGATGTTCTCTGATAAAACTATAAGTCGTATTAATTAAAATCGAGTATCTTTTAAAAGTAGACATGTTGTGCAAGGTAGTACACCCCAAAATAAGCGCACAGAGCTAATAACCGCACGGGATATCCCGACATCTTTCATGGTTTTCACTTGTTTTTCAAGAAAAACGTCAAAATATTGACGTCCTACAAAAATCACCCGTTCGTGCGGTAATGTGCGCCATATCAAAACTATAAGTAGTATTGCGTAAAATCGGGTATTTTCTAATAGAAAACATATTGCGCAAAATAGTACAAGTTAAATGGAGCGTGTGGCGCTTATAACAGCGCGAGACCAAAACGTTTCTTTCATGTTTTTCACTTGTTTTTCGGGAAAAACGTCATAAAATTGAGGTTTCGAATTTTTTTTCCATACGAGCGATATGATGTTCTCTGATAAAACTATAAGTCGTATTAATTAAAATCGAGTATCTTTTAAAAGTAGACATGTTGTGCAAGGTAGTACACCCCAAAATAAGCGCACAGAGCTAATAACCGCACGGGATATCCCGACATCTTTCATGGTTTTCACTTGTTTTTCAAGAAAAACGTCAAAATATTGACGTCCTACAAAAATCACCCGTTCGTGCGGTAATGTGCGCCATATCAAAACTATAAGTAGTATTGCGTAAAATCGGGTATTTTCTAATAGAAAACATATTGCGCAAAATAGTACAAGTTAAATGGAGCGTGTGGCGCTTATAACAGCGCGAGACCAAAACGTTTCTTTCATGTTTTTCACTTGTTTTTCGGGAAAAACGTCATAAAATTGAGGTTTCGAATTTTTTTTCCATACGAGCGATATGATGTTCTCTGATAAAACTATAAGTCGTATTAATTAAAATCGAGTATCTTTTAAAAGTAGACATGTTGTGCAAGGTAGTACACCCCAAAATAAGCGCACAGAGCTAATAACCGCACGGGATATCCCGACATCTTTCATGGTTTTCACTTGTTTTTCAAGAAAAACGTCAAAATATTGACGTCCTACAAAAATCACCCGTTCGTGCGGTAATGTGCGCCATATCAAAACTATAAGTAGTATTGCGTAAAATCGGGTATTTTCTAATAGAAAACATATTGCGCAAAATAGTACAAGTTAAATGGAGCGTGTGGCGCTTATAACAGCGCGAGACCAAAACGTTTCTTTCATGTTTTTCACTTGTTTTTCGGGAAAAACGTCATAAAATTGAGGTTTCGAATTTTTTTTCCATACGAGCGATATGATGTTCTCTGATAAAACTATAAGTCGTATTAATTAAAATCGAGTATCTTTTAAAAGTAGACATGTTGTGCAAGGTAGTACACCCCAAAATAAGCGCACAGAGCTAATAACCGCACGGGATATCCCGACATCTTTCATGGTTTTCACTTGTTTTTCAAGAAAAACGTCAAAATATTGACGTCCTACAAAAATCACCCGTTCGTGCGGTAATGTGCGCCATATCAAAACTATAAGTAGTATTGCGTAAAATCGGGTATTTTCTAATAGAAAACATATTGCGCAAAATAGTACAAGTTAAATGGAGCGTGTGGCGCTTATAACAGCGCGAGACCAAAACGTTTCTTTCATGTTTTTCACTTGTTTTTCGGGAAAAACGTCATAAAATTGAGGTTTCGATTTTTTTTTCCATACGAGCGATATGATGTTCTCTGATAAAACTATAAGTCGTATTAATTAAAATCGAGTATCTTTTAAAAGTAGACATGTTGTGCAAGGTAGTACACCCCAAAAATAAGCGCACAGAGCTAATAACCGCACGGGATATCCCGACATCTTTCATGGTTTTCACTTGTTTTTCAAGAAAAACGTCAAAATATTGACGTCCTACAAAAATCACCCGTTCGTGCGGTAATGTGCGCCATATCAAAACTATAAGTAGTATTGCGTAAAATCGGGTATTTTCTAATAGAAAACATATTGCGCAAAATAGTACAAGTTAAATGGAGCGTGTGGCGCTTATAACAGCGCGAGACCAAAACGTTTCTTTCATGTTTTTCACTTGTTTTTCGGGAAAAACGTCATAAAATTGAGGTTTCGAATTTTTTTTCCATACGAGCGATATGATGTTCTCTGATAAAACTATAAGTCGTATTAATTAAAATCGAGTATCTCTTAAAAGTAGACATGTTGTGCAAGGTAGTACACCCCAAAATAAGCGCACAGAGCTAATAACCGCACGGGATATCCCGACATCTTTCATGGTTTTCACTTGTTTTTCAAGAAAAACGTCAAAATATTGACGTCCTACAAAAATCACCCGTTCGTGCGGTAATGTGCGCCATATCAAAACTATAAGTAGTATTGCGTAAAATCGGGTATTTTCTAATAGAAAACATATTGCGCAAAATAGTACAAGTTAAATGGAGCGTGTGGCGCTTATAACAGCGCGAGACCAAAACGTTTCTTTCATGTTTTTCACTTGTTTTTCGGGAAAAACGTCATAAAATTGAGGTTTCGAATTTTTTTTCCATACGAGCGATATGATGTTCTCTGATAAAACTATAAGTCGTATTAATTAAAATCGAGTATCTCTTAAAAGTAGACATGTTGTGCAAGGTAGTACACCCCAAAATAAGCGCACAGAGCTAATAACCGCACGGGATATCCCGACATCTTTCATGGTTTTCACTTGTTTTTCAAGAAAAACGTCAAAATATTGACGTCCTACAAAAATCACCCGTTCGTGCGGTAATGTGCGCCATATCAAAACTATAAGTAGTATTGCGTAAAATCGGGTATTTTCTAATAGAAAACATATTGCGCAAAATAGTACAAGTTAAATGGAGCGTGTGGCGCTTATAACAGCGCGAGACCAAAACGTTTCTTTCATGTTTTTCACTTGTTTTTCGGGAAAAACGTCATAAAATTGAGGTTTCGAATTTTTTTTCCATACGAGCGATATGATGTTCTCTGATAAAACTATAAGTCGTATTAATTAAAATCGAGTATCTTTTAAAAGTAGACATGTTGTGCAAGGTAGTACACCCCAAAATAAGCGCACAGAGCTAATAACCGCACGGGATATCCCGACATCTTTCATGGTTTTCACTTGTTTTTCAAGAAAAACGTCAAAATATTGACGTCCTACAAAAATCACCCGTTCGTGCGGTAATGTGCGCCATATCAAAACTATAAGTAGTATTGCGTAAAATCGGGTATTTTCTAATAGAAAACATATTGCGCAAAATAGTACAAGTTAAATGGAGCGTGTGGCGCTTATAACAGCGCGAGACCAAAACGTTTCTTTCATGTTTTTCACTTGTTTTTCGGGAAAAACGTCATAAAATTGAGGTTTCGAATTTTTTTTCCATACGAGCGATATGATGTTCTCTGATAAAACTATAAGTCGTATTAATTAAAATCGAGTATCTTTTAAAAGTAGACATGTTGTGCAAGGTAGTACACCCCAAAATAAGCGCACAGAGCTAATAACCGCACGGGATATCCCGACATCTTTCATGGTTTTCACTTCTTTTTCAAGAAAAACGTCAAAATATTGACGTCCTACAAAAATCACCCGTTCGTGCGGTAATGTGCGCCATATCAAAACTATAAGTAGTATTGCGTAAAATCGGGTATTTTCTAATAGAAAACATATTGCGCAAAATAGTACAAGTTAAATGGAGCGTGTGGCGCTTATAACAGCGCGAGACCAAAACGTTTCTTTCATGTTTTTCACTTGTTTTTCGGGAAAAACGTCATAAAATTGAGGTTTCGAATTTTTTTTCCATACGAGCGATATGATGTTCTCTGATAAAACTATAAGTCGTATTAATTAAAATCGAGTATCTCTTAAAAGTAGACATGTTGTGCAAGGTAGTACACCCCAAAATAAGCGCACAGAGCTAATAACCGCACGGGATATCCCGACATCTTTCATGGTTTTCACTTGTTTTTCAAGAAAAACGTCAAAATATTGACGTCCTACAAAAATCACCCGTTCGTGCGGTAATGTGCGCCATATCAAAACTATAAGTAGTATTGCGTAAAATCGGGTATTTTCTAATAGAAAACATATTGCGCAAAATAGTACAAGTTAAATGGAGCGTGTGGCGCTTATAACAGCGCGAGACCAAAACGTTTCTTTCATGTTTTTCACTTGTTTTTCGGGAAAAACGTCATAAAATTGAGGTTTCGAATTTTTTTTCCATACGAGCGATATGATGTTCTCTGATAAAACTATAAGTCGTATTAATTAAAATCGAGTATCTTTTAAAAGTAGACATGTTGTGCAAGGTAGTACACCCCAAAATAAGCGCACAGAGCTAATAACCGCACGGGATATCCCGACATCTTTCATGGTTTTCACTTGTTTTTCAAGAAAAACGTCAAAATATTGACGTCCTACAAAAATCACCCGTTCGTGCGGTAATGTGCGCCATATCAAAACTATAAGTAGTATTGCGTAAAATCGGGTATTTTCTAATAGAAAACATATTGCGCAAAATAGTACAAGTTAAATGGAGCGTGTGGCGCTTATAACAGCGCGAGACCAAAACGTTTCTTTCATGTTTTTCACTTGTTTTTCGGGAAAAACGTCATAAAATTGAGGTTTCGAATTTTTTTTCCATACGAGCGATATGATGTTCTCTGATAAAACTATAAGTCGTATTAATTAAAATCGAGTATCTTTTAAAAGTAGACATGTTGTGCAAGGTAGTACACCCCAAAATAAGCGCACAGAGCTAATAACCGCACGGGATATCCCGACATCTTTCATGGTTTTCACTTCTTTTTCAAGAAAAACGTCAAAATATTGACGTCCTACAAAAATCACCCGTTCGTGCGGTAATGTGCGCCATATCAAAACTATAAGTAGTATTGCGTAAAATCGGGTATTTTCTAATAGAAAACATATTGCGCAAAATAGTACAAGTTAAATGGAGCGTGTGGCGCTTATAACAGCGCGAGACCAAAACGTTTCTTTCATGTTTTTCACATGTTTTTCGGGAAAAACGTCATAAAATTGAGGTTTCGAATTTTTTTTCCATACGAGCGATATGATGTTCTCTGATAAAACTATAAGTCGTATTAATTAAAATCGAGTATCTTTTAAAAGTAGACATGTTGTGCAAGGTAGTACACCCCAAAATAAGCGCACAGAGCTAATAACCGCACGGGATATCCCAACATCTTTCATGGTTTTCACTTGTTTTTCAAGAAAAACGTCAAAATATTGACGTCCTACAAAAATCACCCGTTCGTGCGGTAATGTGCGCCATATCAAAACTATAAGTAGTATTGCGTAAAATCGGGTATTTTCTAATAGAAAACATATTGCGCAAAATAGTACAAGTTAAATGGAGCGTGTGGCGCTTATAACAGCGCGAGACCAAAACGTTTCTTTCATGTTTTTCACTTGTTTTTCGGGAAAAACGTCATAAAATTGAGGTTTCGAATTTTTTTTCCATACGAGCGATATGATGTTCTCTGATAAAACTATAAGTCGTATTAATTAAAATCGAGTATCTTTTAAAAGTAGACATGTTGTGCAAGGTAGTACACCACAAAATAAGCGCACAGAGCTAATAACCGCACGGGATATCCCGACATCTTTCATGGTTTTCACTTGTTTTTCAAGAAAAACGTCAAAATATTGACGTCCTACAAAAATCACCCGTTCGTGCGGTAATGTGCGCCATATCAAAACTATAAGTAGTATTGCGTAAAATCGGGTATTTTCTAATAGAAAACATATTGCGCAAAATAGTACAAGTTAAATGGAGCGTGTGGCGCTTATAACAGCGCGAGACCAAAACGTTTCTTTCATGTTTTTCACTTGTTTTTCGGGAAAAACGTCATAAAATTGAGGTTTCGATTTTTTTTTCCATACGAGCGATATGATGTTCTCTGATAAAACTATAAGTCGTATTAATTAAAATCGAGTATCTTTTAAAAGTAGACATGTTGTGCAAGGTAGTACACCCCAAAATAAGCGCACAGAGCTAATAACCGCACGGGATATCCCGACATCTTTCATGGTTTTCACTTGTTTTTCAAGAAAAACGTCAAAATATTGACGTCCTACAAAAATCACCAGTTCGTGCGGTAATGTGCGCCATATCAAAACTATAAGTAGTATTGCGTAAAATCGGGTATTTTCTAATAGAAAACATATTGCGCAAAATAGTACAAGTTAAATGGAGCGTGTGGCGCTTATAACAGCGCGAGACCAAAACGTTTCTTTCATGTTTTTCACTTGTTTTTCGGGAAAAACGTCATAAAATTGAGGTTTCGAATTTTTTTTCCATACGAGCGATATGATGTTCTCTGATAAAACTATAAGTCGTATTAATTAAAATCGAGTATCTTTTAAAAGTAGACATGTTGTGCAAGGTAGTACACCCCAAAATAAGCGCACAGAGCTAATAACCGCACGGGATATCCCGACATCTTTCATGGTTTTCACTTGTTTTTCAAGAAAAACGTCAAAATATTGACGTCCTACAAAAATCACCCGTTCGTGCGGTAATGTGCGCCATATCAAAACTATAAGTAGTATTGCGTAAAATCGGGTATTTTCTAATAGAAAACATATTGCGCAAAATAGTACAAGTTAAATGGAGCGTGTGGCGCTTATAACAGCGCGAGACCAAAACGTTTCTTTCATGTTTTTCACTTGTTTTTCGGGAAAAACGTCATAAAATTGAGGTTTCGATTTTTTTTTCCATACGAGCGATATGATGTTCTCTGATAAAACTATAAGTCGTATTAATTAAAATCGAGTATCTTTTAAAAGTAGACATGTTGTGCAAGGTAGTACACCCCAAAATAAGCGCACAGAGCTAATAACCGCACGGGATATCCCGACATCTTTCATGGTTTTCACTTGTTTTTCAAGAAAAACGTCAAAATATTGACGTCCTACAAAAATCACCCGTTCGTGCGGTAATGTGCGCCATATCAAAACTATAAGTAGTATTGCGTAAAATCGGGTATTTTCTAATAGAAAACATATTGCGCAAAATAGTACAAGTTAAATGGAGCGTGTGGCGCTTATAACAGCGCGAGACCAAAACGTTTCTTTCATGTTTTTCACTTGTTTTTCGGGAAAAACGTCATAAAATTGAGGTTTCGAATTTTTTTTCCATACGAGCGATATGATGTTCTCTGATAAAACTATAAGTCGTATTAATTAAAATCGAGTATCTTTTAAAAGTAGACATGTTGTGCAAGGTAGTACACCCCAAAATAAGCGCACAGAGCTAATAACCGCACGGGATATCCCGACATCTTTCATGGTTTTCACTTCTTTTTCAAGAAAAACGTCAAAATATTGACGTCCTACAAAAATCACCCGTTCGTGCGGTAATGTGCGCCATATCAAAACTATAAGTAGTATTGCGTAAAATCGGGTATTTTCTAATAGAAAACATATTGCGCAAAATAGTACAAGTTAAATGGAGCGTGTGGCGCTTATAACAGCGCGAGACCAAAACGTTTCTTTCATGTTTTTCACTTGTTTTTCGGGAAAAACGTCATAAAATTGAGGTTTCGAATTTTTTTTCCATACGAGCGATATGATGTTCTCTGATAAAACTATAAGTCGTATTAATTAAAATCGAGTATCTTTTAAAAGTAGACATGTTGTGCAAGGTAGTACACCCCAAAATAAGCGCACAGAGCTAATAACCGCACGGGATATCCCGACACCTTTCATGGTTTTCACTTGTTTTTCAAGAAAAACGTCAAAATATTGACGTCCTACAAAAATCACCCGTTCGTGCGGTAATGTGCGCCATATCAAAACTATAAGTAGTATTGCGTAAAATCGGGTATTTTCTAATAGAAAACATATTGCGCAAAATAGTACAAGTTAAATGGAGCGTGTGGCGCTTATAACAGCGCGAGACCAAAACGTTTCTTTCATGTTTTTCACTTGTTTTTCGGGAAAAACGTCATAAAATTGAGGTTTCGAATTTTTTTTCCATACGAGCGATATGATGTTCTCTGATAAAACTATAAGTCGTATTAATTAAAATCGAGTATCTTTTAAAAGTAGACATGTTGTGCAAGGTAGTACACCACAAAATAAGCGCACAGAGCTAATAACCGCACGGGATATCCCGACATCTTTCATGGTTTTCACTTGTTTTTCAAGAAAAACGTCAAAATATTGACGTCCTACAAAAATCACCCGTTCGTGCGGTAATGTGCGCCATATCAAAACTATAAGTAGTATTGCGTAAAATCGGGTATTTTCTAATAGAAAACATATTGCTCAAAATAGTACAAGTTAAATGGAGCGTGTGGCGCTTATAACAGCGCGAGACCAAAACGTTTCTTTCATGTTTTTCACTTGTTTTTCGGGAAAAACGTCATAAAATTGAGGTTTCGAATTTTTTTTCCATACGAGCGATATGATGTTCTCTGATAAAACTATAAGTCGTATTAATTAAAATCGAGTATCTTTTAAAAGTAGACATGTTGTGCAAGGTAGTACACCCCAAAATAAGCGCACAGAGCTAATAACCGCACGGGATATCCCGACATCTTTCATGGTTTTCACTTGTTTTTCAAGAAAAACGTCAAAATATTGACGTCCTACAAAAATCACCCGTTCGTGCGGTAATGTGCGCCATATCAAAACTATAAGTAGTATTGCGTAAAATCGGGTATTTTCTAATAGAAAACATATTGCGCAAAATAGTACAAGTTAAATGGAGCGTGTGGCGCTTATAACAGCGCGAGACCAAAACGTTTCTTTCATGTTTTTCACTTGTTTTTCGGGAAAAACGTCATAAAATTGAGGTTTCGAATTTTTTTTCCATACGAGCGATATGATGTTCTCTGATAAAACTATAAGTCGTATTAATTAAAATCGAGTATCTTTTAAAAGTAGACATGTTGTGCAAGGTAGTACACCACAAAATAAGCGCACAGAGCTAATAACCGCACGGGATATCCCGACATCTTTCATGGTTTTCACTTGTTTTTCAAGAAAAACGTCAAAATATTGACGTCCTACAAAAATCACCCGTTCGTGCGGTAATGTGCGCCATATCAAAACTATAAGTAGTATTGCGTAAAATCGGGTATTTTCTAATAGAAAACATATTGCTCAAAATAGTACAAGTTAAATGGAGCGTGTGGCGCTTATAACAGCGCGAGACCAAAACGTTTCTTTCATGTTTTTCACTTGTTTTTCGGGAAAAACGTCATAAAATTGAGGTTTCGAATTTTTTTTCCATACGAGCGATATGATGTTCTCTGATAAAACTATAAGTCGTATTAATTAAAATCGAGTATCTTTTAAAAGTAGACATGTTGTGCAAGGTAGTACACCCCAAAATAAGCGCACAGAGCTAATAACCGCACGGGATATCCCGACATCTTTCATGGTTTTCACTTGTTTTTCAAGAAAAACGTCAAAATATTGACGTCCTACAAAAATCACCCGTTCGTGCGGTAATGTGCGCCATATCAAAACTATAAGTAGTATTGCGTAAAATCGGGTATTTTCTAATAGAAAACATATTGCGCAAAATAGTACAAGTTAAATGGAGCGTGTGGCGCTTATAACAGCGCGAGACCAAAACGTTTCTTTCATGTTTTTCACTTGTTTTTCGGGAAAAACGTCATAAAATTGAGGTTTCGAATTTTTTTTCCATACGAGCGATATGATGTTCTCTGATAAAACTATAAGTCGTATTAATTAAAATCGAGTATCTTTTAAAAGTAGACATGTTGTGCAAGGTAGTACACCCCAAAATAAGCGCACAGAGCTAATAACCGCACGGGATATCCCGACATCTTTCATGGTTTTCACTTGTTTTTCAAGAAAAACGTCAAAATATTGACGTCCTACAAAAATCACCCGTTCGTGCGGTAATGTGCGCCATATCAAAACTATAAGTAGTATTGCGTAAAATCGGGTATTTTCTAATAGAAAACATATTGCGCAAAATAGTACAAGTTAAATGGAGCGTGTGGCGCTTATAACAGCGCGAGACCAAAACGTTTCTTTCATGTTTTTCACTTGTTTTTCGGGAAAAACGTCATAAAATTGAGGTTTCGAATTTTTTTTCCATACGAGCGATATGATGTTCTCTGATAAAACTATAAGTCGTATTAATTAAAATCGAGTATCTTTTAAAAGTAGACATGTTGTGCAAGGTAGTACACCCCAAAATAAGCGCACAGAGCTAATAACCGCACGGGATATCCCGACACCTTTCATGGTTTTCACTTGTTTTTCAAGAAAAACGTCAAAATATTGACGTCCTACAAAAATCACCCGTTCGTGCGGTAATGTGCGCCATATCAAAACTATAAGTAGTATTGCGTAAAATCGGGTATTTTCTAATAGAAAACATATTGCGCAAAATAGTACAAGTTAAATGGAGCGTGTGGCGCTTATAACAGCGCGAGACCAAAACGTTTCTTTCATGTTTTTCACTTGTTTTTCGGGAAAAACGTCATAAAATTGAGGTTTCGATTTTTTTTTCCATACGAGCGATATGATGTTCTCTGATAAAACTATAAGTCGTATTAATTAAAATCGAGTATCTTTTAAAAGTAGACATGTTGTGCAAGGTAGTACACCCCAAAATAAGCGCACAGAGCTAATAACCGCACGGGATATCCCGACACCTTTCATGGTTTTCACTTGTTTTTCAAGAAAAACGTCAAAATATTGACGTCCTACAAAAATCACCCGTTCGTGCGGTAATGTGCGCCATATCAAAACTATAAGTAGTATTGCGTAAAATCGGGTATTTTCTAATAGAAAACATATTGCGCAAAATAGTACAAGTTAAATGGAGCGTGTGGCGCTTATAACAGCGCGAGACCAAAACGTTTCTTTCATGTTTTTCACTTGTTTTTCGGGAAAAACGTCATAAAATTGAGGTTTCGAATTTTTTTTCCATACGAGCGATATGATGTTCTCTGATAAAACTATAAGTCGTATTAATTAAAATCGAGTATCTTTTAAAAGTAGACATGTTGTGCAAGGTAGTACACCCCAAAATAAGCGCACAGAGCTAATAACCGCACGGGATATCCCGACATCTTTCATGGTTTTCACTTGTTTTTCAAGAAAAACGTCAAAATATTGACGTCCTACAAAAATCACCCGTTCGTGCGGTAATGTGCGCCATATCAAAACTATAAGTAGTATTGCGTAAAATCGGGTATTTTCTAATAGAAAACATATTGCGCAAAATAGTACAAGTTAAATGGAGCGTGTGGCGCTTATAACAGCGCGAGACCAAAACGTTTCTTTCATGTTTTTCACTTGTTTTTCGGGAAAAACGTCATAAAATTGAGGTTTCGATTTTTTTTTCCATACGAGCGATATGATGTTCTCTGATAAAACTATAAGTCGTATTAATTAAAATCGAGTATCTTTTAAAAGTAGACATGTTGTGCAAGGTAGTACACCCCAAAATAAGCGCACAGAGCTAATAACCGCACGGGATATCCCGACATCTTTCATGGTTTTCACTTGTTTTTCAAGAAAAACGTCAAAATATTGACGTCCTACAAAAATCACCCGTTCGTGCGGTAATGTGCGCCATATCAAAACTATAAGTAGTATTGCGTAAAATCGGGTATTTTCTAATAGAAAACATATTGCGCAAAATAGTACAAGTTAAATGGAGCGTGTGGCGCTTATAACAGCGCGAGACCAAAACGTTTCTTTCATGTTTTTCACTTGTTTTTCGGGAAAAACGTCATAAAATTGAGGTTTCGATTTTTTTTTCCATACGAGCGATATGATGTTCTCTGATAAAACTATAAGTCGTATTAATTAAAATCGAGTATCTTTTAAAAGTAGACATGTTGTGCAAGGTAGTACACCCCAAAATAAGCGCACAGAGCTAATAACCGCACGGGATATCCCGACATCTTTCATGGTTTTCACTTGTTTTTCAAGAAAAACGTCAAAATATTGACGTCCTACAAAAATCACCCGTTCGTGCGGTAATGTGCGCCATATCAAAACTATAAGTAGTATTGCGTAAAATCGGGTATTTTCTAATAGAAAACATATTGCGCAAAATAGTACAAGTTAAATGGAGCGTGTGGCGCTTATAACAGCGCGAGACCAAAACGTTTCTTTCATGTTTTTCACTTGTTTTTCGGGAAAAACGTCATAAAATTGAGGTTTCGATTTTTTTTTCCATACGAGCGATATGATGTTCTCTGATAAAACTATAAGTCGTATTAATTAAAATCGAGTATCTTTTAAAAGTAGACATGTTGTGCAAGGTAGTACACCCCAAAATAAGCGCACAGAGCTAATAACCGCACGGGATATCCCGACATCTTTCATGGTTTTCACTTGTTTTTCAAGAAAAACGTCAAAATATTGACGTCCTACAAAAATCACCCGTTCGTGCGGTAATGTGCGCCATATCAAAACTATAAGTAGTATTGCGTAAAATCGGGTATTTTCTAATAGAAAACATATTGCGCAAAATAGTACAAGTTAAATGGAGCGTGTGGCGCTTATAACAGCGCGAGACCAAAACGTTTCTTTCATGTTTTTCACTTGTTTTTCGGGAAAAACGTCATAAAATTGAGGTTTCGAATTTTTTTTCCATACGAGCGATATGATGTTCTCTGATAAAACTATAAGTCGTATTAATTAAAATCGAGTATCTTTTAAAAGTAGACATGTTGTGCAAGGTAGTACACCCCAAAATAAGCGCACAGAGCTAATAACCGCACGGGATATCCCGACATCTTTCATGGTTTTCACTTGTTTTTCAAGAAAAACGTCAAAATATTGACGTCCTACAAAAATCACCCGTTCGTGCGGTAATGTGCGCCATATCAAAACTATAAGTAGTATTGCGTAAAATCGGGTATTTTCTAATAGAAAACATATTGCGCAAAATAGTACAAGTTAAATGGAGCGTGTGGCGCTTATAACAGCGCGAGACCAAAACGTTTCTTTCATGTTTTTCACTTGTTTTTCGGGAAAAACGTCATAAAATTGAGGTTTCGAATTTTTTTCCATACGAGCGATATGATGTTCTTTGATAAAACTATAAGTCGTATTAATTAAAATCGAGTATCTTTTAAAAGTAGACATGTTGTGCAAGGTAGTACACCCCAAAATAAGCGCACAGAGCTAATAACCGCACGGGATATCCCGACATCTTTCATGGTTTTCACTTGTTTTTCAAGAAAAACGTCAAAATATTGACGTCCTACAAAAATCACCCGTTCGTGCAGTAATGTGCGCCATATCAAAACTATAAGTAGTATTGCGTAAAATCGGGTATTTTCTAATAGAAAACATATTGCGCAAAATAGTACAAGTTAAATGGAGCGTGTGGCGCTTATAACAGCGCGAGACCAAAACGTTTCTTTCATGTTTTTCACTTGTTTTTCGGGAAAAACGTCATAAAATTGAGGTTTCGAATTTTTTTTCCATACGAGCGATATGATGTTCTCTGATAAAACTATAAGTCGTATTAATTAAAATCGAGTATCTTTTAAAAGTAGACATGTTGTGCAAGGTAGTACACCCCAAAATAAGCGCACAGAGCTAATAACCGCACGGGATATCCCGACATCTTTCATGGTTTTCACTTGTTTTTCAAGAAAAACGTCAAAATATTGACGTCCTACAAAAATCACCCGTTCGTGCAGTAATGTGCGCCATATCAAAACTATAAGTAGTATTGCGTAAAATCGGGTATTTTCTAATAGAAAACATATTGCGCAAAATAGTACAAGTTAAATGGAGCGTGTGGCGCTTATAACAGCGCGAGACCAAAACGTTTCTTTCATGTTTTTCACTTGTTTTTCGGGAAAAACGTCATAAAATTGAGGTTTCGAATTTTTTTTCCATACGAGCGATATGATGTTCTCTGATAAAACTATAAGTCGTATTAATTAAAATCGAGTATCTTTTAAAAGTAGACATGTTGTGCAAGGTAGTACACCCCAAAATAAGCGCACAGAGCTAATAACCGCACGGGATATCCCGACATCTTTCATGGTTTTCACTTGTTTTTCAAGAAAAACGTCAAAATATTGACGTCCTACAAAAATCACCCGTTCGTGCGGTAATGTGCGCCATATCAAAACTATAAGTAGTATTGCGTAAAATCGGGTATTTTCTAATAGAAAACATATTGCGCAAAATAGTACAAGTTAAATGGAGCGTGTGGCGCTAATAACAGTTCGAGACCAAAACGTTTCTTTCATGTTTTTCACTTGTTTTTCGGGAAAAACGTCATAAAATTGAGGTTTCGAATTTTTTTTCCATACGAGCGATATGATGTTCTCTGATAGAACTATAAGTCGTATTAATTAAAATCGAGTATCTTTTAAAAGTAGACATGTTGTGCAAGGTAGTACACCCCAAAATAAGCGCACAGAGCTAATAACCGCACGGGATATCCCGACATCTTTCATGGTTTTCACTTGTTTTTCAAGAAAAACGTCAAAATATTGACGTCCTACAAAAATCACCCGTTCGTGCGGTAATGTGCGCCATATCAAAACTATAAGTAGTATTGCGTAAAATCGGGTATTTTCTAATAGAAAACATATTGCGCAAAATAGTACAAGTTAAATGGAGCGTGTGGCGCTTATAACAGCGCGAGACCAAAACGTTTCTTTCATGTTTTTCACTTGTTTTTTGGGAAAAACGTCATAAAATTGAGGTTTCGAATTTTATTTCCATACGAGCGATATGATGTTCTCTGATAAAACTATAAGTCGTATTAATTAAAATCGAGTATCTTTTAAAAGTAGACATGTTGTGCAAGGTAGTACACCCCAAAATAAGCGCACAGAGCTAATAACCGCACGGGATATCCCGACATCTTTCATGGTTTTCACTTGTTTTTCAAGAAAAACGTCAAAATATTGACGTCCTACAAAAATCACCCGTTCGTGCGGTAATGTGCGCCATATCAAAACTATAAGTAGTATTGCGTAAAATCGGGTATTTTCTAATAGAAAACATATTGCGCAAAATAGTACAAGTTAAATGGAGCGTGTGGCGCTTATAACAGCGCGAGACCAAAACGTTTCTTTCATGTTTTTCACTTGTTTTTCGGGAAAAACGTCATAAAATTGAGGTTTCGAATTTTATTTCCATACGAGCGATATGATGTTCTCTGATAAAACTATAAGTCGTATTAATTAAAATCGAGTATCTTTTAAAAGTAGACATGTTGTGCAAGGTAGTACACCCCAAAATAAGCGCACAGAGCTAATAACCGCACGGGATATCCCGACATCTTTCATGGTTTTCACTTGTTTTTCAAGAAAAACGTCAAAATATTGACGTCCTACAAAAATCACCCGTTCGTGCGGTAATGTGCGCCATATCAAAACTATAAGTAGTATTGCGTAAAATCGGGTATTTTCTAATAGAAAACATATTGCGCAAAATAGTACAAGTTAAATGGAGCGTGTGGCGCTTATAACAGCGCGAGACCAAAACGTTTCTTTCATGTTTTTCACTTGTTTTTCGGGAAAAACGTCATAAAATTGAGGTTTCGAATTTTTTTCCATACGAGCGATATGATGTTCTCTGATAAAACTATAAGTCGTATTAATTAAAATCGAGTATCTTTTAAAAGTAGACATGTTGTGCAAGGTAGTACACCCCAAAATAAGCGCACAGAGCTAATAACCGCACGGGATATCCCGACATCTTTCATGGTTTTCACTTGTTTTTCAAGAAAAACGTCAAAATATTGACGTCCTACAAAAATCACCCGTTCGTGCGGTAATGTGCGCCATATCAAAACTATAAGTAGTATTGCGTAAAATCGGGTATTTTCTAATAGAAAACATATTGCGCAAAATAGTACAAGTTAATTGGAGCGTGTGGCGCTTATAACAGCGCGAGACCAAAACGTTTCTTTCATGTTTGTCACTTGTTTTTCGGGAAAAACGTCATAAAATTGAGGTTTCGAATTTTTTTTCCATACGAGCGATATGATGTTCTCTGATAAAACTATAAGTCGTATTAATTAAAATCGAGTATCTTTTAAAAGTAGACATGTTGTGCAAGGTAGTACACCCCAAAATAAGCGCACAGAGCTAATAACCGCACGGGATATCCCGACATCTTTCATGGTTTTCACTTGTTTTTCAAGAAAAACGTCAAAATATTGACGTCCTACAAAAATCACCCGTTCGTGCGGTAATGTGCGCCATATCAAAACTATAAGTAGTATTGCGTAAAATCGGGTATTTTCTAATAGAAAACATATTGCGCAAAATAGTACAAGTTAAATGGAGCGTGTGGCGCTTATAACAGCGCGAGACCAAAACGTTTCTTTCATGTTTTTCACTTGTTTTTCGGGAAAAACGTCATAAAATTGAGGTTTCGAATTTTATTTCCATACGAGCGATATGATGTTCTCTGATAAAACTATAAGTCGTATTAATTAAAATCGAGTATCTTTTAAAAGTAGACATGTTGTGCAAGGTAGTACACCCCAAAATAAGCGCACAGAGCTAATAACCGCACGGGATATCCCGACATCTTTCATGGTTTTCACTTGTTTTTCAAGAAAAACGTCAAAATATTGACGTCCTACAAAAATCACCCGTTCGTGCGGTAATGTGCGCCATATCAAAACTATAAGTAGTATTGCGTAAAATCGGGTATTTTCTAATAGAAAACATATTGCGCAAAATAGTACAAGTTAAATGGAGCGTGTGGCGCTTATAACAGCGCGAGACCAAAACGTTTCTTTCATGTTTTTCACTTGTTTTTCGGGAAAAACGTCATAAAATTGAGGTTTCGAATTTTTTTTCCATACGAGCGATATGATGTTCTCTGATAAAACTATAAGTCGTATTAATTAAAATCGAGTATCTTTTAAAAGTAGACATGTTGTGCAAGGTAGTACACCCCAAAATAAGCGCACAGAGCTAATAACCGCACGGGATATCCCGACATCTTTCATGGTTTTCACTTGTTTTTCAAGAAAAACGTCAAAATATTGACGTCCTACAAAAATCACCCGTTCGTGCGGTAATGTGCGCCATATCAAAACTATAAGTAGTATTGCGTAAAATCGGGTATTTTCTAATAGAAAACATATTGCGCAAAATAGTACAAGTTGAATGGAGCGTGTGGCGCTTATAACAGCGCGAGACCAAAACGTTTCTTTCATGTTTTTCACTTGTTTTTCGGGAAAAACGTCATAAAATTGAGGTTTCGAATTTTTTTTCCATACGAGCGATATGATGTTCTCTGATAAAACTATAAGTCGTATTAATTAAAATCGAGTATCTTTTAAAAGTAGACATGTTGTGCATGGTAGTACACCCCAAAATAAGCGCACAGAGCTAATAACCGCACGGGATATCCCGACATCTTTCATGGTTTTCACTTGTTTTTCAAGAAAAACGTCAAAATATTGACGTCCTACAAAAATCACCCGTTCGTGCGGTAATGTGCGCCATATCAAAACTATAAGTAGTATTGCGTAAAATCGGGTATTTTCTAATAGAAAACATATTGCGCAAAATAGTACAAGTTGAATGGAGCGTGTGGCGCTTATAACAGCGCGAGACCAAAACGTTTCTTTCATGTTTTTCACTTGTTTTTCGGGAAAAACGTCATAAAATTGAGGTTTCGAATTTTATTTCCATACGAGCGATATGATGTTCTCTGATAAAACTATAAGTCGTATTAATTAAAATCGAGTATCTTTTAAAAGTAGACATGTTGTGCAAGGTAGTACACCCCAAAATAAGCGCACAGAGCTAATAACCGCACGGGATATCCCGACATCTTTCATGGTTTTCACTTGTTTTTCAAGAAAAACGTCAAAATATTGACGTCCTACAAAAATCACCCGTTCGTGCGGTAATGTGCGCCATATCAAAACTATAAGTAGTATTGCTAAAAATCGGGTATTTTCTAATAGAAAACATATTGCGCAAAATAGTACAAGTTGAATGGAGCGTGTGGCGCTTATAACAGCGCGAGACCAAAACGTTTCTTTCATGTTTTTCACTTGTTTTTCGGGAAAAACGTCATAAAATTGAGGTTTCGAATTTTTTTTCCATACGAGCGATATGATGTTCTCTGATAAAACTATAAGTCGTATTAATTAAAATCGAGTATCTTTTAAAAGTAGACATGTTGTGCAAGGTAGTACACCCCAAAATAAGCGCACAGAGCTAATAACCGCACGGGATATCCCGACATCTTTCATGGTTTTCACTTGTTTTTCAAGAAAAACGTCAAAATATTGACGTCCTACAAAAATCACCCGTTCGTGCGGTAATGTGCGCCATATCAAAACTATAAGTAGTATTGCGTAAAATCGGGTATTTTCTAATAGAAAACATATTGCGCAAAATAGTACAAGTTGAATGGAGCGTGTGGCGCTTATAACAGCGCGAGACCAAAACGTTTCTTTCATGTTTTTCACTTGTTTTTCGGGAAAAACGTCATAAAATTGAGGTTTCGAATTTTTTTTCCATACGAGCGATATGATGTTCTCTGATAAAACTATAAGTCGTATTAATTAAAATCGAGTATCTTTTAAAAGTAGACATGTTGTGCAAGGTAGTACACCCCAAAATAAGCGCACAGAGCTAATAACCGCACGGGATATCCCGACATCTTTCATGGTTTTCACTTGTTTTTCAAGAAAAACGTCAAAATATTGACGTCCTACAAAAATCACCCGTTCGTGCGGTAATGTGCGCCATATCAAAACTATAAGTAGTATTGCGTAAAATCGGGTATTTTCTAATAGAAAACATATTGCGCAAAATAGTACAAGTTAAATGGAGCGTGTGGCGCTTATAACAGCGCGAGACCAAAACGTTTCTTTCATGTTTTTCACTTGTTTTTCGGGAAAAACGTCATAAAATTGAGGTTTCGAATTTTATTTCCATACGAGCGATATGATGTTCTCTGATAAAACTATAAGTCGTATTAATTAAAATCGAGTATCTTTTAAAAGTAGACATGTTGTGCAAGGTAGTACACCCCAAAATAAGCGCACAGAGCTAATAACCGCACGGGATATCCCGACATCTTTCATGGTTTTCACTTGTTTTTCAAGAAAAACGTCAAAATATTGACGTCCTACAAAAATCACCCGTTCGTGCGGTAATGTGCGCCATATCAAAACTATAAGTAGTATTGCGTAAAATCGGGTATTTTCTAATAGAAAACATATTGCGCAAAATAGTACAAGTTAAATGGAGCGTGTGGCGCTTATAACAGCGCGAGACCAAAACGTTTCTTTCATGTTTTTCACTTGTTTTTCGGGAAAAACGTCATAAAATTGAGGTTTCGAATTTTATTTCCATACGAGCGATATGATGTTCTCTGATAAAACTATAAGTCGTATTAATTAAAATCGAGTATCTTTTAAAAGTAGACATGTTGTGCAAGGTAGTACACCCCAAAATAAGCGCACAGAGCTAATAACCGCAGGGGATATCCCGACATCTTTCATGGTTTTCACTTGTTTTTCAAGAAAAACGTCAAAATATTGACGTCCTACAAAAATCACCCGTTCGTGCGGTAATGTGCGCCATATCAAAACTATAAGTAGTATTGCGTAAAATCGGGTATTTTCTAATAGAAAACATATTGCGCAAAATAGTACAAGTTAAATGGAGCGTGTGGCGCTTATAACAGCGCGAGACCAAAACGTTTCTTTCATGTTTTTCACTTGTTTTTCGGGAAAAACGTCATAAAATTGAGGTTTCGAATTTTTTTTCCATACGAGCGATATGATGTTCTCTGATAAAACTATAAGTCGTATTAATTAAAATCGAGTATCTTTTAAAAGTAGACATGTTGTGCAAGGTAGTACACCCCAAAATAAGCGCACAGAGCTAATAACCGCACGGGATATCCCGACATCTTTCATGGTTTTCACTTGTTTTTCAAGAAAAACGTCAAAATATTGACGTCCTACAAAAATCACCCGTTCGTGCAGTAATGTGCGCCATATCAAAACTATAAGTAGTATTGCGTAAAATCGGGTATTTTCTAATAGAAAACATATTGCGCAAAATAGTACAAGTTAAATGGAGCGTGTGGCGCTTATAACAGCGCGAGACCAAAACGTTTCTTTCATGTTTTTCACTTGTTTTTCGGGAAAAACGTCATAAAATTGAGGTTTCGAATTTTTTTTCCATACGAGCGATATGATGTTCTCTGATAAAACTATAAGTCGTATTAATTAAAATCGAGTATCTTTTAAAAGTAGACATGTTGTGCAAGGTAGTACACCCCAAAATAAGCGCACAGAGCTAATAACCGCACGGGATATCCCGACATCTTTCATGGTTTTCACTTGTTTTTCAAGAAAAACGTCAAAATATTGACGTCCTACAAAAATCACCCGTTCGTGCGGTAATGTGCGCCATATCAAAACTATAAGTAGTATTGCGTAAAATCGGGTATTTTCTAATAGAAAACATATTGCGCAAAATAGTACAAGTTAAATGGAGCGTGTGGCGCTAATAACAGTTCGAGACCAAAACGTTTCTTTCATGTTTTTCACTTGTTTTTCGGGAAAAACGTCATAAAATTGAGGTTTCGAATTTTTTTTCCATACGAGCGATATGATGTTCTCTGATAGAACTATAAGTCGTATTAATTAAAATCGAGTATCTTTTAAAAGTAGACATGTTGTGCAAGGTAGTACACCCCAAAATAAGCGCACAGAGCTAATAACCGCACGGGATATCCCGACATCTTTCATGGTTTTCACTTGTTTTTCAAGAAAAACGTCAAAATATTGACGTCCTACAAAAATCACCCGTTCGTGCGGTAATGTGCGCCATATCAAAACTATAAGTAGTATTGCGTAAAATCGGGTATTTTCTAATAGAAAACATATTGTGCAAAATAGTACAAGTTAAATGGAGCGTGTGGCGCTTATAACAGCGCGAGACCAAAACGTTTCTTTCATGTTTTTCACTTGTTTTTCGGGAAAAACGTCATAAAATTGAGGTTTCGAATTTTTTTTCCATACGAGCGATATGATGTTCTCTGATAAAACTATAAGTCGTATTAATTAAAATCGAGTATCTTTTAAAAGTAGACATGTTGTGCAAGGTAGTACACCCCAAAATAAGCGCACAGAGCTAATAACCGCACGGGATATCCCGACATCTTTCATGGTTTTCACTTGTTTTTCAAGAAAAACGTCAAAATATTGACGTCCTACAAAAATCACCCGTTCGTGCAGTAATGTGCGCCATATCAAAACTATAAGTAGTATTGCGTAAAATCGGGTATTTTCTAATAGAAAACATATTGCGCAAAATAGTACAAGTTAAATGGAGCGTGTGGCGCTTATAACAGCGCGAGACCAAAACGTTTCTTTCATGTTTTTCACTTGTTTTTCGGGAAAAACGTCATAAAATTGAGGTTTCGAATTTTTTTTCCATACGAGCGATATGATGTTCTCTGATAAAACTATAAGTCGTATTAATTAAAATCGAGTATCTTTTAAAAGTAGACATGTTGTGCAAGGTAGTACACCCCAAAATAAGCGCACAGAGCTAATAACCGCACGGGATATCCCGACATCTTTCATGGTTTTCACTTGTTTTTCAAGAAAAACGTCAAAATATTGACGTCCTACAAAAATCACCCGTTCGTGCGGTAATGTGCACCATATCAAAACTATAAGGTAGTACTCCACAATTAATTTATTAAGCTCATTTTTGCATGTGCTCGACGTTGACTATTTTGTCCCGGGTTCTTGTAATCGCTTAAACTGCTATTTGCACTTTAAACTAGGTGGTGTTCCAAACTCCGGGCATGTTTAGTCATGTTTAGTGCCGTATTTGGTTTCTTTGTTGTACCCGTTGCCCCTAGCAACTCTTAACATTTGTCAAAAATTTGGGGACAAAAATACGCAAAAATCGGGGTTTTGTCCTTTTTTTGAACGTTGCCAGTAGTCGAGCTTTTGGTTCAGGTGAAACGTAACATGTATGAAATGAAAGCCCGAAAACAGTCCTTTCTTTTAAGACCAAATAAACCTATCCGACTTCGGCTCTTTTTTCCGCTAAAATTGTTCAAACTTAAAAATCTAAAAATAGCACATTTAAATTTAAGCCCATCCGATGGTCACCATGCACAGCCGGAAGCGACGCTTTATGATCATTGGTATTGACTTTTTCAAAATTATTCTTTAAAACAATAACCGTGGATCGTAATTTTTATATAACGGGTCCAGATATTTTATTTGTCTTGTTTTAAGACCAAAACGAATCAATATTTTCATTTAACAAAAAAGTTCACAGGGGCCACATACGAAAACAATACTGTGAAAAAATCCTAATTGTGGAGTACTACCATAATGCTTTTGCATTTTTTGAAAATTTAACATGAGTTGCATTTTTCTCCTCTTGAGTACGTAACCACTTGAGGAATACCGGATATTATGATTTTTTTTATGTTTTACCATAGTAACGCACGCTCAAAGACGGAAGCCCTTTTCTGATCAAGCTCTTTTTTTGACATTTTCCTGGAATAACGCTAGATTCTTTCCCCGTTTGTTTTGAATCAAATTTTGTATTTTCGTAACAAAATTGGTATTCTGTTGTGCTTAAGTCATTTTCTAGCCTATTTTAAACATATTTGTAAAAATTTGGAAGATTTCCGTGAACAAATCTACAATTATGGCGTCCATGGAAACACATCATCAAAATTTGCTTAAAATTTGCATAGCAAGCTATAATGCCTTGCGTTTCTATTCAAGCCGACTAAAAATTACAATTTTATGATTTACATACGGGGAAATATACTATATTGTGTCATTTTTATTTCTCTCGGGGAAATTATTAACGTTGTTAGCGTTACATACAGCATAACCAGCTGTACAGAATATAACGTTATTGACGATATTTTCAAAAATAAGCATGTTTGGTTGCTATGGGCATTTATGCTTAATAACTGATATTTTTCCCAAAATTTTTGAAACAAGTAATTCTCAAATATATAAGCTTTATTTTCAACAATTAAACCAAGGACTAAAATCAAGATAAACTCTTAAAATTTTAATGAGAATAATGCCATATGGTAGTACTCCACAATTAATTTATTAAGCTCATTTTTGCATGTGCTCGACGTTGACTATTTTGTCCCGGGTTCTTGTAATCGCTTAAACTGCTATTTGCACTTTAAACTAGGTGGTGTTCCAAACTCCGGGCATGTTTAGTCATGTTTAGTGCCGTATTTGGTTTCTTTGTTGTACCCGTTGCCCCTAGCAACTCTTAACATTTGTCAAAAATTTGGGGACAAAAATACGCAAAAATCGGGGTTTTGTCCTTTTTTTGAACGTTGCCAGTAGTCGAGCTTTTGGTTCAGGTGAAACGTAACATGTATGAAATGAAAGCCCGAAAACAGTCCTTTCTTTTAAGACCAAATAAACCTATCCGACTTCGGCTCTTTTTTCCGCTAAAATTGTTCAAACTTAAAAATCTAAAAATAGCACATTTAAATTTAAGCCCATCCGATGGTCACCATGCACAGCCGGAAGCGACGCTTTATGATCATTGGTATTGACTTTTTCAAAATTATTCTTTAAAACAATAACCGTGGATCGTAATTTTTATATAACGGGTCCAGATATTTTATTTGTCTTGTTTTAAGACCAAAACGAATCAATATTTTCATTTAACAAAAAAGTTCACAGGGGCCACATACGAAAACAATACTGTGAAAAAATCCTAATTGTGGAGTACTACCATAATGCTTTTGCATTTTTTGAAAATTTAACATGAGTTGCATTTTTCTCCTCTTGAGTACGTAACCACTTGAGGAATACCGGATATTATGATTTTTTTTATGTTTTACCATAGTAACGCACGCTCAAAGACGGAAGCCCTTTTCTGATCAAGCTCTTTTTTTGACATTTTCCTGGAATAACGCTAGATTCTTTCCCCGTTTGTTTTGAATCAAATTTTGTATTTTCGTAACAAAATTGGTATTCTGTTGTGCTTAAGTCATTTTCTAGCCTATTTTAAACATATTTGTAAAAATTTGGAAGATTTCCGTGAACAAATCTACAATTATGGCGTCCATGGAAACACATCATCAAAATTTGCTTAAAATTTGCATAGCAAGCTATAATGCCTTGCGTTTCTATTCAAGCCGACTAAAAATTACAATTTTATGATTTACATACGGGGAAATATACTATATTGTGTCATTTTTATTTCTCTCGGGGAAATTATTAACGTTGTTAGCGTTACATACAGCATAACCAGCTGTACAGAATATAACGTTATTGACGATATTTTCAAAAATAAGCATGTTTGGTTGCTATGGGCATTTATGCTTAATAACTGATATTTTTCCCAAAATTTTTGAAACAAGTAATTCTCAAATATATAAGCTTTATTTTCAACAATTAAACCAAGGACTAAAATCAAGATAAACTCTTAAAATTTTAATGAGAATAATGCCATATGGTAGTACTCCACAATTAATTTATTAAGCTCATTTTTGCATGTGCTCGACGTTGACTATTTTGTCCCGGGTTCTTGTAATCGCTTAAACTGCTATTTGCACTTTAAACTAGGTGGTGTTCCAAACTCCGGGCATGTTTAGTCATGTTTAGTGCCGTATTTGGTTTCTTTGTTGTACCCGTTGCCCCTAGCAACTCTTAACATTTGTCAAAAATTTGGGGACAAAAATACGCAAAAATCGGGGTTTTGTCCTTTTTTTGAACGTTGCCAGTAGTCGAGCTTTTGGTTCAGGTGAAACGTAACATGTATGAAATGAAAGCCCGAAAACAGTCCTTTCTTTTAAGACCAAATAAACCTATCCGACTTCGGCTCTTTTTTCCGCTAAAATTGTTCAAACTTAAAAATCTAAAAATAGCACATTTAAATTTAAGCCCATCCGATGGTCACCATGCACAGCCGGAAGCGACGCTTTATGATCATTGGTATTGACTTTTTCAAAATTATTCTTTAAAACAATAACCGTGGATCGTAATTTTTATATAACGGGTCCAGATATTTTATTTGTCTTGTTTTAAGACCAAAACGAATCAATATTTTCATTTAACAAAAAAGTTCACAGGGGCCACATACGAAAACAATACTGTGAAAAAATCCTAATTGTGGAGTACTACCATAATGCTTTTGCATTTTTTGAAAATTTAACATGAGTTGCATTTTTCTCCTCTTGAGTACGTAACCACTTGAGGAATACCGGATATTATGATTTTTTTTATGTTTTACCATAGTAACGCACGCTCAAAGACGGAAGCCCTTTTCTGATCAAGCTCTTTTTTTGACATTTTCCTGGAATAACGCTAGATTCTTTCCCCGTTTGTTTTGAATCAAATTTTGTATTTTCGTAACAAAATTGGTATTCTGTTGTGCTTAAGTCATTTTCTAGCCTATTTTAAACATATTTGTAAAAATTTGGAAGATTTCCGTGAACAAATCTACAATTATGGCGTCCATGGAAACACATCATCAAAATTTGCTTAAAATTTGCATAGCAAGCTATAATGCCTTGCGTTTCTATTCAAGCCGACTAAAAATTACAATTTTATGATTTACATACGGGGAAATATACTATATTGTGTCATTTTTATTTCTCTCGGGGAAATTATTAACGTTGTTAGCGTTACATACAGCATAACCAGCTGTACAGAATATAACGTTATTGACGATATTTTCAAAAATAAGCATGTTTGGTTGCTATGGGCATTTATGCTTAATAACTGATATTTTTCCCAAAATTTTTGAAACAAGTAATTCTCAAATATATAAGCTTTATTTTCAACAATTAAACCAAGGACTAAAATCAAGATAAACTCTTAAAATTTTAATGAGAATAATGCCATATGGTAGTACTCCACAATTAATTTATTAAGCTCATTTTTGCATGTGCTCGACGTTGACTATTTTGTCCCGGGTTCTTGTAATCGCTTAAACTGCTATTTGCACTTTAAACTAGGTGGTGTTCCAAACTCCGGGCATGTTTAGTCATGTTTAGTGCCGTATTTGGTTTCTTTGTTGTACCCGTTGCCCCTAGCAACTCTTAACATTTGTCAAAAATTTGGGGACAAAAATACGCAAAAATCGGGGTTTTGTCCTTTTTTTGAACGTTGCCAGTAGTCGAGCTTTTGGTTCAGGTGAAACGTAACATGTATGAAATGAAAGCCCGAAAACAGTCCTTTCTTTTAAGACCAAATAAACCTATCCGACTTCGGCTCTTTTTTCCGCTAAAATTGTTCAAACTTAAAAATCTAAAAATAGCACATTTAAATTTAAGCCCATCCGATGGTCACCATGCACAGCCGGAAGCGACGCTTTATGATCATTGGTATTGACTTTTTCAAAATTATTCTTTAAAACAATAACCGTGGATCGTAATTTTTATATAACGGGTCCAGATATTTTATTTGTCTTGTTTTAAGACCAAAACGAATCAATATTTTCATTTAACAAAAAAGTTCACAGGGGCCACATACGAAAACAATACTGTGAAAAAATCCTAATTGTGGAGTACTACCATAATGCTTTTGCATTTTTTGAAAATTTAACATGAGTTGCATTTTTCTCCTCTTGAGTACGTAACCACTTGAGGAATACCGGATATTATGATTTTTTTTATGTTTTACCATAGTAACGCACGCTCAAAGACGGAAGCCCTTTTCTGATCAAGCTCTTTTTTTGACATTTTCCTGGAATAACGCTAGATTCTTTCCCCGTTTGTTTTGAATCAAATTTTGTATTTTCGTAACAAAATTGGTATTCTGTTGTGCTTAAGTCATTTTCTAGCCTATTTTAAACATATTTGTAAAAATTTGGAAGATTTCCGTGAACAAATCTACAATTATGGCGTCCATGGAAACACATCATCAAAATTTGCTTAAAATTTGCATAGCAAGCTATAATGCCTTGCGTTTCTATTCAAGCCGACTAAAAATTACAATTTTATGATTTACATACGGGGAAATATACTATATTGTGTCATTTTTATTTCTCTCGGGGAAATTATTAACGTTGTTAGCGTTACATACAGCATAACCAGCTGTACAGAATATAACGTTATTGACGATATTTTCAAAAATAAGCATGTTTGGTTGCTATGGGCATTTATGCTTAATAACTGATATTTTTCCCAAAATTTTTGAAACAAGTAATTCTCAAATATATAAGCTTTATTTTCAACAATTAAACCAAGGACTAAAATCAAGATAAACTCTTAAAATTTTAATGAGAATAATGCCATATGGTAGTACTCCACAATTAATTTATTAAGCTCATTTTTGCATGTGCTCGACGTTGACTATTTTGTCCCGGGTTCTTGTAATCGCTTAAACTGCTATTTGCACTTTAAACTAGGTGGTGTTCCAAACTCCGGGCATGTTTAGTCATGTTTAGTGCCGTATTTGGTTTCTTTGTTGTACCCGTTGCCCCTAGCAACTCTTAACATTTGTCAAAAATTTGGGGACAAAAATACGCAAAAATCGGGGTTTTGTCCTTTTTTTGAACGTTGCCAGTAGTCGAGCTTTTGGTTCAGGTGAAACGTAACATGTATGAAATGAAAGCCCGAAAACAGTCCTTTCTTTTAAGACCAAATAAACCTATCCGACTTCGGCTCTTTTTTCCGCTAAAATTGTTCAAACTTAAAAATCTAAAAATAGCACATTTAAATTTAAGCCCATCCGATGGTCACCATGCACAGCCGGAAGCGACGCTTTATGATCATTGGTATTGACTTTTTCAAAATTATTCTTTAAAACAATAACCGTGGATCGTAATTTTTATATAACGGGTCCAGATATTTTATTTGTCTTGTTTTAAGACCAAAACGAATCAATATTTTCATTTAACAAAAAAGTTCACAGGGGCCACATACGAAAACAATACTGTGAAAAAATCCTAATTGTGGAGTACTACCTAAGTAGTATTGCGTAAAATCGGGTATTTTCTAATAGAAAACATATTGCACAAAATAGTACAAGTTAAATGGAGCGTGTGGCGCTAATAACAGTTCGAGACCAAAACGTTTCTTTCATGTTTTTCACTTGTTTTTCGGGAAAAACGTCATAAAATTGAGGTTTCGAATTTTTTTTCCATACGAGCGATATGATGTTCTCTGATAGAACTATAAGTCGTATTAATTAAAATCGAGTATCTTTTAAAAGTAGACATGTTGTGCAAGGTAGTACACCCCAAAATAAGCGCACAGAGCTAATAACCGCACGGGATATCCCGACATCTTTCATGGTTTTCACTTGTTTTTCAAGAAAAACGTCAAAATATTGACGTCCTACAAAAATCACCCGTTCGTGCGGTAATGTGCGCCATATCAAAACTATAAGTAGTATTGCGTAAAATCGGGTATTTTCTAATAGAAAACATATTGTGCAAAATAGTACAAGTTAAATGGAGCGTGTGGCGCTTATAACAGCGCGAGACCAAAACGTTTCTTTCATGTTTTTCACTTGTTTTTCGGGAAAAACGTCATAAAATTGAGGTTTCGAATTTTTTTTCCATACGAGCGATATGATGTTCTCTGATAAAACTATAAGTCGTATTAATTAAAATCGAGTATCTTTTAAAAGTAGACATGTTGTGCAAGGTAGTACACCCCAAAATAAGTGCACAGAGCTAATAACCGCACGGGATATCCCGACATCTTTCATGGTTTTCACTTGTTTTTCAACAAAAACGTCAAAATATTGACGTCCTACAAAAATCAACCGTTCGTGCGGTAATGTGCGCCATATCAAAACTATAAGTAGTATTGCGTAAAATCGGGTATTTTCTAATAGAAAACATATTGCGCAAAATAGTACAAGTTAAATGGAGCGTGTGGCGCTTATAACAGCGCGAGACCAAAACGTTTCTTTCATGTTTTTCACTTGTTTTTCGGGAAAAACGTCATAAAATTGAGGTTTCGAATTTTTTTTCCATACGAGCGATATGATGTTCTCTGATAAAACTATAAGTCGTATTAATTAAAATCGAGTATCTTTTAAAAGTAGACATGTTGTGCAAGGTAGTACACCCCAAAATAAGCGCACAGAGCTAATAACCGCACGGGATATCCCGACATCTTTCATGGTTTTCACTTGTTTTTCAAGAAAAACGTCAAAATATTGACGTCCTACAAAAATCACCCGTTCGTGCGGTAATGTGCGCCATATCAAAACTATAAGTAGTATTGCGTAAAATCGGGTATTTTCTAATAGAAAACATATTGCGCAAAATAGTACAAGTTAAATGGAGCGTGTGGCGCTAATAACAGTTCGAGACCAAAACGTTTCTTTCATGTTTTTCACTTGTTTTTCGGGAAAAACGTCATAAAATTGAGGTTTCGAATTTTTTTTCCATACGAGCGATATGATGTTCTCTGATAGAACTATAAGTCGTATTAATTAAAATCGAGTATCTTTTAAAAGTAGACATGTTGTGCAAGGTAGTACACCCCAAAATAAGCGCACAGAGCTAATAACCGCACGGGATATCCCGACATCTTTCATGGTTTTCACTTGTTTTTCAAGAAAAACGTCAAAATATTGACGTCCTACAAAAATCACCCGTTCGTGCGGTAATGTGCGCCATATCAAAACTATAAGTAGTATTGCGTAAAATCGGGTATTTTCTAATAGAAAACATATTGTGCAAAATAGTACAAGTTAAATGGAGCGTGTGGCGCTTATAACAGCGCGAGACCAAAACGTTTCTTTCATGTTTTTCACTTTTTTTTCGGGAAAAACGTCATAAAATTGAGGTTTCGATTTTTTTTTTCCATACGAGCGATATGATGTTCTCTGATAAAACTATAAGTCGTATTAATTAAAATCGAGTATCTTTTAAAAGTAGACATGTTGTGCAAGGTAGTACACCCCAAAATAAGCGCACAGAGCTAATAACCGCACGGGATATCCCGACATCTTTCATGGTTTTCACTTGTTTTTCAAGAAAAACGTCAAAATATTGACGTCCTACAAAAATCACCCGTTCGTGCGGTAATGTGCGCCATATCAAAACTATAAGTAGTATTGCGTAAAATCGGGTATTTTCTAATAGAAAACATATTGCGCAAAATAGTACAAGTTAAATGGAGCGTGTGGCGCTTATAACAGCGCGAGACCAAAACGTTTCTTTCATGTTTTTCACTTGTTTTTCGGGAAAAACGTCATAAAATTGAGGTTTCGAATTTTTTTTCCATACGAGCGATATGATGTTCTCTGATAAAACTATAAGTCGTATTAATTAAAATCGAGTATCTTTTAAAAGTAGACATGTTGTGCAAGGTAGTACACCCCAAAATAAGCGCACAGAGCTAATAACCGCACGGGATATCCCGACATCTTTCATGGTTTTCACTTGTTTTTCAAGAAAAACGTCAAAATATTGACGTCCTACAAAAATCACCCGTTCGTGCGGTAATGTGCGCCATATCAAAACTATAAGTAGTATTGCGTAAAATCGGGTATTTTCTAATAGAAAACATATTGCGCAAAATAGTACAAGTTAAATGGAGCGTGTGGCGCTTATAACAGCGCGAGACCAAAACGTTTCTTTCATGTTTTTCACTTGTTTTTCGGGAAAAACGTCATAAAATTGAGGTTTCGAATTTTTTTTCCATACGAGCGATATGATGTTCTCTGATAAAACTATAAGTCGTATTAATTAAAATCGAGTATCTTTTAAAAGTAGACATGTTGTGCAAGGTAGTACACCCCAAAATAAGCGCACAGAGCTAATAACCGCACGGGATATCCCGACATCTTTCATGGTTTTCACTTGTTTTTCAAGAAAAACGTCAAAATATTGACGTCCTACAAAAATCACCAGTTCGTGCGGTAATGTGCGCCATATCAAAACTATAAGTAGTATTGCGTAAAATCGGGTATTTTCTAATAGAAAACATATTGCGCAAAATAGTACAAGTTAAATGGAGCGTGTGGCGCTTATAACAGCGCGAGACCAAAACGTTTCTTTCATGTTTTTCACTTGTTTTTCGGGAAAAACGTCATAAAATTGAGGTTTCGAATTTTTTTCCATACGAGCGATATGATGTTCTTTGATAAAACTATAAGTCGTATTAATTAAAATCGAGTATCTTTTAAAAGTAGACATGTTGTGCAAGGTAGTACACCCCAAAATAAGCGCACAGAGCTAATAACCGCACGGGATATCCCGACATCTTTCATGGTTTTCACTTGTTTTTCAAGAAAAACGTCAAAATATTGACGTCCTACAAAAATCACCCGTTCGTGCAGTAATGTGCGCCATATCAAAACTATAAGTAGTATTGCGTAAAATCGGGTATTTTCTAATAGAAAACATATTGCGCAAAATAGTACAAGTTAAATGGAGCGTGTGGCGCTTATAACAGCGCGAGACCAAAACGTTTCTTTCATGTTTTTCACTTGTTTTTCGGGAAAAACGTCATAAAATTGAGGTTTCGAATTTTTTTTCCATACGAGCGATATGATGTTCTCTGATAAAACTATAAGTCGTATTAATTAAAATCGAGTATCTTTTAAAAGTAGACATGTTGTGCAAGGTAGTACACCCCAAAATAAGCGCACAGAGCTAATAACCGCACGGGATATCCCGACATCTTTCATGGTTTTCACTTGTTTTTCAAGAAAAACGTCAAAATATTGACGTCCTACAAAAATCACCCGTTCGTGCGGTAATGTGCGCCATATCAAAACTATAAGTAGTATTGCGTAAAATCGGGTATTTTCTAATAGAAAACATATTGCGCAAAATAGTACAAGTTAAATGGAGCGTGTGGCGCTTATAACAGCGCGAGACCAAAACGTTTCTTTCATGTTTTTCACTTGTTTTTCGGGAAAAACGTCATAAAATTGAGGTTTCGAATTTTTTTTCCATACGAGCGATATGATGTTCTCTGATAAAACTATAAGTCGTATTAATTAAAATCGAGTATCTTTTAAAAGTAGACATGTTGTGCAAGGTAGTACACCCCAAAATAAGCGCACAGAGCTAATAACCGCACGGGATATCCCGACATCTTTCATGGTTTTCACTTGTTTTTCAAGAAAAACGTCAAAATATTGACGTCCTACAAAAATCACCAGTTCGTGCGGTAATGTGCGCCATATCAAAACTATAAGTAGTATTGCGTAAAATCGGGTATTTTCTAATAGAAAACATATTGCGCAAAATAGTACAAGTTAAATGGAGCGTGTGGCGCTTATAACAGCGCGAGACCAAAACGTTTCTTTCATGTTTTTCACTTGTTTTTCGGGAAAAACGTCATAAAATTGAGGTTTCGAATTTTTTTTCCATACGAGCGATATGATGTTCTCTGATAAAACTATAAGTCGTATTAATTAAAATCGAGTATCTTTTAAAAGTAGACATGTTGTGCAAGGTAGTACACCCCAAAATAAGCGCACAGAGCTAATAACCGCACGGGATATCCCGACATCTTTCATGGTTTTCACTTGTTTTTCAAGAAAAACGTCAAAATATTGACGTCCTACAAAAATCACCCGTTCGTGCAGTAATGTGCGCCATATCAAAACTATAAGTAGTATTGCGTAAAATCGGGTATTTTCTAATAGAAAACATATTGCGCAAAATAGTACAAGTTAAATGGAGCGTGTGGCGCTTATAACAGCGCGAGACCAAAACGTTTCTTTCATGTTTTTCACTTGTTTTTCGGGAAAAACGTCATAAAATTGAGGTTTCGAATTTTTTTTCCATACGAGCGATATGATGTTCTCTGATAAAACTATAAGTCGTATTAATTAAAATCGAGTATCTTTTAAAAGTAGACATGTTGTGCAAGGTAGTACACCCCAAAATAAGCGCACAGAGCTAATAACCGCACGGGATATCCCGACATCTTTCATGGTTTTCACTTGTTTTTCAAGAAAAACGTCAAAATATTGACGTCCTACAAAAATCACCCGTTCGTGCGGTAATGTGCGCCATATCAAAACTATAAGTAGTATTGCGTAAAATCGGGTATTTTCTAATAGAAAACATATTGCGCAAAATAGTACAAGTTAAATGGAGCGTGTGGCGCTAATAACAGTTCGAGACCAAAACGTTTCTTTCATGTTTTTCACTTGTTTTTCGGGAAAAACGTCATAAAATTGAGGTTTCGAATTTTTTTTCCATACGAGCGATATGATGTTCTCTGATAGAACTATAAGTCGTATTAATTAAAATCGAGTATCTTTTAAAAGTAGACATGTTGTGCAAGGTAGTACACCCCAAAATAAGCGCACAGAGCTAATAACCGCACGGGATATCCCGACATCTTTCATGGTTTTCACTTGTTTTTCAAGAAAAACGTCAAAATATTGACGTCCTACAAAAATCACCCGTTCGTGCGGTAATGTGCGCCATATCAAAACTATAAGTAGTATTGCGTAAAATCGGGTATTTTCTAATAGAAAACATATTGCGCAAAATAGTACAAGTTAAATGGAGCGTGTGGCGCTTATAACAGCGCGAGACCAAAACGTTTCTTTCATGTTTTTCACTTGTTTTTCGGGAAAAACGTCATAAAATTGAGGTTTCGAATTTTATTTCCATACGAGCGATATGATGTTCTCTGATAAAACTATAAGTCGTATTAATTAAAATCGAGTATCTTTTAAAAGTAGACATGTTGTGCAAGGTAGTACACCCCAAAATAAGCGCACAGAGCTAATAACCGCACGGGATATCCCGACATCTTTCATGGTTTTCACTTGTTTTTCAAGAAAAACGTCAAAATATTGACGTCCTACAAAAATCACCCGTTCGTGCGGTAATGTGCGCCATATCAAAACTATAAGTAGTATTGCGTAAAATCGGGTATTTTCTAATAGAAAACATATTGCGCAAAATAGTACAAGTTAAATGGAGCGTGTGGCGCTTATAACAGCGCGAGACCAAAACGTTTCTTTCATGTTTTTCACTTGTTTTTCGGGAAAAACGTCATAAAATTGAGGTTTCGAATTTTATTTCCATACGAGCGATATGATGTTCTCTGATAAAACTATAAGTCGTATTAATTAAAATCGAGTATCTTTTAAAAGTAGACATGTTGTGCAAGGTAGTACACCCCAAAATAAGCGCACAGAGCTAATAACCGCACGGGATATCCCGACATCTTTCATGGTTTTCACTTGTTTTTCAAGAAAAACGTCAAAATATTGACGTCCTACAAAAATCACCCGTTCGTGCGGTAATGTGCGCCATATCAAAACTATAAGTAGTATTGCGTAAAATCGGGTATTTTCTAATAGAAAACATATTGCGCAAAATAGTACAAGTTAAATGGAGCGTGTGGCGCTTATAACAGCGCGAGACCAAAACGTTTCTTTCATGTTTTTCACTTGTTTTTCGGGAAAAACGTCATAAAATTGAGGTTTCGAATTTTTTTCCATACGAGCGATATGATGTTCTCTGATAAAACTATAAGTCGTATTAATTAAAATCGAGTATCTTTTAAAAGTAGACATGTTGTGCAAGGTAGTACACCCCAAAATAAGCGCACAGAGCTAATAACCGCACGGGATATCCCGACATCTTTCATGGTTTTCACTTGTTTTTCAAGAAAAACGTCAAAATATTGACGTCCTACAAAAATCACCCGTTCGTGCGGTAATGTGCGCCATATCAAAACTATAAGTAGTATTGCGTAAAATCGGGTATTTTCTAATAGAAAACATATTGCGCAAAATAGTACAAGTTAATTGGAGCGTGTGGCGCTTATAACAGCGCGAGACCAAAACGTTTCTTTCATGTTTTTCACTTGTTTTTCGGGAAAAACGTCATAAAATTGAGGTTTCGAATTTTTTTTCCATACGAGCGATATGATGTTCTCTGATAAAACTATAAGTCGTATTAATTAAAATCGAGTATCTTTTAAAAGTAGACATGTTGTGCAAGGTAGTACACCCCAAAATAAGCGCACAGAGCTAATAACCGCACGGGATATCCCGACATCTTTCATGGTTTTCACTTGTTTTTCAAGAAAAACGTCAAAATATTGACGTCCTACAAAAATCACCCGTTCGTGCGGTAATGTGCGCCATATCAAAACTATAAGTAGTATTGCGTAAAATCGGGTATTTTCTAATAGAAAACATATTGCGCAAAATAGTACAAGTTAAATGGAGCGTGTGGCGCTTATAACAGCGCGAGACCAAAACGTTTCTTTCATGTTTTTCACTTGTTTTTCGGGAAAAACGTCATAAAATTGAGGTTTCGAATTTTATTTCCATACGAGCGATATGATGTTCTCTGATAAAACTATAAGTCGTATTAATTAAAATCGAGTATCTTTTAAAAGTAGACATGTTGTGCAAGGTAGTACACCCCAAAATAAGCGCACAGAGCTAATAACCGCACGGGATATCCCGACATCTTTCATGGTTTTCACTTGTTTTTCAAGAAAAACGTCAAAATATTGACGTCCTACAAAAATCACCCGTTCGTGCGGTAATGTGCGCCATATCAAAACTATAAGTAGTATTGCGTAAAATCGGGTATTTTCTAATAGAAAACATATTGCGCAAAATAGTACAAGTTGAATGGAGCGTGTGGCGCTTATAACAGCGCGAGACCAAAACGTTTCTTTCATGTTTTTCACTTGTTTTTCGGGAAAAACGTCATAAAATTGAGGTTTCGAATTTTTTTTCCATACGAGCGATATGATGTTCTCTGATAAAACTATAAGTCGTATTAATTAAAATCGAGTATCTTTTAAAAGTAGACATGTTGTGCAAGGTAGTACACCCCAAAATAAGCGCACAGAGCTAATAACCGCACGGGATATCCCGACATCTTTCATGGTTTTCACTTGTTTTTCAAGAAAAACGTCAAAATATTGACGTCCTACAAAAATCACCCGTTCGTGCGGTAATGTGCGCCATATCAAAACTATAAGTAGTATTGCGTAAAATCGGGTATTTTCTAATAGAAAACATATTGCGCAAAATAGTACAAGTTAAATGGAGCGTGTGGCGCTTATAACAGCGCGAGACCAAAACGTTTCTTTCATGTTTTTCACTTGTTTTTCGGGAAAAACGTCATAAAATTGAGGTTTCGAATTTTCTTTCCATACGAGCGATATGATGTTCTCTGATAAAACTATAAGTCGTATTAATTAAAATCGAGTATCTTTTAAAAGTAGACATGTTGTGCAAGGTAGTACACCCCAAAATAAGCGCACAGAGCTAATAACCGCACGGGATATCCCGACATCTTTCATGGTTTTCACTTGTTTTTCAAGAAAAACGTCAAAATATTGACGTCCTACAAAAATCACCCGTTCGTGCGGTAATGTGCGCCATATCAAAACTATAAGTAGTATTGCGTAAAATCGGGTATTTTCTAATAGAAAACATATTGCGCAAAATAGTACAAGTTGAATGGAGCGTGTGGCGCTTATAACAGCGCGAGACCAAAACGTTTCTTTCATGTTTTTCACTTGTTTTTCGGGAAAAACGTCATAAAATTGAGGTTTCGAATTTTTTTTCCATACGAGCGATATGATGTTCTCTGATAAAACTATAAGTCGTATTAATTAAAATCGAGTATCTTTTAAAAGTAGACATGTTGTGCAAGGTAGTACACCCCAAAATAAGCGCACAGAGCTAATAACCGCACGGGATATCCCGACATCTTTCATGGTTTTCACTTGTTTTTCAAGAAAAACGTCAAAATATTGACGTCCTACAAAAATCACCCGTTCGTGCGGTAATGTGCGCCATATCAAAACTATAAGTAGTATTGCGTAAAATCGGGTATTTTCTAATAGAAAACATATTGCGCAAAATAGTACAAGTTAAATGGAGCGTGTGGCGCTTATAACAGCGCGAGACCAAAACGTTTCTTTCATGTTTTTCACTTGTTTTTCGGGAAAAACGTCATAAAATTGAGGTTTCGAATTTTTTTTCCATACGAGCGATATGATGTTCTCTGATAAAACTATAAGTCGTATTAATTAAAATCGAGTATCTTTTAAAAGTAGACATGTTGTGCAAGGTAGTACACCCCAAAATAAGCGCACAGAGCTAATAACCGCACGGGATATCCCGACATCTTTCATGGTTTTCACTTGTTTTTCAAGAAAAACGTCAAAATATTGACGTCCTACAAAAATCACCCGTTCATGCGGTAATGTGCGCCATATCAAAACTATAAGTAGTATTGCGTAAAATCGGGTATTTTCTAATAGAAAACATATTGCGCAAAATAGTACAAGTTAAATGGAGCGTGTGGCGCTTATAACAGCGCGAGACCAAAACGTTTCTTTCATGTTTTTCACTTGTTTTTCGGGAAAAACGTCATAAAATTGAGGTTTCGAATTTTATTTCCATACGAGCGATATGATGTTCTCTGATAAAACTATAAGTCGTATTAATTAAAATCGAGTATCTTTTAAAAGTAGACATGTTGTGCAAGGTAGTACACCCCAAAATAAGCGCACAGAGCTAATAACCGCACGGGATATCCCGACATCTTTCATGGTTTTCACTTGTTTTTCAAGAAAAACGTCAAAATATTGACGTCCTACAAAAATCACCCGTTCATGCGGTAATGTGCGCCATATCAAAACTATAAGTAGTATTGCGTAAAATCGGGTATTTTCTAATAGAAAACATATTGCGCAAAATAGTACAAGTTAAATGGAGCGTGTGGCGCTTATAACAGCGCGAGACCAAAACGTTTCTTTCATGTTTTTCACTTGTTTTTCGGGAAAAACGTCATAAAATTGAGGTTTCGAATTTTATTTCCATACGAGCGATATGATGTTCTCTGATAAAACTATAAGTCGTATTAATTAAAATCGAGTATCTTTTAAAAGTAGACATGTTGTGCAAGGTAGTACACCCCAAAATAAGCGCACAGAGCTAATAACCGCACGGGATATCCCGACATCTTTCATGGTTTTCACTTGTTTTTCAAGAAAAACGTCAAAATATTGACGTCCTACAAAAATCACCCGTTCGTGCGGTAATGTGCGCCATATCAAAACTATAAGTAGTATTGCGTAAAATCGGGTATTTTCTAATAGAAAACATATTGCGCAAAATAGTACAAGTTGAATGGAGCGTGTGGCGCTTATAACAGCGCGAGACCAAAACGTTTCTTTCATGTTTTTCACTTATTTTTCGGGAAAAACGTCATAAAATTGAGGTTTCGAATTTTTTTTCCATACGAGCGATATGATGTTCTCTGATAAAACTATAAGTCGTATTAATTAAAATCGAGTATCTTTTAAAAGTAGACATGTTGTGCAAGGTAGTACACCCCAAAATAAGCGCACAGAGCTAATAACCGCACGGGATATCCCGACATCTTTCATGGTTTTCACTTGTTTTTCAAGAAAAACGTCAAAATATTGACGTCCTACAAAAATCACCCGTTCGTGCGGTAATGTGCGCCATATCAAAACTATAAGTAGTATTGCGTAAAATCGGGTATTTTCTAATAGAAAACATATTGCGCAAAATAGTACAAGTTAAATGGAGCGTGTGGCGCTTATAACAGCGCGAGACCAAAACGTTTCTTTCATGTTTTTCACTTGTTTTTCGGGAAAAACGTCATAAAATTGAGGTTTCGAATTTTTTTTCCATACGAGCGATATGATGTTCTCTGATAAAACTATAAGTCGTATTAATTAAAATCGAGTATCTTTTAAAAGTAGACATGTTGTGCAAGGTAGTACACCCCAAAATAAGCGCACAGAGCTAATAACCGCACGGGATATCCCGACATCTTTCATGGTTTTCACTTGTTTTTCAAGAAAAACGTCAAAATATTGACGTCCTACAAAAATCACCCGTTCATGCGGTAATGTGCGCCATATCAAAACTATAAGTAGTATTGCGTAAAATCGGGTATTTTCTAATAGAAAACATATTGCGCAAAATAGTACAAGTTAAATGGAGCGTGTGGCGCTTATAACAGCGCGAGACCAAAACGTTTCTTTCATGTTTTTCACTTGTTTTTCGGGAAAAACGTCATAAAATTGAGGTTTCGAATTTTATTTCCATACGAGCGATATGATGTTCTCTGATAAAACTATAAGTCGTATTAATTAAAATCGAGTATCTTTTAAAAGTAGACATGTTGTGCAAGGTAGTACACCCCAAAATAAGCGCACAGAGCTAATAACCGCACGGGATATCCCGACATCTTTCATGGTTTTCACTTGTTTTTCAAGAAAAACGTCAAAATATTGACGTCCTACAAAAATCACCCGTTCATGCGGTAATGTGCGCCATATCAAAACTATAAGTAGTATTGCGTAAAATCGGGTATTTTCTAATAGAAAACATATTGCGCAAAATAGTACAAGTTAAATGGAGCGTGTGGCGCTTATAACAGCGCGAGACCAAAACGTTTCTTTCATGTTTTTCACTTGTTTTTCGGGAAAAACGTCATAAAATTGAGGTTTCGAATTTTATTTCCATACGAGCGATATGATGTTCTCTGATAAAACTATAAGTCGTATTAATTAAAATCGAGTATCTTTTAAAAGTAGACATGTTGTGCAAGGTAGTACACCCCAAAATAAGCGCACAGAGCTAATAACCGCACGGGATATCCCGACATCTTTCATGGTTTTCACTTGTTTTTCAAGAAAAACGTCAAAATATTGACGTCCTACAAAAATCACCCGTTCGTGCGGTAATGTGCGCCATATCAAAACTATAAGTAGTATTGCGTAAAATCGGGTATTTTCTAATAGAAAACATATTGCGCAAAATAGTACAAGTTAAATGGAGCGTGTGGCGCTTATAACAGCGCGAGACCAAAACGTTTCTTTCATGTTTTTCACTTGTTTTTCGGGAAAAACGTCATAAAATTGAGGTTTCGAATTTTTTTTCCATACGAGCGATATGATGTTCTCTGATAAAACTATAAGTCGTATTAATTAAAATCGAGTATCTTTTAAAAGTAGACATGTTGTGCAAGGTAGTACACCCCAAAATAAGCGCACAGAGCTAATAACCGCACGGGATATCCCGACATCTTTCATGGTTTTCACTTGTTTTTCAAGAAAAACGTCAAAATATTGACGTCCTACAAAAATCACCCGTTCGTGCGGTAATGTGCGCCATATCAAAACTATAAGTAGTATTGCGTAAATTCGGGTATTTTCTAATAGAAAACATATTGCGCAAAATAGTACAAGTTAAATGGAGCGTGTGGCGCTTATAACAGCGCGAGACCAAAACGTTTCTTTCATGTTTTTCACTTGTTTTTCGGGAAAAACGTCATAAAATTGAGGTTTCGAATTTTTTTTCCATACGAGCGATATGATGTTCTCTGATAAAACTATAAGTCGTATTAATTAAAATCGAGTATCTTTTAAAAGTAGACATGTTGTGCAAGGTAGTACACCCCAAAATAAGCGCACAGAGCTAATAACCGCACGGGATATCCCGACATCTTTCATGGTTTTCACTTGTTTTTCAAGAAAAACGTCAAAATATTGACGTCCTACAAAAATCACCCGTTCGTGCGGTAATGTGCGCCATATCAAAACTATAAGTAGTATTGCGTAAAATCGGGTATTTTCTAATAGAAAACATATTGCGCAAAATAGTACAAGTTAAATGGAGCGTGTGGCGCTTATAACAGCGCGAGACCAAAACGTTTCTTTCATGTTTTTCACTTGTTTTTCGGGAAAAACGTCATAAAATTGAGGTTTCGAATTTTTTTTCCATACGAGCGATATGATGTTCTCTGATAAAACTATAAGTCGTATTAATTAAAATCGAGTATCTTTTAAAAGTAGACATGTTGTGCAAGGTAGTACACCCCAAAATAAGCGCACAGAGCTAATAACCGCACGGGATATCCCGACATCTTTCATGGTTTTCACTTGTTTTTCAAGAAAAACGTCAAAATATTGACGTCCTACAAAAATCACCCGTTCGTGCGGTAATGTGCGCCATATCAAAACTATAAGTAGTATTGCGTAAAATCGGGTATTTTCTAATAGAAAACATATTGCGCAAAATAGTACAAGTTAAATGGAGCGTGTGGCGCTTATAACAACGCGAGACCAAAACGTTTCTTTCATGTTTTTCACTTGTTTTTCGGGAAAAACGTCATAAAATTGAGGTTTCGAATTTTTTTTCCATACGAGCGATATGATGTTCTCTGATAAAACTATAAGTCGTATTAATTAAAATCGAGTATCTTTTAAAAGTAGACATGTTGTGCAAGGTAGTACACCCCAAAATAAGCGCACAGAGCTAATAACCGCACGGGATATCCCGACATCTTTCATGGTTTTCACTTGTTTTTCAAGAAAAACGTCAAAATATTGACGTCCTACAAAAATCACCCGTTCATGCGGTAATGTGCGCCATATCAAAACTATAAGTAGTATTGCGTAAAATCGGGTATTTTCTAATAGAAAACATATTGCGCAAAATAGTACAAGTTAAATGGAGCGTGTGGCGCTTATAACAGCGCGAGACCAAAACGTTTCTTTCATGTTTTTCACTTGTTTTTCGGGAAAAACGTCATAAAATTGAGGTTTCGAATTTTATTTCCATACGAGCGATATGATGTTCTCTGATAAAACTATAAGTCGTATTAATTAAAATCGAGTATCTTTTAAAAGTAGACATGTTGTGCAAGGTAGTACACCCCAAAATAAGCGCACAGAGCTAATAACCGCACGGGATATCCCGACATCTTTCATGGTTTTCACTTGTTTTTCAAGAAAAACGTCAAAATATTGACGTCCTACAAAAATCACCCGTTCATGCGGTAATGTGCGCCATATCAAAACTATAAGTAGTATTGCGTAAAATCGGGTATTTTCTAATAGAAAACATATTGCGCAAAATAGTACAAGTTAAATGGAGCGTGTGGCGCTTATAACAGCGCGAGACCAAAACGTTTCTTTCATGTTTTTCACTTGTTTTTCGGGAAAAACGTCATAAAATTGAGGTTTCGAATTTTATTTCCATACGAGCGATATGATGTTCTCTGATAAAACTATAAGTCGTATTAATTAAAATCGAGTATCTTTTAAAAGTAGACATGTTGTGCAAGGTAGTACACCCCAAAATAAGCGCACAGAGCTAATAACCGCACGGGATATCCCGACATCTTTCATGGTTTTCACTTGTTTTTCAAGAAAAACGTCAAAATATTGACGTCCTACAAAAATCACCCGTTCGTGCGGTAATGTGCGCCATATCAAAACTATAAGTAGTATTGCGTAAAATCGGGTATTTTCTAATAGAAAACATATTGCGCAAAATAGTACAAGTTAAATGGAGCGTGTGGCGCTTATAACAGCGCGAGACCAAAACGTTTCTTTCATGTTTTTCACTTGTTTTTCGGGAAAAACGTCATAAAATTGAGGTTTCGAATTTTATTTCCATACGAGCGATATGATGTTCTCTGATAAAACTATAAGTCGTATTAATTAAAATCGAGTATCTTTTAAAAGTAGACATGTTGTGCAAGGTAGTACACCCCAAAATAAGCGCACAGAGCTAATAACCGCACGGGATATCCCGACATCTTTCATGGTTTTCACTTGTTTTTCAAGAAAAACGTCAAAATATTGACGTCCTACAAAAATCACCCGTTCATGCGGTAATGTGCGCCATATCAAAACTATAAGTAGTATTGCGTAAAATCGGGTATTTTCTAATAGAAAACATATTGCGCAAAATAGTACAAGTTAAATGGAGCGTGTGGCGCTTATAACAGCGCGAGACCAAAACGTTTCTTTCATGTTTTTCACTTGTTTTTCGGGAAAAACGTCATAAAATTGAGGTTTCGAATTTTTTTTCCATACGAGCGATATGATGTTCTCTGATAAAACTATAAGTCGTATTAATTAAAATCGAGTATCTTTTAAAAGTAGACATGTTGTGCAAGGTAGTACACCCCAAAATAAGCGCACAGAGCTAATAACCGCACGGGATATCCCGACATCTTTCATGGTTTTCACTTGTTTTTCAAGAAAAACGTCAAAATATTGACGTCCTACAAAAATCACCCGTTCGTGCGGTAATGTGCGCCATATCAAAACTATAAGTAGTATTGCGTAAAATCGGGTATTTTCTAATAGAAAACATATTGCGCAAAATAGTACAAGTTAAATGGAGCGTGTGGCGCTTATAACAGCGCGAGACCAAAACGTTTCTTTCATGTTTTTCACTTGTTTTTCGGGAAAAACGTCATAAAATTGAGGTTTCGAATTTTATTTCCATACGAGCGATATGATGTTCTCTGATAAAACTATAAGTCGTATTAATTAAAATCGAGTATCTTTTAAAAGTAGACATGTTGTGCAAGGTAGTACACCCCAAAATAAGCGCACAGAGCTAATAACCGCACGGGATATCCCGACATCTTTCATGGTTTTCACTTGTTTTTCAAGAAAAACGTCAAAATATTGACGTCCTACAAAAATCACCCGTTCGTGCGGTAATGTGCGCCATATCAAAACTATAAGTAGTATTGCGTAAAATCGGGTATTTTCTAATAGAAAACATATTGCGCAAAATAGTACAAGTTAAATGGAGCGTGTGGCGCTTATAACAGCGCGAGACCAAAACGTTTCTTTCATGTTTTTCACTTGTTTTTCGGGAAAAACGTCATAAAATTGAGGTTTCGAATTTTTTTTCCATACGAGCGATATGATGTTCTCTGATAAAACTATAAGTCGTATTAATTAAAATCGAGTATCTTTTAAAAGTAGACATGTTGTGCAAGGTAGTACACCCCAAAATAAGCGCACAGAGCTAATAACCGCACGGGATATCCCGACATCTTTCATGGTTTTCACTTGTTTTTCAAGAAAAACGTCAAAATATTGACGTCCTACAAAAATCACCCGTTCGTGCGGTAATGTGCGCCATATCAAAACTATAAGTAGTATTGCGTAAAATCGGGTATTTTCTAATAGAAAACATATTGCGCAAAATAGTACAAGTTAAATGGAGCGTGTGGCGCTTATAACAGCGCGAGACCAAAACGTTTCTTTCATGTTTTTCACTTGTTTTTCGGGAAAAACGTCATAAAATTGAGGTTTCGAATTTTTTTTCCATACGAGCGATATGATGTTCTCTGATAAAACTATAAGTCGTATTAATTAAAATCGAGTATCTTTTAAAAGTAGACATGTTGTGCAAGGTAGTACACCCCAAAATAAGCGCACAGAGCTAATAACCGCACGGGATATCCCGACATCTTTCATGGTTTTCACTTGTTTTTCAAGAAAAACGTCAAAATATTGACGTCCTACAAAAATCACCCGTTCGTGCGGTAATGTGCGCCATATCAAAACTATAAGTAGTATTGCGTAAAATCGGGTATTTTCTAATAGAAAACATATTGCGCAAAATAGTACAAGTTAAATGGAGCGTGTGGCGCTTATAACAGCGCGAGACCAAAACGTTTCTTTCATGTTTTTCACTTGTTTTTCGGGAAAAACGTCATAAAATTGAGGTTTCGAATTTTATTTCCATACGAGCGATATGATGTTCTCTGATAAAACTATAAGTCGTATTAATTAAAATCGAGTATCTTTTAAAAGTAGACATGTTGTGCAAGGTAGTACACCCCAAAATAAGCGCACAGAGCTAATAACCGCACGGGATATCCCGACATCTTTCATGGTTTTCACTTGTTTTTCAAGAAAAACGTCAAAATATTGACGTCCTACAAAAATCACCCGTTCGTGCGGTAATGTGCGCCATATCAAAACTATAAGTAGTATTGCGTAAAATCGGGTATTTTCTAATAGAAAACATATTGCGCAAAATAGTACAAGTTAAATGGAGCGTGTGGCGCTTATAACAGCGCGAGACCAAAACGTTTCTTTCATGTTTTTCACTTGTTTTTCGGGAAAAACGTCATAAAATTGAGGTTTCGAATTTTTTTTCCATACGAGCGATATGATGTTCTCTGATAAAACTATAAGTCGTATTAATTAAAATCGAGTATCTTTTAAAAGTAGACATGTTGTGCAAGGTAGTACACCCCAAAATAAGCGCACAGAGCTAATAACCGCACGGGATATCCCGACATCTTTCATGGTTTTCACTTGTTTTTCAAGAAAAACGTCAAAATATTGACGTCCTACAAAAATCACCAGTTCGTGCGGTAATGTGCGCCATATCAAAACTATAAGTAGTATTGCGTAAAATCGGGTATTTTCTAATAGAAAACATATTGCGCAAAATAGTACAAGTTAAATGGAGCGTGTGGCGCTTATAACAGCGCGAGACCAAAACGTTTCTTTCATGTTTTTCACTTGTTTTTCGGGAAAAACGTCATAAAATTGAGGTTTCGAATTTTTTTTCCATACGAGCGATATGATGTTCTCTGATAAAACTATAAGTCGTATTAATTAAAATCGAGTATCTTTTAAAAGTAGACATGTTTTGCAAGGTAGTACACCCCAAAATAAGCGCACAGAGCTAATAACCGCACGGGATATCCCGACATCTTTCATGGTTTTCACTTGTTTTTCAAGAAAAACGTCAAAATATTGACGTCCTACAAAAATCACCCGTTCGTGCGGTAATGTGCGCCATATCAAAACTATAAGTAGTATTGCGTAAAATCGGGTATTTTCTAATAGAAAACATATTGCGCAAAATAGTACAAGTTAAATGGAGCGTGTGGCGCTTATAACAGCGCGAGACCAAAACGTTTCTTTCATGTTTTTCACTTGTTTTTCGGGAAAAACGTCATAAAATTGAGGTTTCGAATTTTTTTTCCATACGAGCGATATGATGTTCTCTGATAAAACTATAAGTCGTATTAATTAAAATCGAGTATCTTTTAAAAGTAGACATGTTGTGCATGGTAGTACACCCCAAAATAAGCGCACAGAGCTAATAACCGCACGGGATATCCCGACATCTTTCATGGTTTTCACTTGTTTTTCAAGAAAAACGTCAAAATATTGACGTCCTACAAAAATCACCAGTTCGTGCGGTAATGTGCGCCATATCAAAACTATAAGTAGTATTGCGTAAAATCGGGTATTTTCTAATAGAAAACATATTGCGCAAAATAGTACAAGTTAAATGGAGCGTGTGGCGCTTATAACAGCGCGAGACCAAAACGTTTCTTTCATGTTTTTCACTTGTTTTTCGGGAAAAACGTCATAAAATTGAGGTTTCGAATTTTTTTTCCATACGAGCGATATGATGTTCTCTGATAAAACTATAAGTCGTATTAATTAAAATCGAGTATCTTTTAAAAGTAGACATGTTGTGCAAGGTAGTACACCCCAAAATAAGCGCACAGAGCTAATAACCGCACGGGATATCCCGACATCTTTCATGGTTTTCACTTGTTTTTCAAGAAAAACGTCAAAATATTGACGTCCTACAAAAATCACCCGTTCGTGCGGTAATGTGCGCCATATCAAAACTATAAGTAGTATTGCGTAAAATCGGGTATTTTCTAATAGAAAACATATTGCGCAAAATAGTACAAGTTAAATGGAGCGTGTGGCGCTTATAACAGCGCGAGACCAAAACGTTTCTTTCATGTTTTTCACTTGTTTTTCGGGAAAAACGTCATAAAATTGAGGTTTCGAATTTTTTTTCCATACGAGCGATATGATGTTCTCTGATAAAACTATAAGTCGTATTAATTAAAATCGAGTATCTTTTAAAAGTAGACATGTTGTGCAAGGTAGTACACCCCAAAATAAGCGCACAGAGCTAATAACCGCACGGGATATCCCGACATCTTTCATGGTTTTCACTTGTTTTTCAAGAAAAACGTCAAAATATTGACGTCCTACAAAAATCACCCGTTCGTGCAGTAATGTGCGCCATATCAAAACTATAAGTAGTATTGCGTAAAATCGGGTATTTTCTAATAGAAAACATATTGCGCAAAATAGTACAAGTTAAATGGAGCGTGTGGCGCTAATAACAGCGCGAGACCAAAACGTTTCTTTCATGTTTTTCACTTGTTTTTCGGGAAAAACGTCATAAAATTGAGGTTTCGAATTTTTTTTCCATACGAGCGATATGATGTTCTCTGATAAAACTATCAGTCGTATTAATTAAAATCGAGTATCTTTTAAAAGTAGACATGTTGTGCAAGGTAGTACACCCCAAAATAAGCGCACAGAGCTAATAACCGCACGGGATATCCCGACATCTTTCATGGTTTTCACTTGTTTTTCAAGAAAAACGTCAAAATATTGACGTCCTACAAAAATCACCCGTTCGTGCGGTAATGTGCGCCATATCAAAACTATAAGTAGTATTGCGTAAAATCGGGTATTTTCTAATAGAAAACATATTGCGCAAAATAGTACAAGTTAAATGGAGCGTGTGGCGCTTATAACAGCGCGAGACCAAAACGTTTCTTTCATGTTTTTCACTTGTTTTTCGGGAAAAACGTCATAAAATTGAGGTTTCGAATTTTTTTTCCATACGAGCGATATGATGTTCTCTGATAAAACTATAAGTCGTATTAATTAAAATCGAGTATCTTTTAAAAGTAGACATGTTGTGCAAGGTAGTACACCCCAAAATAAGCGCACAGAGCTAATAACCGCACGGGATATCCCGACATCTTTCATGGTTTTCACTTGTTTTTCAAGAAAAACGTCAAAATATTGACGTCCTACAAAAATCACCTGTTCGTGCGGTAATGTGCGCCATATCAAAACTATAAGTAGTATTGCGTAAAATCGGGTATTTTCTAATAGAAAACATATTGCGCAAAATAGTACAAGTTAAATGGAGCGTGTGGCGCTTATAACAGCGCGAGACCAAAACGTTTCTTTCATGTTTTTCACTTGTTTTTCGGGAAAAACGTCATAAAATTGAGGTTTCGAATTTTTTTTCCATACGAGCGATATGATGTTCTCTGATAAAACTATAAGTCGTATTAATTAAAATCGAGTATCTTTTAAAAGTAGACATGTTGTGCAAGGTAGTACACCCCAAAATAAGCGCACAGAGCTAATAACCGCACGGGATATCCCGACATCTTTCATGGTTTTCACTTGTTTTTCAAGAAAAACGTCAAAATATTGACGTCCTACAAAAATCACCCGTTCGTGCGGTAATGTGCGCCATATCAAAACTATAAGTAGTATTGCGTAAAATCGGGTATTTTCTAATAGAAAACATATTGCGCAAAATAGTACAAGTTAAATGGAGCGTGTGGCGCTTATAACAGCGCGAGACCAAAACGTTTCTTTCATGTTTTTCACTTGTTTTTCGGGAAAAACGTCATAAAATTGAGGTTTCGATTTTTGTTTCCATACGAGCGATATGATGTTCTCTGATAAAACTATAAGTCGTATTAATTAAAATCGAGTATCTTTTAAAAGTAGACATGTTGTGCAAGGTAGTACACCCCAAAATAAGCGCACAGAGCTAATAACCGCACGGGATATCCCGACATCTTTCATGGTTTTCACTTGTTTTTCAAGAAAAACGTCAAAATATTGACGTCCTACAAAAATCACCCGTTCGTGCGGTAATGTGCGCCATATCAAAACTATAAGTAGTATTGCGTAAAATCGGGTATTTTCTAATAGAAAACATATTGCGCAAAATAGTACAAGTTAAATGGAGCGTGTGGCGCTTATAACAGCGCGAGACCAAAACGTTTCTTTCATGTTTTTCACTTGTTTTTCGGGAAAAACGTCATAAAATTGAGGTTTCGAATTTTTTTTCCATACGAGCGATATGATGTTCTCTGATAAAACTATAAGTCGTATTAATTAAAATCGAGTATCTTTTAAAAGTAGACATGTTGTGCAAGGTAGTACACCCCAAAATAAGCGCACAGAGCTAATAACCGCACGGGATATCCCGACATCTTTCATGGTTTTCACTTGTTTTTCAAGAAAAACGTCAAAATATTGACGTCCTACAAAAATCACCCGTTCGTGCGGTAATGTGCGCCATATCAAAACTATAAGTAGTATTGCGTAAAATCGGGTATTTTCTACTAGAAAACATATTGCGCAAAATAGTACAAGTTAAATGGAGCGTGTGGCGCTTATAACAGCGCGAGACCAAAACGTTTCTTCTTTCATGTTTTTCACTTGTTTTTCGGGAAAAACGTCATAAAATTGAGGTTTCGAATTTTTTTTCCATACGAGCGATATGATGTTCTCTGATAAAACTATAAGTCGTATTAATTAAAATCGAGTATCTTTTAAAAGTAGACATGTTGTGCAAGGTAGTACACCCCAAAATAAGCGCACAGAGCTAATAACCGCACGGGATATCCCGACATCTTTCATGGTTTTCACTTGTTTTTCAAGAAAAACGTCAAAATATTGACGTCCTACAAAAATCACCCGTTCGTGCGGTAATGTGCGCCATATCAAAACTATAAGTAGTATTGCGTAAAATCGGGTATTTTCTAATAGAAAACATATTGCGCAAAATAGTACAAGTTAAATGGAGCGTGTGGCGCTTATAACAGCGCGAGACCAAAACGTTTCTTTCATGTTTTTCACTTGTTTTTCGGGAAAAACGTCATAAAATTGAGGTTTCGAATTTTTTTTCCATACGAGCGATATGATGTTCTCTGATAAAACTATAAGTCGTATTAATTAAAATCGAGTATCTTTTAAAAGTAGACATGTTGTGCAAGGTAGTACACCCCAAAATAAGCGCACAGAGCTAATAACCGCACGGGATATCCCGACATCTTTCATGGTTTTCACTTGTTTTTCAAGAAAAACGTCAAAATATTGACGTCCTACAAAAATCACCCGTTCGTGCGGTAATGTGCGCCATATCAAAACTATAAGTAGTATTGCGTAAAATCGGGTATTTTCTAATAGAAAACATATTGCGCAAAATAGTACAAGTTAAATGGAGCGTGTGGCGCTTATAACAGCGCGAGACCAAAACGTTTCTTTCATGTTTTTCACTTGTTTTTCGGGAAAAACGTCATAAAATTGAGGTTTCGAATTTTTTTTCCATACGAGCGATATGATGTTCTCTGATAAAACTATAAGTCGTATTAATTAAAATCGAGTATCTTTTAAAAGTAGACATGTTGTGCAAGGTAATACACCCCAAAATAAGCGCACAGAGCTAATAACCGCACGGGATATCCCGACATCTTTCATGGTTTTCACTTGTTTTTCAAGAAAAACGTCAAAATATTGACGTCCTACAAAAATCACCCGTTCGTGCGGTAATGTGCGCCATATCAAAACTATAAGTAGTATTGCGTAAAATCGGGTATTTTCTAATAGAAAACATATTGCGCAAAATAGTACAAGTTAAATGGAGCGTGTGGCGCTTATAACAGCGCGAGACCAAAACGTTTCTTTCATGTTTTTCACTTGTTTTTCGGGAAAAACGTCATAAAATTGAGGTTTCGAATTTTTTTTCCATACGAGCGATATGATGTTCTCTGATAAAACTATAAGTCGTATTAATTAAAATCGAGTATCTTTTAAAAGTAGACATGTTGTGCAAGGTAGTACACCCCAAAATAAGCGCACAGAGCTAATAACCGCACGGGATATCCCGACATCTTTCATGGTTTTCACTTGTTTTTCAAGAAAAACGTCAAAATATTGACGTCCTACAAAAATCACCCGTTCGTGCGGTAATGTGCGCCATATCAAAACTATAAGTAGTATTGCGTAAAATCGGGTATTTTCTAATAGAAAACATATTGCGCAAAATAGTACAAGTTAAATGGAGCGTGTGGCGCTTATAACAGCGCGAGACCAAAACGTTTCTTTCATGTTTTTCACTTGTTTTTCGGGAAAAACGTCATAAAATTGAGGTTTCGAATTTTTTTCCATACGAGCGATATGATGTTCTCTGATAAAACTATAAGTCGTATTAATTAAAATCGAGTATCTTTTAAAAGTAGACATGTTGTGCAAGGTAGTACACCCCAAAATAAGCGCACAGAGCTAATAACCGCACGGGATATCCCGACATCTTTCATGGTTTTCACTTGTTTTTCAAGAAAAACGTCAAAATATTGACGTCCTACAAAAATCACCCGTTCGTGCGGTAATGTGCGCCATATCAAAACTATAAGTAGTATTGCGTAAAATCGGGTATTTTCTAATAGAAAACATATTGCGCAAAATAGTACAAGTTAAATGGAGCGTGTGGCGCTTATAACAGCGCGAGACCAAAACGTTTCTTTCATGTTTTTCACTTGTTTTTCGGGAAAAACGTCATAAAATTGAGGTTTCGAATTTTTTTTCCATACGAGCGATATGATGTTCTCTGATAAAACTATAAGTCGTATTAATTAAAATCGAGTATCTTTTAAAAGTAGACATGTTGTGCAAGGTAGTACACTCCAAAATAAGCGCACAGAGCTAATAACCGCACGGGATATCCCGACATCTTTCATGGTTTTCACTTGTTTTTCAAGAAAAACGTCAAAATATTGACGTCCTACAAAAATCACCCGTTCGTGCGGTAATGTGCGCCATATCAAAACTATAAGTAGTATTGCGTAAAATCGGGTATTTTCTAATAGAAAACATATTGCGCAAAATAGTACAAGTTAAATGGAGCGTGTGGCGCTTATAACAGCGCGAGACCAAAACGTTTCTTTCATGTTTTTCACTTGTTTTTCGGGAAAAACGTCATAAAATTGAGGTTTCGAATTTTTTTTCCATACGAGCGATATGATGTTCTCTGATAAAACTATAAGTCGTATTAATTAAAATCGAGTATCTTTTAAAAGTAGACATGTTGTGCAAGGTAGTACACCCCAAAATAAGCGCACAGAGCTAATAACCGCACGGGATATCCCGACATCTTTCATGGTTTTCACTTGTTTTTCAAGAAAAACGTCAAAATATTGACGTCCTACAAAAATCACCCGTTCGTGCGGTAATGTGCGCCATATCAAAACTATAAGTAGTATTGCGTAAAATCGGGTATTTTCTAATAGAAAACATATTGCGCAAAATAGTACAAGTTAAATGGAGCGTGTGGCGCTTATAACAGCGCGAGACCAAAACGTTTCTTTCATGTTTTTCACTTGTTTTTCGGGAAAAACGTCATAAAATTGAGGTTTCGAATTTTTTTTCCATACGAGCGATATGATGTTCTCTGATAAAACTATAAGTCGTATTAATTAAAATCGAGTATCTTTTAAAAGTAGACATGTTGTGCAAGGTAGTACACCCCAAAATAAGCGCACAGAGCTAATAACCGCACGGGATATCCCGACATCTTTCATGGTTTTCACTTGTTTTTCAAGAAAAACGTCAAAATATTGACGTCCTACAAAAATCACCCGTTCGTGCGGTAATGTGCGCCATATCAAAACTATAAGTAGTATTGCGTAAAATCGGGTATTTTCTAATAGAAAACATATTGCGCAAAATAGTACAAGTTAAATGGAGCGTGTGGCGCTTATAACAGCGCGAGACCAAAACGTTTCTTTCATGTTTTTCACTTGTTTTTCGGGAAAAACGTCATAAAATTGAGGTTTCGAATTTTTTTTCCATACGAGCGATATGATGTTCTCTGATAAAACTATAAGTCGTATTAATTAAAATCGAGTATCTTTTAAAAGTAGACATGTTGTGCAAGGTAGTACACCCCAAAATAAGCGCACAGAGCTAATAACCGCACGGGATATCCCGACATCTTTCATGGTTTTCACTTGTTTTTCAAGAAAAACGTCAAAATATTGACGTCCTACAAAAATCACCCGTTCGTGCGGTAATGTGCGCCATATCAAAACTATAAGTAGTATTGCGTAAAATCGGGTATTTTCTAATAGAAAACATATTGCGCAAAATAGTACAAGTTAAATGGAGCGTGTGGCGCTTATAACAGCGCGAGACCAAAACGTTTCTTTCATGTTTTTCACTTGTTTTTCGGGAAAAACGTCATAAAATTGAGGTTTCGAATTTTTTTTCCATACGAGCGATATGATGTTCTCTGATAAAACTATAAGTCGTATTAATTAAAATCGAGTATCTTTTAAAAGTAGACATGTTGTGCAAGGTAGTACACCCCAAAATAAGCGCACAGAGCTAATAACCGCACGGGATATCCCGACATCTTTCATGGTTTTCACTTGTTTTTCGGGAAAAACGTCATAAAATTGAGGTTTCGAATTTTTTTTCCATACGAGCGATATGATGTTCTCTGATAAAACTATAAGTCGTATTAATTAAAATCGAGTATCTTTTAAAAGTAGACATGTTGTGCAAGGTAGTACACCCCAAAATAAGCGCACAGAGCTAATAACCGCACGGGATATCCCGACATCTTTCATGGTTTTCACTTGTTTTTCAAGAAAAACGTCAAAATATTGACGTCCTACAAAAATCACCCGTTCGTGCGGTAATGTGCGCCATATCAAAACTATAAGTAGTATTGCGTAAAATCGGGTATTTTCTAATAGAAAACATATTGCGCAAAATAGTACAAGTTAAATGGAGCGTGTGGCGCTTATAACAGCGCGAGACCAAAACGTTTCTTTCATGTTTTTCACTTGTTTTTCGGGAAAAACGTCATAAAATTGAGGTTTCGAATTTTTTTTCCATACGAGCGATATGATGTTCTCTGATAAAACTATAAGTCGTATTAATTAAAATCGAGTATCTTTTAAAAGTAGACATGTTGTGCAAGGTAGTACACCCCAAAATAAGCGCACAGAGCTAATAACCGCACGGGATATCCCGACATCTTTCATGGTTTTCACTTGTTTTTCAAGAAAAACGTCAAAATATTGACGTCCTACAAAAATCACCCGTTCGTGCGGTAATGTGCGCCATATCAAAACTATAAGTAGTATTGCGTAAAATCGGGTATTTTCTAATAGAAAACATATTGCGCAAAATAGTACAAGTTAAATGGAGCGTGTGGCGCTTATAACAGCGCGAGACCAAAACGTTTCTTTCATGTTTTTCACTTGTTTTTCGGGAAAAACGTCATAAAATTGAGGTTTCGAATTTTTTTCCATACGAGCGATATGATGTTCTCTGATAAAACTATAAGTCGTATTAATTAAAATCGAGTATCTTTTAAAAGTAGACATGTTGTGCAAGGTAGTACACCCCAAAATAAGCGCACAGAGCTAATAACCGCACGGGATATCCCGACATCTTTCATGGTTTTCACTTGTTTTTCAAGAAAAACGTCAAAATATTGACGTCCTACAAAAATCACCCGTTCGTGCGGTAATGTGCGCCATATCAAAACTATAAGTAGTATTGCGTAAAATCGGGTATTTTCTAATAGAAAACATATTGCGCAAAATAGTACAAGTTAAATGGAGCGTGTGGCGCTTATAACAGCGCGAGACCAAAACGTTTCTTTCATGTTTTTCACTTGTTTTTCGGGAAAAACGTCATAAAATTGAGGTTTCGAATTTTTTTTCCATACGAGCGATATGATGTTCTCTGATAAAACTATAAGTCGTATTAATTAAAATCGAGTATCTTTTAAAAGTAGACATGTTGTGCAAGGTAGTACACTCCAAAATAAGCGCACAGAGCTAATAACCGCACGGGATATCCCGACATCTTTCATGGTTTTCACTTGTTTTTCAAGAAAAACGTCAAAATATTGACGTCCTACAAAAATCACCCGTTCGTGCGGTAATGTGCGCCATATCAAAACTATAAGTAGTATTGCGTAAAATCGGGTATTTTCTAATAGAAAACATATTGCGCAAAATAGTACAAGTTAAATGGAGCGTGTGGCGCTTATAACAGCGCGAGACCAAAACGTTTCTTTCATGTTTTTCACTTGTTTTTCGGGAAAAACGTCATAAAATTGAGGTTTCGAATTTTTTTTCCATACGAGCGATATGATGTTCTCTGATAAAACTATAAGTCGTATTAATTAAAATCGAGTATCTTTTAAAAGTAGACATGTTGTGCAAGGTAGTACACCCCAAAATAAGCGCACAGAGCTAATAACCGCACGGGATATCCCGACATCTTTCATGGTTTTCACTTGTTTTTCAAGAAAAACGTCAAAATATTGACGTCCTACAAAAATCACCCGTTCGTGCGGTAATGTGCGCCATATCAAAACTATAAGTAGTATTGCGTAAAATCGGGTATTTTCTAATAGAAAACATATTGCGCAAAATAGTACAAGTTAAATGGAGCGTGTGGCGCTTATAACAGCGCGAGACCAAAACGTTTCTTTCATGTTTTTCACTTGTTTTTCGGGAAAAACGTCATAAAATTGAGGTTTCGAATTTTTTTTCCATACGAGCGATATGATGTTCTCTGATAAAACTATAAGTCGTATTAATTAAAATCGAGTATCTTTTAAAAGTAGACATGTTGTGCAAGGTAGTACACCCCAAAATAAGCGCACAGAGCTAATAACCGCACGGGATATCCCGACATCTTTCATGGTTTTCACTTGTTTTTCAAGAAAAACGTCAAAATATTGACGTCCTACAAAAATCACCCGTTCGTGCGGTAATGTGCGCCATATCAAAACTATAAGTAGTATTGCGTAAAATCGGGTATTTTCTAATAGAAAACATATTGCGCAAAATAGTACAAGTTAAATGGAGCGTGTGGCGCTTATAACAGCGCGAGACCAAAACGTTTCTTTCATGTTTTTCACTTGTTTTTCGGGAAAAACGTCATAAAATTGAGGTTTCGAATTTTTTTTCCATACGAGCGATATGATGTTCTCTGATAAAACTATAAGTCGTATTAATTAAAATCGAGTATCTTTTAAAAGTAGACATGTTGTGCAAGGTAGTACACCCCAAAATAAGCGCACAGAGCTAATAACCGCACGGGATATCCCGACATCTTTCATGGTTTTCACTTGTTTTTCAAGAAAAACGTCAAAATATTGACGTCCTACAAAAATCACCCGTTCGTGCGGTAATGTGCGCCATATCAAAACTATAAGTAGTATTGCGTAAAATCGGGTATTTTCTAATAGAAAACATATTGCGCAAAATAGTACAAGTTAAATGGAGCGTGTGGCGCTTATAACAGCGCGAGACCAAAACGTTTCTTTCATGTTTTTCACTTGTTTTTCGGGAAAAACGTCATAAAATTGAGGTTTCGAATTTTTTTTCCATACGAGCGATATGATGTTCTCTGATAAAACTATAAGTCGTATTAATTAAAATCGAGTATCTTTTAAAAGTAGACATGTTGTGCAAGGTAGTACACCCCAAAATAAGCGCACAGAGCTAATAACCGCACGGGATATCCCGACATCTTTCATGGTTTTCACTTGTTTTTCAAGAAAAACGTCAAAATATTGACGTCCTACAAAAATCACCCGTTCGTGCGGTAATGTGCGCCATATCAAAACTATAAGTAGTATTGCGTAAAATCGGGTATTTTCTAATAGAAAACATATTGCGCAAAATAGTACAAGTTAAATGGAGCGTGTGGCGCTTATAACAGCGCGAGACCAAAACGTTTCTTTCATGTTTTTCACTTGTTTTTCGGGAAAAACGTCATAAAATTGAGGTTTCGAATTTTATTTCCATACGAGCGATATGATGTTCTCTGATAAAACTATAAGTCGTATTAATTAAAATCGAGTATCTTTTAAAAGTAGACATGTTGTGCAAGGTAGTACACCCCAAAATAAGCGCACAGAGCTAATAACCGCACGGGATATCCCGACATCTTTCATGGTTTTCACTTGTTTTTCAAGAAAAACGTCAAAATATTGACGTCCTACAAAAATCACCCGTTCGTGCGGTAATGTGCGCCATATCAAAACTATAAGTAGTATTGCGTAAAATCGGGTATTTTCTAATAGAAAACATATTGCGCAAAATAGTACAAGTTAAATGGAGCGTGTGGCGCTTATAACAGCGCGAGACCAAAACGTTTCTTTCATGTTTTTCACTTGTTTTTCGGGAAAAACGTCATAAAATTGAGGTTTCGAATTTTTTTCCATACGAGCGATATGATGTTCTCTGATAAAACTATAAGTCGTATTAATTAAAATCGAGTATCTTTTAAAAGTAGACATGTTGTGCAAGGTAGTACACCCCAAAATAAGCGCACAGAGCTAATAACCGCACGGGATATCCCGACATCTTTCATGGTTTTCACTTGTTTTTCAAGAAAAACGTCAAAATATTGACGTCCTACAAAAATCACCCGTTCGTGCGGTAATGTGCGCCATATCAAAACTATAAGTAGTATTGCGTAAAATCGGGTATTTTCTAATAGAAAACATATTGCGCAAAATAGTACAAGTTAAATGGAGCGTGTGGCGCTTATAACAGCGCGAGACCAAAACGTTTCTTTCATGTTTTTCACTTGTTTTTCGGGAAAAACGTCATAAAATTGAGGTTTCGAATTTTTTTTCCATACGAGCGATATGATGTTCTCTGATAAAACTATAAGTCGTATTAATAAAAATCGAGTATCTTTTAAAAGTAGACATGTTGTGCAAGGTAGTACACCCCAAAATAAGCGCACAGAGCTAATAACCGCACGGGATATCCCGACATCTTTCATGGTTTTCACTTGTTTTTCAAGAAAAACGTCAAAATATTGACGTCCTACAAAAATCACCCGTTCGTGCGGTAATGTGCGCCATATCAAAACTATAAGTAGTATTGCGTAAAATCGGGTATTTTCTAATAGAAAACATATTGCGCAAAATAGTACAAGTTAAATGGAGCGTGTGGCGCTTATAACAGCGCGAGACCAAAACGTTTCTTTCATGTTTTTCACTTGTTTTTCGGGAAAAACGTCATAAAATTGAGGTTTCGATTTTTTTTTCCATACGAGCGATATGATGTTCTCTGATAAAACTATAAGTCGTATTAATTAAAATCGAGTATCTTTTAAAAGTAGACATGTTGTGCAAGGTAGTTCACCCCAAAATAAGCGCACAGAGCTAATAACCGCACGGGATATCCCGACATCTTTCATGGTTTTTCACTTGTTTTTCAAGAAAAACGTCAAAATATTGACGTCCTACAAAAATCACCCGTTCGTGCGGTAATGTGCGCCATATCAAAACTATAAGTAGTATTGCGTAAAATCGGGTATTTTCTAATAGAAAACATATTGCGCAAAATAGTACAAGTTAAATGGAGCGTGTGGCGCTTATAACAGCGCGAGACCAAAACGTTTCTTTCATGTTTTTCACTTGTTTTTCGGGAAAAACGTCATAAAATTGAGGTTTCGATTTTTTTTTCCATACGAGCGATATGATGTTCTCTGATAAAACTATAAGTCGTATTAATTAAAATCGAGTATCTTTTAAAAGTAGACATGTTGTGCAAGGTAGTACACCCCAAAATAAGCGCACAGAGCTAATAACCGCACGGGATATCCCGACATCTTTCATGGTTTTCACTTGTTTTTCAAGAAAAACGTCAAAATATTGACGTCCTACAAAAATCACCCGTTCGTGCGGTAATGTGCGCCATATCAAAACTATAAGTAGTATTGCGTAAAATCGGGTATTTTCTAATAGAAAACATATTGCGCAAAATAGTACAAGTTAAATGGAGCGTGTGGCGCTTATAACAGCGCGAGACCAAAACGTTTCTTTCATGTTTTTCACTTGTTTTTCGGGAAAAACGTCATAAAATTGAGGTTTCGATTTTTTTTTCCATACGAGCGATATGATGTTCTCTGATAAAACTATAAGTCGTATTAATTAAAATCGAGTATCTTTTAAAAGTAGACATGTTGTGCAAGGTAGTTCACCCCAAAATAAGCGCACAGAGCTAATAACCGCACGGGATATCCCGACATCTTTCATGGTTTTCACTTGTTTTTCAAGAAAAACGTCAAAATATTGACGTCCTACAAAAATCACCCGTTCGTGCGGTAATGTGCGCCATATCAAAACTATAAGTAGTATTGCGTAAAATCGGGTATTTTCTAATAGAAAACATATTGCGCAAAATAGTACAAGTTAAATGGAGCGTGTGGCGCTTATAACAGCGCGAGACCAAAACGTTTCTTTCATGTTTTTCACTTGTTTTTCGGGAAAAACGTCATAAAATTGAGGTTTCGAATTTTTTTTCCATACGAGCGATATGATGTTCTCTGATAAAACTATAAGTCGTATTAATTAAAATCGAGTATCTTTTAAAAGTAGACATGTTGTGCAAGGTAGTACACCCCAAAATAAGCGCACAGAGCTAATAACCGCACGGGATATCCCGACATCTTTCATGGTTTTCACTTGTTTTTCAAGAAAAACGTCAAAATATTGACGTCCTACAAAAATCACCCGTTCGTGCGGTAATGTGCGCCATATCAAAACTATAAGTAGTATTGCGTAAAATCGGGTATTTTCTAATAGAAAACATATTGCGCAAAATAGTACAAGTTAAATGGAGCGTGTGGCGCTTATAACAGCGCGAGACCAAAACGTTTCTTTCATGTTTTTCACTTGTTTTTCGGGAAAAACGTCATAAAATTGAGGTTTCGATTTTTTTTTCCATACGAGCGATATGATGTTCTCTGATAAAACTATAAGTCGTATTAATTAAAATCGAGTATCTTTTAAAAGTAGACATGTTGTGCAAGGTAGTACACCCCAAAATAAGCGCACAGAGCTAATAACCGCACGGGATATCCCGACATCTTTCATGGTTTTCACTTGTTTTTCAAGAAAAACGTCAAAATATTGACGTCCTACAAAAATCACCCGTTCGTGCGGTAATGTGCGCCATATCAAAACTATAAGTAGTATTGCGTAAAATCGGGTATTTTCTAATAGAAAACATATTGCGCAAAATAGTACAAGTTAAATGGAGCGTGTGGCGCTTATAACAGCGCGAGACCAAAACGTTTCTTTCATGTTTTTCACTTGTTTTTCGGGAAAAACGTCATAAAATTGAGGTTTCGAATTTTTTTTCCATACGAGCGATATGATGTTCTCTGATAAAACTATAAGTCGTATTAATTAAAATCGAGTATCTTTTAAACAGGTCGAGGACTTTACCTTTTAAGGATAATGTTTACATCAAACTTTTGACCAATGTTTTTCGAGAGTATATAAATAACTATGACCACAAACACGTGCTTTTTAAGAAATAATTGAACAAAAACTGACTTGCTGAACAAATGTTAAAAATGAGCGGTGAAAAATTTCGTTAGTCTATTTGCATCAATATAAAATAAAAAGTTAATATATAAATGACACCAATTTTCCCCCGGAGAGCATTGTCCAGTAGGGAGATTTTAGTGTTATGTTTACCTTTGTTATTGTCCATTGACCAATGCACCGAATGAAAAAGAAGTCAAAATGTGGAACATATTACTTTTTAAGGAGAATTTACCCATGCCAACTAAAACTACGTTGAAAACCAAAACTATTTGGTATTGACGAAATATGAGCGAGGAAGTTACAGAAAATATGTTTATGTTCAGAACTTTTCTATAAAAACGTCGAAAAAGTTTTTCTATTTTCTCCCATTTGAAAGGTCAATTTTATAAAATTTTGATTGATTGATAGGTCAAATGAAACCTAGAAGACTCGACCTGTTAAAAGTAAACATGTTGTGCAAGGTAGTACACCCTAAAATAAGCGCACAGAGCTAATAACCGCACGGGATATCCCGACATCTTTCATGGTTTTCACTTGTTTTTCAAGAAAAACGTCAAAATATTGACGTCCTACAAAAATCACCCGTTCGTGCGGTAATGTGCGCCATATCAAAACTATAAGTAGTATTCCGTAAAATCGGGTATTTTCTAATAGAAAACATATTGCGCAAAATAGTACAAGTTAAATGGAGCGTGTGGCGCTTATAACAGCGCGAGACCAAAACGTTTCTTTTATGTTTTTCACTTGTTTTTCGGGAAAAACGTCATAAAATTGAGGTTTCGATTTTTTTTTCCATACGAGCGATATGATGTTCTCTGATAAAACTATAAGTCGTATTAATTAAAATCGAGTATCTTTTAAAAGTAGACATGTTGTGCAAGGTAGTACACCCCAAAATAAGCGCACAGAGCTAATAACCGCACGGGATATCCCGACATCTTTCATGGTTTTCACTTGTTTTTCAAGAAAAACGTCAAAATATTGACGTCCTACAAAAATCACCCGTTCGTGCGGTAATGTGCGCCATATCAAAACTATAAGTAGTATTGCGTAAAATCGGGTATTTTCTAATAGAAAACATATTGCGCAAAATAGTACAAGTTAAATGGAGCGTGTGGCGCTTATAACAGCGCGAGACCAAAACGTTTCTTTCATGTTTTTCACTTGTTTTTCGGGAAAAACGTCATAAAATTGAGGTTTCGATTTTTTTTCCATACGAGCGATATGATGTTCTCTGATAAAACTATAAGTCGTATTAATTAAAATCGAGTATCTTTTAAAAGTAGACATGTTGTGCAAGGTAGTACACCCCAAAATAAGCGCACAGAGCTAATAACCGCACGGGATATCCCGACATCTTTCATGGTTTTCACTTGTTTTTCAAGAAAAACGTCAAAATATTGACGTCCTACAAAAATCACCCGTTCGTGCGGTAATGTGCGCCATATCAAAACTATAAGTAGTATTGCGTAAAATCGGGTATTTTCTAATAGAAAACATATTGCGCAAAATAGTACAAGTTAAATGGAGCGTGTGGCGCTTATAACAGCGCGAGACCAAAACGTTTCTTTCATGTTTTTCACTTGTTTTTCGGGAAAAACGTCATAAAATTGAGGTTTCGAATTTTTTTTCCATACGAGCGATATGATGTTCTCTGATAAAACTATAAGTCGTATTAATTAAAATCGAGTATCTTTTAAAAGTAGACATGTTGTGCAAGGTAGTACACCCCAAAATAAGCGCACAGAGCTAATAACCGCACGGGATATCCCGACATCTTTCATGGTTTTCACTTGTTTTTCAAGAAAAACGTCAAAATATTGACGTCCTACAAAAATCACCCGTTCGTGCGGTAATGTGCGCCATATCAAAACTATAAGTAGTATTGCGTAAAATCGGGTATTTTCTAATAGAAAACATATTGCGCAAAATAGTACAAGTTAAATGGAGCGTGTGGCGCTTATAACAGCGCGAGACCAAAACGTTTCTTTCATGTTTTTCACTTGTTTTTCGGGAAAAACGTCATAAAATTGAGGTTTCGAATTTTTTTTCCATACGAGCGATATGATGTTCTCTGATAAAACTATAAGTCGTATTAATTAAAATCGAGTATCTTTTAAAAGTAGACATGTTGTGCAAGGTAGTACACCCCAAAATAAGCGCACAGAGCTAATAACCGCACGGGATATCCCGACATCTTTCATGGTTTTCACTTGTTTTTCAAGAAAAACGTCAAAATATTGACGTCCTACAAAAATCACCCGTTCGTGCGGTAATGTGCGCCATATCAAAACTATAAGTAGTATTGCGTAAAATCGGGTATTTTCTAATAGAAAACATATTGCGCAAAATAGTACAAGTTAAATGGAGCGTGTGGCGCTTATAACAGCGCGAGACCAAAACGTTTCTTTCATGTTTTTCACTTGTTTTTCGGGAAAAACGTCATAAAATTGAGGTTTCGAATTTTTTTTCCATACGAGCGATATGATGTTCTCTGATAAAACTATAAGTCGTATTAATTAAAATCGAGTATCTTTTAAAAGTAGACATGTTGTGCAAGGTAGTACACCCCAAAATAAGCGCACAGAGCTAATAACCGCACGGGATATCCCGACATCTTTCATGGTTTTCACTTGTTTTTCAAGAAAAACGTCAAAATATTGACGTCCTACAAAAATCACCCGTTCGTGCGGTAATGTGCGCCATATCAAAACTATAAGTAGTATTGCGTAAAATCGGGTATTTTCTAATAGAAAACATATTGCGCAAAATAGTACAAGTTAAATGGAGCGTGTGGCGCTTATAACAGCGCGAGACCAAAACGTTTCTTTCATGTTTTTCACTTGTTTTTCGGGAAAAACGTCATAAAATTGAGGTTTCGAATTTTTTTTCCATACGAGCGATATGATGTTCTCTGATAAAACTATAAGTCGTATTAATTAAAATCGAGTATCTTTTAAAAGTAGACATGTTGTGCAAGGTAGTACACCCCAAAATAAGCGCACAGAGCTAATAACCGCACGGGATATCCCGACATCTTTCATGGTTTTCACTTGTTTTTCAAGAAAAACGTCAAAATATTGACGTCCTACAAAAATCACCCGTTCGTGCGGTAATGTGCGCCATATCAAAACTATAAGTAGTATTGCGTAAAATCGGGTATTTTCTAATAGAAAACATATTGCGCAAAATAGTACAAGTTAAATGGAGCGTGTGGCGCTTATAACAGCGCGAGACCAAAACGTTTCTTTCATGTTTTTCACTTTTTTTTCGGGAAAAACGTCATAAAATTGAGGTTTCGAATTTTTTTCCATACGAGCGATATGATGTTCTCTGATAAAACTATAAGTCGTATTAATTAAAATCGAGTATCTTTTAAAAGTAGACATGTTGTGCAAGGTAGTACACCCCAAAATAAGCGCACAGAGCTAATAACCGCACGGGATATCCCGACATCTTTCATGGTTTTCACTTGTTTTTCAAGAAAAACGTCAAAATATTGACGTCCTACAAAAATCACCCGTTCGTGCGGTAATGTGCGCCATATCAAAACTATAAGTAGCATTGCGTAAAATCGGGTATTTTCTAATAGAAAACATATTGCGCTAAATAGTACAAGTTAAATGGAGCGTGTGGCGCTTATAACAGCGCGAGACCAAAACGTTTCTTTCATGTTTTTCACTTGTTTTTCGGGAAAAACGTCATAAAATTGAGGTTTCGAATTTTTTTTCCATACGAGCGATATGATGTTCTCTGATAAAACTATAAGTCGTATTAATTAAAATCGAGTATCTTTTAAAAGTAGACATGTTGTGCAAGGTAGTACACCCCAAAATAAGCGCACAGAGCTAATAACCGCACGGGATATCCCGACATCTTTCATGGTTTTCACTTGTTTTTCAAGAAAAACGTCAAAATATTGACGTCCTACAAAAATCACCCGTTCGTGCGGTAATGTGCGCCATATCAAAACTATAAGTAGTATTGCGTAAAATCGGGTATTTTCTAATAGAAAACATATTGCGCAAAATAGTACAAGTTAAATGGAGCGTGTGGCGCTTATAACAGCGCGAGACCAAAACGTTTCTTTCATGTTTTTCACTTTTTTTTCGGGAAAAACGTCATAAAATTGAGGTTTCGAATTTTTTTCCATACGAGCGATATGATGTTCTCTGATAAAACTATAAGTCGTATTAATTAAAATCGAGTATCTTTTAAAAGTAGACATGTTGTGCAAGGTAGTACACCCCAAAATAAGCGCACAGAGCTAATAACCGCACGGGATATCCCGACATCTTTCATGGTTTTCACTTGTTTTTCAAGAAAAACGTCAAAATATTGACGTCCTACAAAAATCACCCGTTCGTGCGGTAATGTGCGCCATATCAAAACTATAAGTAGCATTGCGTAAAATCGGGTATTTTCTAATAGAAAACATATTGCGCTAAATAGTACAAGTTAAATGGAGCGTGTGGCGCTTATAACAGCGCGAGACCAAAACGTTTCTTTCATGTTTTTCACTTGTTTTTCGGGAAAAACGTCATAAAATTGAGGTTTCGAATTTTTTTTCCATACGAGCGATATGATGTTCTCTGATAAAACTATAAGTCGTATTAATTAAAATCGAGTATCTTTTAAAAGTAGACATGTTGTGCAAGGTAGTACACCCCAAAATAAGCGCACAGAGCTAATAACCGCACGGGATATCCCGACATCTTTCATGGTTTTCACTTGTTTTTCAAGAAAAACGTCAAAATATTGACGTCCTACAAAAATCACCCGTTCGTGCGGTAATGTGCGCCATATCAAAACTATAAGTAGTATTGCGTAAAATCGGGTATTTTCTAATAGAAAACATATTGCGCAAAATAGTACAAGTTAAATGGAGCGTGTGGCGCTTATAACAGCGCGAGACCAAAACGTTTCTTTCATGTTTTTCACTTGTTTTTCGGGAAAAACGTCATAAAATTGAGGTTTCGAATTTTTTTTCCATACGAGCGATATGATGTTCTCTGATAAAACTATAAGTCGTATTAATTAAAATCGAGTATCTTTTAAAAGTAGACATGTTGTGCAAGGTAGTACACCCCAAAATAAGCGCACAGAGCTAATAACCGCACGGGATATCCCGACATCTTTCATGGTTTTCACTTGTTTTTCAAGAAAAACGTCAAAATATTGACGTCCTACAAAAATCACCCGTTCGTGCGGTAATGTGCGCCATATCAAAACTATAAGTAGTATTGCGTAAAATCGGGTATTTTCTAATAGAAAACATATTGCGCAAAATAGTACAAGTTAAATGGAGCGTGTGGCGCTTATAACAGCTCGAGACCAAAACGTTTCTTTCATGTTTTTCACTTGTTTTTCGGGAAAAACGTCATAAAATTGAGGTTTCGAATTTTTTTTCCATACGAGCGATATGATGTTCTCTGATAAAACTATAAGTCGTATTAATTAAAATCGAGTATCTTTTAAAAGTAGACATGTTGTGCAAGGTAGTACACCCCAAAATAAGCGCACAGAGCTAATAACCGCACGGGATATCCCGACATCTTTCATGGTTTTCACTTGTTTTTCAAGAAAAACCTCAAAATATTGACGTCCTACAAAAATCACCCGTTCGTGCGGTAATGTGCGCCATATCAAAACTATAAGTAGTATTGCGTAAAATCGGGTATTTTCTAATAGAAAACATATTGCGCAAAATAGTACAAGTTAAATGGAGCGTGTGGCGCTTATAACAGCGATAGACCAAAACGTTTCTTTCATGTTTTTCACTTGTTTTTCGGGAAAAACGTCATAAAATTGAGATTTCGAATTTTTTTTCCATACGAGCGATATGATGTTCTCTGATAAAACTATAAGTCGTATTAATTAAAATCGAGTATCTTTTAAAAGTAGACATGTTGTGCAAGGTAGTACACCCCAAAATAAGCGCACAGAGCTAATAACCGCACGGGATATCCCGACATCTTTCATGGTTTTCACTTGTTTTTCAAGAAAAACGTCAAAATATTGACGTCCTACAAAAATCACCCGTTCGTGCGGTAATGTGCGCCATATCAAAACTATAAGTAGTATTGCGTAAAATCGGGTATTTTCTAATAGAAAACATATTGCGCAAAATAGTACAAGTTAAATGGAGCGTGTGGCGCTTATAACAGCGCGAGACCAAAACGTTTCTTTCATAATTTTCACTTGTTTTTCGGGAAAAACGTCATAAAATTGAGGTTTCGAATTTTTTTTCCATACGAGCGATATGATGTTCTCTGATAAAACTATAAGTCGTATTAATTAAAATCGAGTATCTTTTAAAAGTAGACATGTTGTGCAAGGTAGTACACCCCAAAATAAGCGCACAGAGCTAATAACCGCACGGGATATCCCGACATCTTTCATGGTTTTCACTTGTTTTTCAAGAAAAACGTCAAAATATTGACGTCCTACAAAAATCACCCGTTCGTGCGGTAATGTGCGCCATATCAAAACTATAAGTAGTATTGCGTAAAATCGGGTATTTTCTAATAGAAAACATATTGCGCAAAATAGTACAAGTTAAATGGAGCGTGTGGCGCTTATAACAGCGCGAGACCAAAACGTTTCTTTCATGTTTTTCACTTGTTTTTCGGGAAAAACGTCATAAAATTGAGGTTTCGAATTTTTTTTCCATACGAGCGATATGATGTTCTCTGATAAAACTATAAGTCGTATTAATTAAAATCGAGTATCTTTTAAAAGTAGACATGTTGTGCAAGGTAGTACACCCCAAAATAAGCGCACAGAGCTAATAACCGCACGGGATATCCCGACATCTTTCATGGTTTTCACTTGTTTTTCAAGAAAAACGTCAAAATATTGACGTCCTACAAAAATCACCCGTTCGTGCGGTAATGTGCGCCATATCAAAACTATAAGTAGTATTGCGTAAAATCGGGTATTTTCTAATAGAAAACATATTGCGCAAAATAGTACAAGTTAAATGGAGCGTGTGGCGCTTATAACAGCGCGAGACCAAAACGTTTCTTTCATGTTTTTCACTTGTTTTTCGGGAAAAACGTCATAAAATTGAGGTTTCGAATTTTTTTTCCATACGAGCGATATGATGTTCTCTGATAAAACTATAAGTCGTATTAATTAAAATTGAGTATCTTTTAAAAGTAGACATGTTGTGCAAGGTAGTACACCCCAAAATAAGCGCACAGAGCTAATAACCGCACGGGATATCCCGACATCTTTCATGGTTTTCACTTGTTTTTCAAGAAAAACGTCAAAATATTGACGTCCTACAAAAATCACCCGTTCGTGCGGTAATGTGCGCCATATCAAAACTATAAGTAGTATTGCGTAAAATCGGGTATTTTCTAATAGAAAACATATTGCGCAAAATAGTACAAGTTAAATGGAGCGTGTGGCGCTTATAACAGCGCGAGACCAAAACGTTTCTTTCATGTTTTTCACTTTTTTTTCGGGAAAAACGTCATAAAATTGAGGTTTCGAATTTTTTTCCATACGAGCGATATGATGTTCTCTGATAAAACTATAAGTCGTATTAATTAAAATCGAGTATCTTTTAAAAGTAGACATGTTGTGCAAGGTAGTACACCCCAAAATAAGCGCACAGAGCTAATAACCGCACGGGATATCCCGACATCTTTCATGGTTTTCACTTGTTTTTCAAGAAAAACGTCAAAATATTGACGTCCTACAAAAATCACCCGTTCGTGCGGTAATGTGCGCCATATCAAAACTATAAGTAGCATTGCGTAAAATCGGGTATTTTCTAATAGAAAACATATTGCGCTAAATAGTACAAGTTAAATGGAGCGTGTGGCGCTTATAACAGCGCGAGACCAAAACGTTTCTTTCATGTTTTTCACTTGTTTTTCGGGAAAAACGTCATAAAATTGAGGTTTCGAATTTTTTTTCCATACGAGCGATATGATGTTCTCTGATAAAACTATAAGTCGTATTAATTAAAATCGAGTATCTTTTAAAAGTAGACATGTTGTGCAAGGTAGTACACCCCAAAATAAGCGCACAGAGCTAATAACCGCACGGGATATCCCGACATCTTTCATGGTTTTCACTTGTTTTTCAAGAAAAACGTCAAAATATTGACGTCCTACAAAAATCACCCGTTCGTGCGGTAATGTGCGCCATATCAAAACTATAAGTAGTATTGCGTAAAATCGGGTATTTTCTAATAGAAAACATATTGCGCAAAATAGTACAAGTTAAATGGAGCGTGTGGCGCTTATAACAGCGCGAGACCAAAACGTTTCTTTCATGTTTTTCACTTGTTTTTCGGGAAAAACGTCATAAAATTGAGGTTTCGAATTTTTTTTCCATACGAGCGATATGATGTTCTCTGATAAAACTATAAGTCGTATTAATTAAAATCGAGTATCTTTTAAAAGTAGACATGTTGTGCAAGGTAGTACACCCCAAAATAAGCGCACAGAGCTAATAACCGCACGGGATATCCCGACATCTTTCATGGTTTTCACTTGTTTTTCAAGAAAAACGTCAAAATATTGACGTCCTACAAAAATCACCCGTTCGTGCGGTAATGTGCGCCATATCAAAACTATAAGTAGTATTGCGTAAAATCGGGTATTTTCTAATAGAAAACATATTGCGCAAAATAGTACAAGTTAAATGGAGCGTGTGGCGCTTATAACAGCGCGAGACCAAAACGTTTCTTTCATGTTTTTCACTTGTTTTTCGGGAAAAACGTCATAAAATTGAGGTTTCGAATTTTTTTTCCATACGAGCGATATGATGTTCTCTGATAAAACTATAAGTCGTATTAATTAAAATCGAGTATCTTTTAAAAGTAGACATGTTGTGCAAGGTAGTACACCCCAAAATAAGCGCACAGAGCTAATAACCGCACGGGATATCCCGACATCTTTCATGGTTTTCACTTGTTTTTCAAGAAAAACCTCAAAATATTGACGTCCTACAAAAATCACCCGTTCGTGCGGTAATGTGCGCCATATCAAAACTATAAGTAGTATTGCGTAAAATCGGGTATTTTCTAATAGAAAACATATTGCGCAAAATAGTACAAGTTAAATGGAGCGTGTGGCGCTTATAACAGCGATAGACCAAAACGTTTCTTTCATGTTTTTCACTTGTTTTTCGGGAAAAACGTCATAAAATTGAGGTTTCGAATTTTTTTTCCATACGAGCGATATGATGTTCTCTGATAAAACTATAAGTCGTATTAATTAAAATCGAGTATCTTTTAAAAGTAGACATGTTGTGCAAGGTAGTACACCCCAAAATAAGCGCACAGAGCTAATAACCGCACGGGATATCCCGACATCTTTCATGGTTTTCACTTGTTTTTCAAGAAAAACGTCAAAATATTGACGTCCTACAAAAATCACCCGTTCGTGCGGTAATGTGCGCCATATCAAAACTATAAGTAGTATTGCGTAAAATCGGGTATTTTCTAATAGAAAACATATTGCGCAAAATAGTACAAGTTAAATGGAGCGTGTGGCGCTTATAACAGCGCGAGACCAAAACGTTTCTTTCATAATTTTCACTTGTTTTTCGGGAAAAACGTCATAAAATTGAGGTTTCGAATTTTTTTTCCATACGAGCGATATGATGTTCTCTGATAAAACTATAAGTCGTATTAATTAAAATCGAGTATCTTTTAAAAGTAGACATGTTGTGCAAGGTAGTACACCCCAAAATAAGCGCACAGAGCTAATAACCGCACGGGATATCCCGACATCTTTCATGGTTTTCACTTGTTTTTCAAGAAAAACGTCAAAATATTGACGTCCTACAAAAATCACCCGTTCGTGCGGTAATGTGCGCCATATCAAAACTATAAGTAGTATTGCGTAAAATCGGGTATTTTCTAATAGAAAACATATTGCGCAAAATAGTACAAGTTAAATGGAGCGTGTGGCGCTTATAACAGCGCGAGACCAAAACGTTTCTTTCATGTTTTTCACTTGTTTTTCGGGAAAAACGTCATAAAATTGAGGTTTCGAATTTTTTTTCCATACGAGCGATATGATGTTCTCTGATAAAACTATAAGTCGTATTAATTAAAATCGAGTATCTTTTAAAAGTAGACATGTTGTGCAAGGTAGTACACCCCAAAATAAGCGCACAGAGCTAATAACCGCACGGGATATCCCGACATCTTTCATGGTTTTCACTTGTTTTTCAAGAAAAACGTCAAAATATTGACGTCCTACAAAAATCACCCGTTCGTGCGGTAATGTGCGCCATATCAAAACTATAAGTAGTATTGCGTAAAATCGGGTATTTTCTAATAGAAAACATATTGCACAAAATAGTACAAGTTAAATGGAGCGTGTGGCGCTTATAACAGCGCGAGACCAAAACGTTTCTTTCATGTTTTTCACTTGTTTTTCGGGAAAAACGTCATAAAATTGAGGTTTCGAATTTTTTTTCCATACGAGCGATATGATGTTCTCTGATAAAACTATAAGTCGTATTAATTAAAATCGAGTATCTTTTAAAAGTAGACATGTTGTGCAAGGTAGTACACCCCAAAATAAGCGCACAGAGCTAATAACCGCACGGGATATCCCGACATCTTTCATGGTTTTCACTTGTTTTTCAAGAAAAACGTCAAAATATTGACGTCCTACAAAAATCACCCGTTCGTGCGGTAATGTGCGCCATATCAAAACTATAAGTAGTATTGCGTAAAATCGGGTATTTTCTAATAGAAAACATATTGCGCAAAATAGTACAAGTTAAATGGAGCGTGTGGCGCTTATAACAGCGCGAGACCAAAACGTTTCTTTCATGTTTTTCACTTGTTTTTCGGGAAAAACGTCATAAAATTGAGGTTTCGAATTTTTTTTCCATACGAGCGATATGATGTTCTCTGATAAAACTATAAGTCGTATTAATTAAAATCGAGTATCTTTTAAAAGTAGACATGTTGTGCAAGGTAGTACACCCCAAAATAAGCGCACAGAGCTAATAACCGCACGGGATATCCCGACATCTTTCATGGTTTTCACTTGTTTTTCAAGAAAAACGTCAAAATATTGACGTCCTACAAAAATCACCCGTTCGTGCGGTAATGTGCGCCATATCAAAACTATAAGTAGTATTGCGTAAAATCGGGTATTTTCTAATAGAAAACATATTGCGCAAAATAGTACAAGTTAAATGGAGCGTGTGGCGCTTATAACAGCGCGAGACCAAAACGTTTCTTTCATGTTTTTCACTTGTTTTTCGGGAAAAACGTCATAAAATTGAGGTTTCGAATTTTTTTTCCATACGAGCGATATGATGTTCTCTGATAAAACTATAAGTCGTATTAATTAAAATCGAGTATCTTTTAAAAGTAGACATGTTGTGCAAGGTAGTACACCCCAAAATAAGCGCACAGAGCTAATAACCGCACGGGATATCCCGACATCTTTCATGGTTTTCACTTGTTTTTCAAGAAAAACGTCAAAATATTGACGTCCTACAAAAATCACCCGTTCGTGCGGTAATGTGCGCCATATCAAAACTATAAGTAGTATTGCGTAAAATCGGGTATTTTCTAATAGAAAACATATTGCACAAAATAGTACAAGTTAAATGGAGCGTGTGGCGCTTATAACAGCGCGAGACCAAAACGTTTCTTTCATGTTTTTCACTTGTTTTTCGGGAAAAACGTCATAAAATTGAGGTTTCGAATTTTTTTTCCATACGAGCGATATGATGTTCTCTGATAAAACTATAAGTCGTATTAATTAAAATCGAGTATCTTTTAAAAGTAGACATGTTGTGCAAGGTAGTACACCCCAAAATAAGCGCACAGAGCTAATAACCGCACGGGATATCCCGACATCTTTCATGGTTTTCACTTGTTTTTCAAGAAAAACGTCAAAATATTGACGTCCTACAAAAATCACCCGTTCGTGCGGTAATGTGCGCCATATCAAAACTATAAGTAGTATTGCGTAAAATCGGGTATTTTCTAATAGAAAACATATTGCGCAAAATAGTACAAGTAAAATGGAGCGTGTGGCGCTTATAACAGCGCGAGACCAAAACGTTTCTTTCATGTTTTTCACTTGTTTTTCGGGAAAAACGTCATAAAATTGAGGTTTCGAATTTTTTTTCCATACGAGCGATATGATGTTCTCTGATAAAACTATAAGTCGTATTAATTAAAATCGAGTATCTTTTAAAAGTAGACATGTTGTGCAAGGTAGTACACCCCAAAATAAGCGCACAGAGCTAATAACCGCACGGGATATCCCGACATCTTTCATGGTTTTCACTTGTTTTTCAAGAAAAACGTCAAAATATTGACGTCCTACAAAAATCACCCGTTCGTGCGGTAATGTGCGCCATATCAAAACTATAAGTAGTATTGCGTAAAATCGGGTATTTTCTAATAGAAAACATATTGCACAAAATAGTACAAGTTAAATGGAGCGTGTGGCGCTTATAACAGCGCGAGACCAAAACGTTTCTTTCATGTTTTTCACTTGTTTTTCGGGAAAAACGTCATAAAATTGAGGTTTCGAATTTTTTTTCCATACGAGCGATATGATGTTCTCTGATAAAACTATAAGTCGTATTAATTAAAATCGAGTATCTTTTAAAAGTAGACATGTTGTGCAAGGTAGTACACCCCAAAATAAGCGCACAGAGCTAATAACCGCACGGGATATCCCGACATCTTTCATGGTTTTCACTTGTTTTTCAAGAAAAACGTCAAAATATTGACGTCCTACAAAAATCACCCGTTCGTGCGGTAATGTGCGCCATATCAAAACTATAAGTAGTATTGCGTAAAATCGGGTATTTTCTAATAGAAAACATATTTTTTTTTCCATACGAGCGATATGATGTTCTCTGATAAAACTATAAGTCGTATTAATTAAAATCGAGTATCTTTTAAAAGTAGACATGTTGTGCAAGGTAGTACACCCCAAAATAAGCGCACAGAGCTAATAACCGCACGGGATATCCCGACATCTTTCATGGTTTTCACTTGTTTTTTCAAGAAAAACGTCAAAATATTGACGTCCTACAAAAATCACCCGTTCGTGCGGTAATGTGCGCCATATCAAAACTATAAGTAGTATTGCGTAAAATCGGGTATTTTCTAATAGAAAACATATTGCGCAAAATAGTACAAGTTAAATGGAGCGTGTGGCGCTTATAACAGCGCGAGACCAAAACGTTTCTTTCATGTTTTTCACTTGTTTTTCGGGAAAAACGTCATAAAATTGAGGTTTCGAATTTTTTTCCATACGAGCGATATGATGTTCTCTGATAAAACTATAAGTCGTATTAATTAAAATCGAGTATCTTTTAAAAGTAGACATGTTGTGCAAGGTAGTACACCCCAAAATAAGCGCACAGAGCTAATAACCGCACGGGATATCCCGACATCTTTCATGGTTTTCACTTGTTTTTCAAGAAAAACGTCAAAATATTGACGTCCTACAAAAATCACCCGTTCGTGCGGTAATGTGCGCCATATCAAAACTATAAGTAGTATTGCGTAAAATCGGGTATTTTCTAATAGAAAACATATTGCGCAAAATAGTACAAGTTAAATGGAGCGTGTGGCGCTTATAACAGCGCGAGACCAAAACGTTTCTTTCATGTTTTTCACTTGTTTTTTCGGGAAAAACGTCATAAAATTGAGGTTTCGAATTTTTTTTCCATACGAGCGATATGATGTTCTCTGATAAAACTATAAGTCGTATTAATTAAAATCGAGTATCTTTTAAAAGTAGACATGTTGTGCAAGGTAGTACACCCCAAAATAAGCGCACAGAGCTAATAACCGCACGGGATATCCCGACATCTTTCATGGTTTTCACTTGTTTTTCAAGAAAAACGTCAAAATATTGACGTCCTACAAAAATCACCCGTTCGTGCGGTAATGTGCGCCATATCAAAACTATAAGTAGTATTGCGTAAAATCGGGTATTTTCTAATAGAAAACATATTGCGCAAAATAGTACAAGTTAAATGGAGCGTGTGGCGCTTATAACAGCGCGAGACCAAAACGTTTCTTTCATGTTTTTCACTTGTTTTTCGGGAAAAACGTCATAAAATTGAGGTTTCGAATTTTTTTTTTCCATACGAGCGATATGATGTTCTCTGATAAAACTATAAGTCGTATTAATTAAAATCGAGTATCTTTTAAAAGTAGACATGTTGTGCAAGGTAGTACACCCCAAAATAAGCGCACAGAGCTAATAACCGCACGGGATATCCCGACATCTTTCATGGTTTTCACTTGTTTTTCAAGAAAAACGTCAAAATATTGACGTCCTACAAAAATCACCCGTTCGTGCGGTAATGTGCGCCATATCAAAACTATAAGTAGTATTGCGTAAAATCGGGTATTTTCTAATAGAAAACATATTGCGCAAAATAGTACAAGTTAAATGGAGCGTGTGGCGCTTATAACAGCGCGAGACCAAAACGTTTCTTTCATGTTTTTCACTTGTTTTTCGGGAAAAACGTCATAAAATTGAGGTTTCGATTTTTTTTTCCATACGAGCGATATGATGTTCTCTGATAAAACTATAAGTCGTATTAATTAAAATCGAGTATCTTTTAAAAGTAGACATGTTGTGCAAGGTAGTACACCCCAAAATAAGCGCACAGAGCTAATAACCGCACGGGATATCCCGACATCTTTCATGGTTTTCACTTGTTTTTCAAGAAAAACGTCAAAATATTGACGTCCTACAAAAATCACCCGTTCGTGCGGTAATGTGCGCCATATCAAAACTATAAGTAGTATTGCGTAAAATCGGGTATTTTCTAATAGAAAACATATTGCGCAAAATAGTACAAGTTAAATGGAGCGTGTGGCGCTTATAACAGCGCGAGACCAAAACGTTTCTTTCATGTTTTTCACTTGTTTTTCGGGAAAAACGTCATAAAATTGAGGTTTCGAATTTTTTTTCCATACGAGCGATATGATGTTCTCTGATAAAACTATAAGTCGTATTAATTAAAATCGAGTATCTTTTAAAAGTAGACATGTTGTGCAAGGTAGTACACCCCAAAATAAGCGCACAGAGCTAATAACCGCACGGGATATCCCGACATCTTTCATGGTTTTCACTTGTTTTTCAAGAAAAACGTCAAAATATTGACGTCCTACAAAAATCACCCGTTCGTGCGGTAATGTGCGCCATATCAAAACTATAAGTAGTATTGCGTAAAATCGGGTATTTTCTAATAGAAAACATATTGCGCAAAATAGTACAAGTTAAATGGAGCGTGTGGCGCTTATAACAGCACGAGACCAAAACGTTTCTTTCATGTTTTTCACTTGTTTTTCGGGAAAAACGTCATAAAATTGAGGTTTCGAATTTTTTTTCCATACGAGCGATATGATGTTCTCTGATAAAACTATAAGTCGTATTAATTAAAATCGAGTATCTTTTAAAAGTAGACATGTTGTGCAAGGTAGTACACCCCAAAATAAGCGCACAGAGCTAATAACCGCACGGGATATCCCGACATCTTTCATGGTTTTCACTTGTTTTTCAAGAAAAACGTCAAAATATTGACGTCCTACAAAAATCACCCGTTCGTGCGGTAATGTGCGCCATATCAAAACTATAAGTAGTATTGCGTAAAATCGGGTATTTTCTAATAGAAAACATATTGCGCAAAATAGTACAAGTTAAATGGAGCGTGTGGCGCTTATAACAGCGCGAGACCAAAACGTTTCTTTCATGTTTTTCACTTGTTTTTCGGGAAAAACGTCATAAAATTGAGGTTTCGAATTTTTTTTCCATACGAGCGATATGATGTTCTCTGATAAAACTATAAGTCGTATTAATTAAAATCGAGTATCTTTTAAAAGTAGACATGTTGTGCAAGGTAGTACACCCCAAAATAAGCGCACAGAGCTAATAACCGCACGGGATATCCCGACATCTTTCATGGTTTTCACTTGTTTTTCAAGAAAAACGTCAAAATATTGACGTCCTACAAAAATCACCCGTTCGTGCGGTATTGTGTGCCATATCAAAACTATAAGTAGTATTGCGTAAAATCGGGTATTTTCTAATAGAAAACATATTGCGCAAAATAGTACAAGTTAAATGGAGCGTGTGGCGCTTATAACAGCGCGAGACCAAAACGTTTCTTTCATGTTTTTCACTTGTTTTTCGGGAAAAACGTCATAAAATTGAGGTTTCGAATTTTTTTTCCATACGAGCGATATGATGTTCTCTGATAAAACTATAAGTCGTATTAATTAAAATCGAGTATCTTTTAAAAGTAGACATGTTGTGCAAGGTAGTACACCCCAAAATAAGCGCACAGAGCTAATAACCGCACGGGATATCCCGACATCTTTCATGGTTTTCACTTGTTTTTCAAGAAAAACGTCAAAATATTGACGTCCTACAAAAATCACCCGTTCGTGCGGTAATGTGCGCCATATCAAAACTATAAGTAGTATTGCGTAAAATCGGGTATTTTCTAATAGAAAACATATTGCGCAAAATAGTACAAGTTAAATGGAGCGTGTGGCGCTTATAACAGCGCGAGACCAAAACGTTTCTTTCATGTTTTTCACTTGTTTTTCGGGAAAAACGTCATAAAATTGAGGTTTCGAATTTTTTTTCCATACGAGCGATATGATGTTCTCTGATAAAACTATAAGTCGTATTAATTAAAATCGAGTATCTTTTAAAAGTAGACATGTTGTGCAAGGTAGTACACCCCAAAATAAGCGCACAGAGCTAATAACCGCACGGGATATCCCGACATCTTTCATGGTTTTCACTTGTTTTTCAAGAAAAACGTCAAAATATTGACGTCCTACAAAAATCACCCGTTCGTGCGGTAATGTGCGCCATATCAAAAACTATAAGTAGTATTGCGTAAAATCGGGTATTTTCTAATAGAAAACATATTGCGCAAAATAGTACAAGTTAAATGGAACGTGTGGCGCTTATAACAGCGCGAGACCAAAACGTTTCTTTCATGTTTTTCACTTGTTTTTCGGGAAAAACGTCATAAAATTGAGGTTTCGAATTTTTTTTCCATACGAGCGATATGATGTTCTCTGATAAAACTATAAGTCGTATTAATTAAAATCGAGTATCTTTTAAAAGTAGACATGTTGTGCAAGGTAGTACACCCCAAAATAAGCGCACAGAGCTAATAACCGCACGGGATATCCCGACATCTTTCATGGTTTTCACTTGTTTTTCAAGAAAAACGTCAAAATATTGACGTCCTACAAAAATCACCCGTTCGTGCGGTAATGTGCGCCATATCAAAACTATAAGTAGTATTGCGTAAAATCGGGTATTTTCTAATAGAAAACATATTGCGCAAAATAGTACAAGTTAAATGGAGCGTGTGGCGCTTATAACAGCGCGAGACCAAAACGTTTCTTTCATGTTTTTCACTTGTTTTTCGGGAAAAACGTCATAAAATTGAGGTTTCGAATTTTTTTTCCATACGAGCGATATGATGTTCTCTGATAAAACTATAAGTCGTATTAATTAAAATCGAGTATCTTTTAAAAGTAGACATGTTGTGCAAGGTAGTACACCCCAAAATAAGCGCACAGAGCTAATAACCGCACGGGATATCCCGACATCTTTCATGGTTTTCACTTGTTTTTCAAGAAAAACGTCAAAATATTGACGTCCTACAAAAATCACCCGTTCGTGCGGTAATGTGCGCCATATCAAAACTATAAGTAGTATTGCGTAAAATCGGGTATTTTCTAATAGAAAACATATTGCGCAAAATAGTACAAGTTAAATGGAGCGTGTGGCGCTTATAACAGCGCGAGACCAAAACGTTTCTTTCATGTTTTTCACTTGTTTTTCGGGAAAAACGTCATAAAATTGAGGTTTCGAATTTTATTTCCATACGAGCGATATGATGTTCTCTGATAAAACTATAAGTCGTATTAATTAAAATCGAGTATCTTTTAAAAGTAGACATGTTGTGCAAGGTAGTACACCCCAAAATAAGCGCACAGAGCTAATAACCGCACGGGATATCCCGACATCTTTCATGGTTTTCACTTGTTTTTCAAGAAAAACGTCAAAATATTGACGTCCTACAAAAATCACCCGTTCGTGCGGTAATGTGCGCCATATCAAAACTATAAGTAGTATTGCGTAAAATCGGGTATTTTCTAATAGAAAACATATTGCGCAAAATAGTACAAGTTAAATGGAGCGTGTGGCGCTTATAACAGCGCGAGACCAAAACGTTTCTTTCATGTTTTTCACTTGTTTTTCGGGAAAAACGTCATAAAATTGAGGTTTCGAATTTTTTTCCATACGAGCGATATGATGTTCTCTGATAAAACTATAAGTCGTATTAATTAAAATCGAGTATCTTTTAAAAGTAGACATGTTGTGCAAGGTAGTACACCCCAAAATAAACGCACAGAGCTAATAACCGCACGGGATATCCCGACATCTTTCATGGTTTTCACTTGTTTTTCAAGAAAAACGTCAAAATATTGACGTCCTACAAAAATCACCCGTTCGTGCGGTAATGTGCGCCATATCAAAACTATAAGTAGTATTGCGTAAAATCGGGTATTTTCTAATAGAAAACATATTGCGCAAAATAGTACAAGTTAAATGGAGCGTGTGGCGCTTATAACAGCGCGAGACCAAAACGTTTCTTTCATGTTTTTCACTTTTTTTTTCGGGAAAAACGTCATAAAATTGAGGTTTCGAATTTTTTTTCCATACGAGCGATATGATGTTCTCTGATAAAACTATAAGCCGTATTAATTAAAATCGAGTATCTTTTAAAAGTAGACATGTTGTGCAAGGTAGTACACCCCAAAATAAGCGCACAGAGCTAATAACCGCACGGGATATCCCGACATCTTTCATGGTTTTCACTTGTTTTTCAAGAAAAACGTCAAAATATTGACGTCCTACAAAAATCACCCGTTCGTGCGGTAATGTGCGCCATATCAAAACTATAAGTAGTATTGCGTAAAATCGGGTATTTTCTAATAGAAAACATATTGCGCAAAATAGTACAAGTTAAATGGAGCGTGTGGCGCTTATAACAGCGCGAGACCAAAACGTTTCTTTCATGTTTTTCACTTGTTTTTCGGGAAAAACGTCATAAAATTGAGGTTTCGAATTTTATTTCCATACGAGCGATATGATGTTCTCTGATAAAACTATAAGTCGTATTAATTAAAATCGAGTATCTTTTAAAAGTAGACATGTTGTGCAAGGTAGTACACCCCAAAATAAGCGCACAGAGCTAATAACCGCACGGGATATCCCGACATCTTTCATGGTTTTCACTTGTTTTTCAAGAAAAACGTCAAAATATTGACGTCCTACAAAAATCACCCGTTCGTGCGGTAATGTGCGCCATATCAAAACTATAAGTAGTATTGCGTAAAATCGGGTATTTTCTAATAGAAAACATATTGCGCAAAATAGTACAAGTTAAATGGAGCGTGTGGCGCTTATAACAGCGCGAGACCAAAACGTTTCTTTCATGTTTTTCACTTGTTTTTCGGGAAAAACGTCATAAAATTGAGGTTTCGAATTTTTTTCCATACGAGCGATATGATGTTCTCTGATAAAACTATAAGTCGTATTAATTAAAATCGAGTATCTTTTAAAAGTAGACATGTTGTGCAAGGTAGTACACCCCAAAATAAGCGCACAGAGCTAATAACCGCACGGGATATCCCGACATCTTTCATGGTTTTCACTTGTTTTTCAAGAAAAACGTCAAAATATTGACGTCCTACAAAAATCACCCGTTCGTGCGGTAATGTGCGCCATATCAAAACTATAAGTAGTATTGCGTAAAATCGGGTATTTTCTAATAGAAAACATATTGCGCAAAATAGTACAAGTTAAATGGAGCGTGTGGCGCTTATAACAGCGCGAGACCAAAACGTTTCTTTCATGTTTTTCACTTGTTTTTCGGGAAAAACGTCATAAAATTGAGGTTTCGAATTTTTTTTCCATACGAGCGATATGATGTTCTCTGATAAAACTATAAGTCGTATTAATTAAAATCGAGTATCTTTTAAAAGTAGACATGTTGTGCAAGGTAGTACACCCCAAAATAAGCGCACAGAGCTAATAACCGCACGGGATATCCCGACATCTTTCATGGTTTTCACTTGTTTTTCAAGAAAAACGTCAAAATATTGACGTCCTACAAAAATCACCCGTTCGTGCGGTAATGTGCGCCATATCAAAACTATAAGTAGTATTGCGTAAAATCGGGTATTTTCTAATAGAAAACATATTGCGCAAAATAGTACAAGTTAAATGGAGCGTGTGGCGCTTATAACAGCGCGAGACCAAAACGTTTCTTTCATGTTTTTCACTTGTTTTTCGGGAAAAACGTCATAAAATTGAGGTTTCGAATTTTTTTCCATACGAGCGATATGATGTTCTCTGATAAAACTATAAGTCGTATTAATTAAAATCGAGTATCTTTTAAAAGTAGACATGTTGTGCAAGGTAGTACACCCCAAAATAAGCGCACAGAGCTAATAACCGCACGGGATATCCCGACATCTTTCATGGTTTTCACTTGTTTTTCAAGAAAAACGTCAAAATATTGACGTCCTACAAAAATCACCCGTTCGTGCGGTAATGTGCGCCATATCAAAACTATAAGTAGTATTGCGTAAAATCGGGTATTTTCTAATAGAAAACATATTGCGCAAAATAGTACAAGTTAAATGGAGCGTGTGGCGCTTATAACAGCGCGAGACCAAAACGTTTCTTTCATGTTTTTCACTTGTTTTTCGGGAAAAACGTCATAAAATTGAGGTTTCGAATTTTTTTTCCATACGAGCGATATGATGTTCTCTGATAAAACTATAAGTCGTATTAATTAAAATCGAGTATCTTTTAAAAGTAGACATGTTGTGCAAGGTAGTACACCCCAAAATAAGCGCACAGAGCTAATAACCGCACGGGATATCCCGACATCTTTCATGGTTTTCACTTGTTTTTCAAGAAAAACGTCAAAATATTGACGTCCTACAAAAATCACCCGTTCGTGCGGTAATGTGCGCCATATCAAAACTATAAGTAGTATTGCGTAAAATCGGGTATTTTCTAATAGAAAACATATTGCGCAAAATAGTACAAGTTAAATGGAGCGTGTGGCGCTTATAACAGCGCGAGACCAAAACGTTTCTTTCATGTTTTTCACTTGTTTTTCGGGAAAAACGTCATAAAATTGAGGTTTCGAATTTTTTTTCCATACGAGCGATATGATGTTCTCTGATAAAACTATAAGTCGTATTAATTAAAATCGAGTATCTTTTAAAAGTAGGCATGTTGTGCAAGGTAGTACACCCCAAAATAAGCGCACAGAGCTAATAACCGCACGGGATATCCCGACATCTTTCATGGTTTTCACTTGTTTTTCAAGAAAAACGTCAAAATATTGACGTCCTACAAAAATCACCCGTTCGTGCGGTAATGTGCGCCATATCAAAACTATAAGTAGTATTGCGTAAAATCGGGTATTTTCTAATAGAAAACATATTGCGCAAAATAGTACAAGTTAAATGGAGCGTGTGGCGCTTATAACAGCGCGAGACCAAAACGTTTCTTTCATGTTTTTCACTTGTTTTTCGGGAAAAACGTCATAAAATTGAGGTTTCGAATTTTTTTTCCATACGAGCGATATGATGTTCTCTGATAAAACTATAAGTCGTATTAATTAAAATCGAGTATCTTTTAAAAGTAGACATGTTGTGCAAGGTAGTACACCCCAAAATAAGCGCACAGAGCTAATAACCGCACGGGATATCCCGACATCTTTCATGGTTTTCACTTGTTTTTCAAGAAAAAGTCAAAATATTGACGTCCTACAAAAATCACCCGTTCGTGCGGTAATGTGCGCCATATCAAAACTATAAGTAGTATTGCGTAAAATCGGGTATTTTCTAATAGAAAACATATTGCGCAAAATAGTACAAGTTAAATGGAGCGTGTGGCGCTTATAACAGCGCGAGACCAAAACGTTTCTTTCATGTTTTTCACTTGTTTTTCGGGAAAAACGTCATAAAATTGAGGTTTCGAATTTTTTTTCCATACGAGCGATATGATGTTCTCTGATAAAACTATAAGTCGTATTAATTAAAATCGAGTATCTTTTAAAAGTAGACATGTTGTGCAAGGTAGTACACCCCAAAATAAGCGCACAGAGCTAATAACCGCACGGGATATCCCGACATCTTTCATGGTTTTCACTTGTTTTTCAAGAAAAACGTCAAAATATTGACGTCCTACAAAAATCACCCGTTCGTGCGGTAATGTGCGCCATATCAAAACTATAAGTAGTATTGCGTAAAATCGGGTATTTTCTAATAGAAAACATATTGCGCAAAATAGTACAAGTTAAATGGAGCATGTGGCGCTTATAACAGCGCGAGACCAAAACGTTTCTTTCATGTTTTTCACTTGTTTTTCGGGAAAAACGTCATAAAATTGAGGTTTCGAATTTTTTTTCCATACGAGCGATATGATGTTCTCTGATAAAACTATAAGTCGTATTAATTAAAATCGAGTATCTTTTAAAAGTAGACATGTTGTGCAAGGTAGTACACCCAAAAATAAGCGCACAGAGCTAATAACCGCACGGGATATCCCGACATCTTTCATGGTTTTCACTTGTTTTTCAAGAAAAACGTCAAAATATTGACGTCCTACAAAAATCACCCGTTCGTGCGGTAATGTGCGCCATATCAAAACTATAAGTAGTATTGCGTAAAATCGGGTATTTTCTATAATAGAAAACATATTGCGCAAAATAGTACAAGTTAAATGGAGCGTGTGGCGCTTATAACAGCGCGAGACCAAAACGTTTCTTTCATGTTTTTCACTTGTTTTTCGGGAAAAACGTCATAAAATTGAGGTTTCGAATTTTTTTTCCATACGAGCGATATGATGTTCTCTGATAAAACTATAAGTCGTATTAATTAAAATCGAGTATCTTTTAAAAGTAGACATGTTGTGCAAGGTAGTACACCCCAAAATAAGCGCACAGAGCTAATAACCGCACGGGATATCCCGACATCTTTCATGGTTTTCACTTGTTTTTCAAGAAAAACGTCAAAATATTGACGTCCTACAAAAATCACCCGTTCGTGCGGTAATGTGCGCCATATCAAAACTATAAGTAGTATTGCGTAAAATCGGGTATTTTCTAATAGAAAACATATTGCGCAAAATAGTACAAGTTAAATGGAGCGTGTGGCGCTTATAACAGCGCGAGACCAAAACGTTTCTTTCATGTTTTTCACTTGTTTTTCGGGAAAAACGTCATAAAATTGAGGTTTCGAATTTTTTTTCCATACGAGCGATATGATGTTCTCTGATAAAACTATAAGTCGTATTAATTAAAATCGAGTATCTTTTAAAAGTAGACATGTTGTGCAAGGTAGTACACCCCAAAATAAGCGCACAGAGCTAATAACCGCACGGGATATCCCGACATCTTTCATGGTTTTCACTTGTTTTTCAAGAAAAACGTCAAAATATTGACGTCCTACAAAAATCACCCGTTCGTGCGGTAATGTGCGCCATATCAAAACTATAAGTAGTATTGCGTAAAATCGGGTATTTTCTAATAGAAAACATATTGCGCAAAATAGTACAAGTTAAATGGAGCGTGTGGCGCTTATAACAGCGCGAGACCAAAACGTTTCTTTCATGTTTTTCACTTGTTTTTCGGGAAAAACGTCATAAAATTGAGGTTTCGAATTTTTTTTCCATACGAGCGATATGATGTTCTCTGATAAAACTATAAGTCGTATTAATTAAAATCGAGTATCTTTTAAAAGTAGACATGTTGTGCAAGGTGTTACACCCCAAAATAAGCGCACAGAGCTAATAACTGCACGGGATATCCCGACATCTTTCATGGTTTTCACTTGTTTTTCAAGAAAAACGTCAAAATATTGACGTCCTACAAAAATCACCCGTTCGTGCGGTAATGTGCGCCATATCAAAACTATAAGTAGTATTGCGTAAAATCGGGTATTTTCTAATAGAAAACATATTGCGCAAAATAGTACAAGTTAAATGGAGCGTGTGGCGCTTATAACAGCGCGAGACCAAAACGTTTCTTTCATGTTTTTCACTTGTTTTTCGGGAAAAACGTCATAAAATTGAGGTTTCGAATTTTTTTTCCATACGAGCGATATGATGTTCTCTGATAAAACTATAAGTCGTATTAATTAAAATCGAGTATCTTTTAAAAGTAGACATGTTGTGCAAGGTGTTACACCCCAAAATAAGCGCACAGAGCTAATAACCGCACGGGATATCCCGACATCTTTCATGGTTTTCACTTGTTTTTCAAGAAAAACGTCAAAATATTGACGTCCTACAAAAATCACCCGTTCGTGCGGTAATGTGCGCCATATCAAAACTATAAGTAGTATTGCGTAAAATCGGGTATTTTCTAATAGAAAACATATTGCGCAAAATAGTACAAGTTAAATGGAGCGTGTGGCGCTTATAACAGCGCGAGACCAAAACGTTTCTTTCATGTTTTTCACTTGTTTTTCGGGAAAAACGTCATAAAATTGAGGTTTCGAATTTTTTTTCCATACGAGCGATATGATGTTCTCTGATAAAACTATAAGTCGTATTAATTAAAATCGAGTATCTTTTAAAAGTAGACATGTTGTGCAAGGTAGTACACCCCAAAATAAGCGCACAGAGCTAATAACCGCACGGGATATCCCGACATCTTTCATGGTTTTCACTTGTTTTTCAAGAAAAACGTCAAAATATTGACGTCCTACAAAAATCACCCGTTCGTGCGGTAATGTGCGCCATATCAAAACTATAAGTAGTATTGCGTAAAATCGGGTATTTTCTAATAGAAAACATATTGCGCAAAATAGTACAAGTTAAATGGAGCGTGTGGCGCTTATAACAGCGCGAGACCAAAACGTTTCTTTCATGTTTTTCACTTGTTTTTCGGGAAAAACGTCATAAAATTGAGGTTTCGAATTTTTTTTCCATACGAGCGATATGATGTTCTCTGATAAAACTATAAGTCGTATTAATTAAAATCGAGTATCTTTTAAAAGTAGACATGTTGTGCAAGGTGTTACACCCCAAAATAAGCGCACAGAGCTAATAACTGCACGGGATATCCCGACATCTTTCATGGTTTTCACTTGTTTTTCAAGAAAAACGTCAAAATATTGACGTCCTACAAAAATCACCCGTTCGTGCGGTAATGTGCGCCATATCAAAACTATAAGTAGTATTGCGTAAAATCGGATATTTTCTAATAGAAAACATATTGCGCAAAATAGTACAAGTTAAATGGAGCGTGTGGCGCTTATAACAGCGCGAGACCAAAACGTTTCTTTCATGTTTTTCACTTGTTTTTCGGGAAAAACGTCATAAAATTGAGGTTTCGAATTTTTTTTCCATACGAGCGATATGATGTTCTCTGATAAAACTATAAGTCGTATTAATTAAAATCGAGTATCTTTTAAAAGTAGACATGTTGTGCAAGGTAGTACACCCCAAAATAAGCGCACAGAGCTAATAACCGCACGGGATATCCCGACATCTTTCATGGTTTTCACTTGTTTTTCAAGAAAAACGTCAAAATATTGACGTCCTACAAAAATCACCCGTTCGTGCGGTAATGTGCGCCATATCAAAACTATAAGTAGTATTGCGTAAAATCGGGTATTTTCTAATAGAAAACATATTGCGCAAAATAGTACAAGTTAAATGGAGCGTGTGGCGCTTATAACAGCGCGAGACCAAAACGTTTCTTTCATGTTTTTCACTTGTTTTTCGGGAAAAACGTCATAAAATTGAGGTTTCGAATTTTTTTTCCATACGAGCGATATGATGTTCTCTGATAAAACTATAAGTCGTATTAATTAAAATCGAGTATCTTTTAAAAGTAGACATGTTGTGCAAGGTAGTACACCCCAAAATAAGCACACAGAGCTAATAACCGCACGGGATATCCCGACATCTTTCATGGTTTTCACTTGTTTTTCAAGAAAAACGTCAAAATATTGACGTCCTACAAAAATCACCCGTTCGTGCGGTAATGTGCGCCATATCAAAACTATAAGTAGTATTGCGTAAAATCGGGTATTTTCCAATAGAAAACATATTGCGCAAAATAGTACAAGTTAAATGGAGCGTGTGGCGCTTATAACAGCGCGAGACCAAAACGTTTCTTTCATGTTTTTCACTTGTTTTTCGGGAAAAACGTCATAAAATTGAGGTTTCGAATTTTTTTTCCATACGAGCGATATGATGTTCTCTGATAAAACTATAAGTCGTATTAATTAAAATCGAGTATCTTTTAAAAGTAGACATGTTGTGCAAGGTAGTACACCCTAAAATAAGCGCACAGAGCTAATAACCGCACGGGATATCCCGACATCTTTCATGGTTTTCACTTGTTTTTCAAGAAAAACGTCAAAATATTGACGTCCTTCAAAAATCACCCGTTCGTGCGGTAATGTGCGCCATATCAAAACTATAAGTAGTATTGCGTAAAATCGGGTATTTTCTAATAGAAAACATATTGCGCAAAATAGTACAAGTTAAATGGAGCGTGTGGCGCTTATAACAGCGCGAGACCAAAACGTTTCTTTCATGTTTTTCACTTGTTTTTCGGGAAAAACGTCATAAAATTGAGGTTTCGAATTTTTTTTCCATACGAGCGATATGATGTTCTCTGATAAAACTATAAGTCGTATTAATTAAAATCGAGTATCTTTTAAAAGTAGACATGTTGTGCAAGGTAGTACACCCCAAAATAAGCGCACAGAGCTAATAACCGCACGGGATATCCCGACATCTTTCATGGTTTTCACTTGTTTTTCAAGAAAAACGTCAAAATATTGACGTCCTACAAAAATCACCCGTTCGTGCGGTAATGTGCGCCATATCAAAACTATAAGTAGTATTGCGTAAAATCGGGTATTTTCTAATAGAAAACATATTGCGCAAAATAGTACAAGTTAAATGGAGCGTGTGGCGCTTATAACAGCGCGAGACCAAAACGTTTCTTTCATGTTTTTCACTTGTTTTTCGGGAAAAACGTCATAAAATTGAGGTTTCGAATTTTTTTTCCATACGAGCGATATGATGTTCTCTGATAAAACTATAAGTCGTATTAATTAAAATCGAGTATCTTTTAAAAGTAGACATGTTGTGCAAGGTAGTACACCCCAAAATAAGCGCACAGAGCTAATAACCGCACGGGATATCCCGACATCTTTCATGGTTTTCACTTGTTTTTCAAGAAAAACGTCAAAATATTGACGTCCTACAAAAATCACCCGTTCGTGCGGTAATGTGCGCCATATCAAAACTATAAGTAGTATTGCGTAAAATCGGGTATTTTCTAATAGAAAACATATTGCGCAAAATAGTACAAGTTAAATGGAGCGTGTGGCGCTTATAACAGCGCGAGACCAAAACGTTTCTTTCATGTTTTTCACTTGTTTTTCGGGAAAAACGTCATAAAATTGAGGTTTCGAATTTTTTTTCCATACGAGCGATATGATGTTCTCTGATAAAACTATAAGTCGTATTAATTAAAATCGAGTATCTTTTAAAAGTAGACATGTTGTGCAAGGTAGTACACCCCAAAATAAGCGCACAGAGCTAATAACCGCACGGGATATCCCGACATCTTTCATGGTTTTCACTTGTTTTTCAAGAAAAACGTCAAAATATTGACGTCCTACAAAAATCACCCGTTCGTGCGGTAATGTGCGCCATATCAAAACTATAAGTAGTATTGCGTAAAATCGGGTATTTTCTAATAGAAAACATATTGCGCAAAATAGTACAAGTTAAATGGAGCGTGTGGCGCTTATAACAGCGCGAGACCAAAACGTTTCTTTCATGTTTTTCACTTGTTTTTCGGGAAAAACGTCATAAAATTGAGGTTTCGAATTTTTTTTCCATACGAGCGATATGATGTTCTCTGATAAAACTATAAGTCGTATTAATTAAAATCGAGTATCTTTTAAAAGTAGACATGTTGTGCAAGGTAGTACACCCCAAAATAAGCGCACAGAGCTAATAACCGCACGGGATATCCCGACATCTTTCATGGTTTTCACTTGTTTTTCAAGAAAAACGTCAAAATATTGACGTCCTACAAAAATCACCCGTTCGTGCGGTAATGTGCGCCATATCAAAACTATAAGTAGTATTGCGTAAAATCGGGTATTTTCTAATAGAAAACATATTGCGCAAAATAGTACAAGTTAAATGGAGCGTGTGGCGCTTATAACAGCGCGAGACCAAAACGTTTCTTTCATGTTTTTCACTTGTTTTTCGGGAAAAACGTCATAAAATTGAGGTTTCGAATTTTTTTTCCATACGAGCGATATGATGTTCTCTGATAAAACTATAAGTCGTATTAATTAAAATCGAGTATCTTTTAAAAGTAGACATGTTGTGCAAGGTAGTACACCCCAAAATAAGCGCACAGAGCTAATAACCGCACGGGATATCCCGACATCTTTCATGGTTTTCACTTGTTTTTCAAGAAAAACGTCAAAATATTGACCTCCTACAAAAATCACCCGTTCGTGCGGTAATGTGCGCCATATCAAAACTATAAATAGTATTGCGTAAAATCGGGTATTTTCTAATAGAAAACATATTGCGCAAAATAGTACAAGTTAAATGGAGCGTGTGGCGCTTATAACAGCGCGAGACCAAAACGTTTCTTTCATGTTTTTCACTTGTTTTTCGGGAAAAACGTCATAAAATTGAGGTTTCGAATTTTTTTACCATACGAGCGATATGATGTTCTCTGATAAAACTATAAGTCGTATTAATTAAAATCGAGTATCTTTTAAAAGTAGACATGTTGTGCAAGGTAGTACACCCCAAAATAAGCGCACAGAGCTAATAACCGCACGGGATATCCCGACATCTTTCATGGTTTTCACTTGTTTTTCAAGAAAAACGTCAAAATATTGACGTCCTACAAAAATCACCCGTTCGTGCGGTAATGTGCGCCATATCAAAACTATAAGTAGTATTGCGTAAAATCGGGTATTTTCTAATAGAAAACATATTGCGCAAAATAGTACAAGTTAAATGGAGCGTGTGGTGCTTATAACAGCGCGAGACCAAAACGTTTCTTTCATGTTTTTCACTTGTTTTTCGGGAAAAACGTCATAAAATTGAGGTTTCGAATTTTTTTTCCATACGAGCGATATGATGTTCTCTGATAAAACTATAAGTCGTATTAATTAAAATCGAGTATCTTTTAAAAGTAGACATGTTGTGCAAGGTAGTACACCCCAAAATAAGCGCACAGAGCTAATAACCGCACGGGATATCCCGACACCTTTCATGGTTTTCACTTGTTTTTCAAGAAAAACGTCAAAATATTGACGTCCTACAAAAATCACCCGTTCGTGCGGTAATGTGCGCCATATCAAAACTATAAGTAGTATTGCGTAAAATCGGGTATTTTCTAATAGAAAACATATTGCGCAAAATAGTACAAGTTAAATGGAGCGTGTGGCGCTTATAACAGCGCGAGACCAAAACGTTTCTTTCATGTTTTTCACTTGTTTTTCGGGAAAAACGTCATAAAATTGAGGTTTCGAATTTTTTTTCCATACGAGCGATATGATGTTCTCTGATAAAACTATAAGTCGTATTAATTAAAATCGAGTATCTTTTAAAAGTAGACATGTTGTGCAAGGTAGTACACCCCAAAATAAGCGCACAGAGCTAATAACCGCACGGGATATCCCGACATCTTTCATGGTTTTCACTTGTTTTTCAAGAAAAACGTCAAAATATTGACGTCCTACAAAAATCACCCGTTCGTGCGGTAATGTGCGCCATATCAAAACTATAAGTAGTATTGCGTAAAATCGGGTATTTTCTAATAGAAAACATATTGCGCAAAATAGTACAAGTTAAATGGAGCGTGTGGCGCTTATAACAGCGCGAGACCAAAACGTTTCTTTCATGTTTTTCACTTGTTTTTCGGGAAAAACGTCATAAAATTGAGGTTTCGAATTTTTTTTCCATACGAGCGATATGATGTTCTCTGATAAAACTATAAGTCGTATTAATTAAAATCGAGTATCTTTTAAAAGTAGACATGTTGTGCAAGGTAGTACACCCCAAAATAAGCGCACAGAGCTAATAACCGCACGGGATATCCCGACATCTTTCATGGTTTTCACTTGTTTTTCAAGAAAAACGTCAAAATATTGACGTCCTACAAAAATCACACGTTCGTGCGGTAATGTGCGCCATATCAAAACTATAAGTAGTATTGCGTAAAATCGGGTATTTTCTAATAGAAAACATATTGCGCAAAATAGTACAAGTTAAATGGAGCGTGTGGCGCTTATAACAGCGCGAGACCAAAACGTTTCTTTCATGTTTTTCACTTGTTTTTCGGGAAAAACGTCATAAAATTGAGGTTTCGATTTTTTTTTTCCATACGAGCGATATGATGTTCTCTGATAAAACTATAAGTCGTATTAATTAAAATCGAGTATCTTTTAAAAGTAGACATGTTGTGCAAGGTAATACACCCCAAAATAAGCGCACAGAGCTAATAACCGCACGGGATATCCCGACATCTTTCATGGTTTTCACTTGTTTTTCAAGAAAAACGTCAAAATATTGACGTCCTACAAAAATCACCCGTTCGTGCGGTAATGTGCGCCATATCAAAACTATAAGTAGTATTGCGTAAAATCGGGTATTTTCTAATTTATGTTCGCCATTCCCTCTAAAGCACGTGACCAAATTATATAAGATCTATTAATTTGTTATTTGTACATTTTCCACACCTCTTGAAAAACCATTAATCGCCATGTCCATTATTTCCACATCATTATAAATACTGATACGAGCACACTGATTTCACATCTCATTATTTACCCTATTAACTCTAGACAATTGACAGTCATGCGAATTCATTCCACATGGTATATTACTTTTGAAAAATAAAATATAATTGATACATATTTAATTATTTACAAAAGCCAACATCATCATATATATGTGCAACATAAAACAAATTACATTAATATAAAATTAATAAACAAACAAATTTGGCGTTAAGGGCAGTACACCTTCACTAATCCTTAAATCCGCAAAATCAGGGCACCTGTCGCTGGACGGTGTGATTAAGTATGCATGTTCCTTATCCCCCATATTGCTAAGGGAGATTACGGACTAGACTACATACCCAAACAGAACTCCGGGTTGATAAGGCAGTGGAGCGACCCCTTACATTTCGTGAATTTAAGCGTAATAAGGGTATTTATAGGTATTGAAACGAAAACTGTTGAGCGCTGGCCCAGCCCAGTATAACGTTATTATACCCAGATTACGACCTGAGCTGTACCAGCTCAGGTCGTAATCTCTCAGAAAAACTTCCAAGCACATATTAAATGACTCCAACACTTATTTCGAGTTGGAATACTAAGAAGCGGTTCACGAGTTGTATGATTGTCCAGAATTAAGGCTGCTTAATATCTCAGGCGAATAATTTGGAACATAATAAATGGGGAATTCCATTTAGATTGCCCAAACGAGTGTATCGGGTGTAGCCCTATAACGCACGAGTGTCCCCCAAATTATGATGTTATTAAAGTAACCAATTGTGTTGACAATAAAATGAAAAATAAAATAAAACAAGGCAATAAAATTACAAAGATTGAACAAGTTAATTAACGGTATAAAGAATTCAACAGTCATTGGCTCATCTGTAGCATCGCCTGTCGGATGTCCTCATCGGATGTTCTGATATACCTTGTATAACAGTCTGATTTCCACCTGCCTAAAGTTTTAATCATGTTGTCCTGCACCAAATTTGAGTTGCATGAGGTAGCAGCCCCTATGCGGAAAGAATGTCCACTGTATCTATTGGAGTCGAGTCCTAATTGCGAAAGTAGTGTTTTTAATTTTGATACGAAAACTGTTCGGCAAAGAGGATCGCCATTGTCATCTACAAATAACGCATCATCGCCTCTAGCTCCATTAATCATGCGGTAATTCAAGTATCTTCTCAGTTGGTTGTACGGACAAATAACTTTGTTTGTCTTAAACAGTTTAATAGTCACGCCTTGGCGAAATACATCTGTCTTCGAGGCTTTTAATTTTAATGTTACCAACTCCGACGAGACAAAAGAGATGTCATTTATCGTCCTGTCAGATGCTGAATCAAATGTTTGTTTGCATGTAAACTCTCCGCAACGCAGGAAGCCGAAAAAAGCCATAATACAACACGTCAATAAAGTAAAATCCATATGCTTATTAAAAATAACATTCACAAAATGATTATTCAATTTACATAACACATCATAAGTTATCGGTAATTTTTGATTACAAACATTTGCACTACTTTTCTTTATTCCTTTAACAATATTATCTAACCTCATTAATACACAACCATATTTATCCACTAGCGGGTTATGATTATACAAGGACAATGAAAAATGCCTTACTCCTGCTAAATAGAGCTTAATTGTGGTACACTTCAATTTCAATACAGAATGACAATAGGAAACAAAATAGATTAACACATCCTCTGATAGCTCTTTTAAAAAAGATAAAACATTTTCAGGTGGAAAATGCAAAGTAATAAAATTACACAAACACTTATATCCTGATAAATACGAATTTCTAGTGGCAGCACTTATACTCGTCTCCCACAACTTGCGAACAGCAATATTTAATTCCATAGAATTTCTGAGTGGTGCGGGCAAACACAAGGATTCGGTAATGCTGTCGGACAGAGTCGTCGAAAACGATCCATCTGAAAACGAGAAAGAGCATCACTTATATTATTTAATTTCCCTGGTACATAAGTTGAATGAATAACGAAATTATTTTTTGCCGCACACCAAGTAAGACGTCTCATTAATTTCATTACTGATATTGACTTAGATCTGCCTTTATTAATAATATGCACTGTGGCTTGGTTGTCACAATGAAACAAGATTCTCTTTCCCGACCATTCTGAACCCCATAATATAGACGCAATAACAATCGGATATAATTCCATATATGTCATTGATAAATCGTTGGTTTCTAACGTTATATCACTAGGCCACACACCTTGAAACCACCTATTTTGGAAGTAACCTCCAAACCCAAACTTCGAACTAGCATCAGTAAATAAATTAAAATCCGAAGCACTAATATAATCATCATCAATGAAGAACGATATACCATTCCATTGATCAAGATATGTAAACCACATTTCTAAATCTTGTCGACAACCCGCGGTTAAGGTTACATGATGATGTAAATCTTTGACGGAGTGAGCTATTTGCAAAAGATATGAAATAAAAGAACGGCCAGCTGGAATGACTCTCATAGCAAAGTTGAGATGTCCAAGTAAACTGAGTAACTCACGTTTTGTACAAGTGCGTCTTTGAAGAAAACTATATAAAAAATATTTAATACGACACAATTTCTCATCCGGAAGCTTCGCCAACATATTATCTGTATCCAGAATTATGCCTAAATATTCGATAACAGTCACGGGACCAACAGTCTTATGTTTAGCTAATGGTACATTTAAAGATTGAAAAACGCTATAAATAACATTCATAGTAATATTGGCATCGTAATCCGGTGGGTCAATAGTTAAAAAATCGTCTAACAAATGAAGAACATTCCTTACGTTATAATTGTTTTCTAAAATCCAACATATAAAAGACGAAAAACAGTCAAATATTTTAGGGCTTGAACGCGACCCAAACGCTAATCTAGTATAAAAATAATAATGACCGTTCCACTTGAATCCATATAGATGCCATAAACTAGGGTGAACTGGTACAAGCTTAAATGCATTTGAAATATCCGTTTTACAGCATTTGGTACCTTTACCATAACTTTTAATTATTTTAATAGCGTCATCAAGCTTAATGTACGTTAATGAAAAATCTTCTTTATTTATAAGGTCATTTAAACTCTTGTGCTCTTGATTACAATGTGGCGACGATAAATCTAAAATTAATCGTTTTTTCTTCGAATATTTTCCTTCTACAATACCAATCGGGCTCACTCTATATACATCATACGGGGGCGATTTAAATGGACCAATTATAAAATTATTTTCTAGTTCGGATTGCACTAATTTAGCAACATCATCCGGAAATTTCTTTGTAGAAAGCAAATTTTTGCATTCAAACTTAGAATTAGGAATTGCAGAAAGTCCAGTGTCGAAACCTTCCTTAAAACCATTTAAAACAAAATTAGCCAAATATCTGTCTTTGTGACAGCGAAGCTCATATTCCAATTGCACAATATTAACGGGCGTAGAAGCTGCATGAAGTATTGACTCACTATTAATTAGTCATTTCTGATTAGCATGCTTTGTAATTTTGGTTGGAATGTTAGCTGGCAGTATCTGTGGTAGCTTGCGACCTTTGTTGTTTAATTGATCACGCTGAACGTGCACGAATCTACAATCGCGTTCGCGATAGCAATAGCCAGCAAGAAAATGATTACACACTTCGCGACCCGCATAATACATCTTTGGACGGCCATAAACATCTGTATTCCTTTCGCTTATTACTTTCCTAACTTGTGAAGAATTCGATTGTGACGACTGGCATGCTTCAGTGAAGTGTACATAACTCCCACAATGAGAACATGAGTTTAACGGTTTACCGACGCACACAGTATTGTACATTTTCTCATCGCGAACTGACCAATCGATGGTCAAACCTTTGACTAGTTTAATGTTAGCGGCCTTCTTGGCAAATCCCGTGCGGGGCCCGGGTGGCGAATAGGCCCGCAGCAGAGCCTAGCTTGTCGTAAGAGGCGACTAAGGGTCTTGGGATTCTGACGTCGGGTCAGTGCTCAGCCCACAGAGCGACCAAGTGTGTACCCTAGGTGGCTGAATAGGGTAGCCCTCGTCCGCGGGGGTTGTCAGGTCTATAATACGGAAACCCTGACCGCCGACCATAGTGGGCCAACGTGTGTGGAGAGTGCCACGCTTCATGCACGCAAAAGACCCCTTTGTGGACCGCCCAGTAGTGCACCACATAGGCTAAATTTTCCGCCCCTACCCACCTCTCCCCTTTTTCCTGTGGTTCTTCAAAATTTACCGGTCCTTTGTTTCCCACCCCATCTCCATGTTTCATTTATCATCATCATTTCATGTTCATTTTATCATCCTTTTCATGTTCATCGCCTGTAAATAACCTATATAGCGTTGCACGGGCGTAAAACAGCAACTCACTCACTCACTCACCTTCTTGGCAAACATCTTGTGGTACTCGTAAAATACATTCCCTTTAAATTTGACCGCAAGGTCTATAATGTCTTGTAAGTATTCATCAAACTCAATTCTCCTATCACTGTTCTCACAAATGACGTTCTTATAAATGTTAAAAGCTTCAATGAATTCTTGTAAAGATAGATCACGCTGTAATCGAACATCTTTGGGTTTAATCGAAATAATGGTACCGTCGACTTCAATTTGACGAATGTCATTGTTTTCATTTGGAGGTACTAATAAAGCAGCCAAATTAATGTACTTGCCTTCAAGAATAGTCTGTCGTTGTGCAGGGGTTACCATATGTAAGTGAGGATATGATCCCGAAGTAGCCCGCGCGTTGCCATGATGTTGATGTACTCCTAAATGGCCTACTAGTCCCGATGTCGCATCTGGAATAAACACTGTATGGTCATCCGTGGTAACCGTAGACGATTTGTTTGTCAACCGCTCTAACATTTCTCCGTGTTTTTTAACAGTTTCACTTAGGGATCTAACATTGGAAAGAATTTCGGAAAGTTCGTTAGATTTAGGAACATTTTCACCATGTTGCACAATAACGTCATTAGAATTTACATTCTCACTTAACAATTGTTCCATTTGTGCTTTCGTAAATGTTAATGGAACCTTAATTCCCACTTTTTCCAAAGAGTCATGTAGCTCTTGCTTTGAACGCTTATTCTGCGATTCGTATTCCAATGACAAGTCTTTATTTTTACGTTTCCTTTGCGACATTTTAAAAGTATTTAAATCCGATTTATATAAATTCGATTTATATAAATATATATTAGATAAATTGCACGATTAAAAAAAACTTAAACAAAACAACGTCCTAAACTATTCAACAACCTTCTACAAATGCTAACCTATTTCAATCTCCGACAAGTGACATTAACACACCCATAAATTGTCTGGCACCGTGAAGCTGAGGTTAAAGTTATGCCGATCAGATCATGGCAGATAAGAGACCCTGGGAATACCACCCATAAACTATAATTAAACAAATTTGCATAGAAAACATATTGCGCAAAATAGTACAAGTTAAATGGAGCGTGTGGCGCTTATAACAGCGCGAGACCAAAACGTTTCTTTCATGTTTTTCACTTGTTTTTCGGGAAAAACGTCATAAAATTGAGGTTTCGAATTTTTTTTCCATACGAGCGATATGATGTTCTCTGATAAAACTATAAGTCGTATTAATTAAAATCGAGTATCTTTTAAAAGTAGACATGTTGTGCAAGGTAGTACACCCCAAAATAAGCGCACAGAGCTAATAACCGCACGGGATATCCCGACATCTTTCATGGTTTTCACTTGTTTTTCAAGAAAAACGTCAAAATATTGACGTCCTACAAAAATCACCCGTTCGTGCGGTAATGTGCGCCATATCAAAACTATAAGTAGTATTGCGTAAAATCGGGTATTTTCTAATAGAAAACATATTGCACAAAATAGTACAAGTTAAATGGAGCGCGTGGCGCTTATAACAGCGCGAGACCAAAACGTTTCTTTCATGTTTTTCACTTGTTTTTCGGGAAAAACGTCATAAAATTGAGGTTTCGAATTTTTTTTCCATACGAGCGATATGATGTTCTCTGATAAAACTATAAGTCGTATTAATTAAAATCGAGTATCTTTTAAAAGTAGACATGTTGTGCAAGGTAGTACACCCCAAAATAAGCGCACAGAGCTAATAACAGCACGGGATATCCCGACATCTTTCATGGTTTTCACTTGTTTTTCAAGAAAAACGTCAAAATATTGACGTCCTACAAAAATCACCCGTTCGTGCGGTAATGTGCGCCATATCAAAACTATAAGTAGTATTGCGTAAAATCGGGTATTTTCTAATAGAAAACATATTGCGCAAAATAGTACAAGTAAAATGGAGCGTGTGGCGCTTATAACAGCGCGAGACCAAAACGTTTCTTTCATGTTTTTCACTTGTTTTTCGGGAAAAACGTCATAAAATTGAGGTTTCGAATTTTTTTTCCATACGAGCGATATGATGTTCTCTGATAAAACTATAAGTCGTATTAATTAAAATCGAGTATCTTTTAAAAGTAGACATGTTGTGCAAGGTAGTACACCCCAAAATAAGCGCACAGAGCTAATAACCGCACGGGATATCCCGACATCTTTCATGGTTTTCACTTGTTTTTTCAAGAAAAACGTCAAAATATTGACGTCCTACAAAAATCACCCGTTCGTGCGGTAATGTGCGCCATATCAAAACTATAAGTAGTATTGCGTAAAATCGGGTATTTTCTAATAGAAAACATATTGTGCAAAATAGTACAAGTTAAATGGAGCGTGTGGCGCTTATAACAGCGCGAGACCAAAACGTTTCTTTCATGTTTTTCACTTGTTTTTCGGGAAAAACGTCATAAAATTGAGGTTTCGAATTTTTTTCCATACGAGCGATATGATGTTCTCTGATAAAACTATAAGTCGTATTAATTAAAATCGAGTATCTTTTAAAAGTAGACATGTTGTGCAAGGTAGTACACCCCAAAATAAGCGCACAGAGCTAATAACCGCACGGGATATCCCGACATCTTTCATGGTTTTCACTTGTTTTTCAAGAAAAACGTCAAAATATTGACGTCCTACAAAAATCACCCGTTCGTGCGGTAATGTGCGCCATATCAAAACTATAAGTAGTATTGCGTAAAATCGGGTATTTTCTAATAGAAAACATATTGCGCAAAATAGTACAAGTTAAATGGAGCGTGTGGCGCTTATAACAGCGCGAGACCAAAACGTTTCTTTCATGTTTTTCACTTGTTTTTCGGGAAAAACGTCATAAAATTGAGGTTTCGAATTTTTTTTCCATACGAGCGATATGATGTTCTCTGATAAAACTATAAGTCGTATTAATTAAAATCGAGTATCTTTTAAAAGTAGACATGTTGTGCAAGGTAGTACACCCCAAAATAAGCGCACAGAGCTAATAACCGCACGGGATATCCCGACATCTTGCATGGTTTTCACTTGTTTTTCAAGAAAAACGTCAAAATATTGACGTCCTACAAAAATCACCCGTTCGTGCGGTAATGTGCGCCATATCAAAACTATAAGTAGTATTGCGTAAAATCGGGTATTTTCTAATAGAAAACATATTGCGCAAAATAGTACAAGTTAAATGGAGCGTGTGGCGCTTATAACAGCGCGAGACCAAAACGTTTCTTTCATGTTTTTCACTTGTTTTTCGGGAAAAACGTCATAAAATTGAGGTTTCGAATTTTTTTTCCATACGAGCGATATGATGTTCTCTGATAAAACTATAAGTCGTATTAATTAAAATCGAGTATCTTTTAAAAGTAGACATGTTGTGCAAGGTAGTACACCCCAAAATAAGCGCACAGAGCTAATAACCGCACGGGATATCCCGACATCTTTCATGGTTTTCACTTGTTTTTTCAAGAAAAACGTCAAAATATTGACGTCCTACAAAAATCACCCGTTCGTGCGGTAATGTGCGCCATATCAAAACTATAAGTAGTATTGCGTAAAATCGGGTATTTTCTAATAGAAAACATATTGCGCAAAATAGTACAAGTTAAATGGAGCGTGTGGCGCTTATAACAGCGCGAGACCAAAACGTTTCTTTCATGTTTTTCACTTGTTTTTCGGGAAAAACGTCATAAAATTGAGGTTTCGATTTTTTTTTCCATACGAGCGATATGATGTTCTCTGATAAAACTATAAGTCGTATTAATTAAAATCGAGTATCTTTTAAAAGTAGACATGTTGTGCAAGGTAGTACACCCCAAAATAAGCGCACAGAGCTAATAACCGCACGGGATATCCCGACATCTTTCATGGTTTTCACTTGTTTTTCAAGAAAAACGTCAAAATATTGACGTCCTACAAAAATCACCCGTTCGTGCGGTAATGTGCGCCATATCAAAACTATAAGTAGTATTGCGTAAAATCGGGTATTTTCTAATAGAAAACATAATGCGCAAAATAGTACAAGTTAAATGGAGCGTGTGGCGCTTATAACAGCGCGAGACCAAAACGTTTCTTTCATGTTTTTCACTTGTTTTTTCGGGAAAAACGTCATAAAATTGAGGTTTCGAATTTTTTTTCCATACGAGCGATATGATGTTCTCTGATAAAACTATAAGTCGTATTAATTAAAATCGAGTATTTTTTAAAAGTAGACATGTTGTGCAAGGTAGTACACCCCAAAATAAGCGCACAGAGCTAATAACCGCACGGGATATCCCGACATCTTTCATGGTTTTCACTTGTTTTTCAAGAAAAACGTCAAAATATTGACGTCCTACAAAAATCACCCGTTCGTGCGGTAATGTGCGCCATATCAAAACTATAAGTAGTATTGCGTAAAATCGGGTATTTTCTAATAGAAAACATATTGCACAAAATAGTACAAGTTAAATGGAGCGTGTGGCGCTTATAACAGCGCGAGACCAAAACGTTTCTTTCATGTTTTTCACTTGTTTTTCGGGAAAAACGTCATAAAATTGAGGTTTCGAATTTTTTTTCCATACGAGCGATATGATGTTCTCTGATAAAACTATAAGTCGTATTAATTAAAATCGAGTATTTTTTAAAAGTAGACATGTTGTGCAAGGTAGTACACCCCAAAATAAGCGCACAGAGCTAATAACCGCACGGGATATCCCGACATCTTTCATGGTTTTCACTTGTTTTTCAAGAAAAACGTCAAAATATTGACGTCCTACAAAAATCACCCGTTCGCGCGGTAATGTGCGCCATATCAAAACTATAAGTAGTATTGCGTAAAATCGGGTATTTTCTAATAGAAAACATATTGCACAAAATAGTACAAGTTAAATGGAGCGTGTGGCGCTTATAACAGCGCGAGACCAAAACGTTTCTTTCATGTTTTTCACTTGTTTTTCGGGAAAAACGTCATAAAATTGAGGTTTCGAATTTTTTTTCCATACGAGCGATATGATGTTCTCTGATAAAACTATAAGTCGTATTAATTAAAATCGAGTATCTTTTAAAAGTAGACATGTTGTGCAAGGTAGTACACCCCAAAATAAGCGCACAGAGCTAATAACCGCACGGGATATCCCGACATCTTTCATGGTTTTCACTTGTTTTTCAAGAAAAACGTCAAAATATTGACGTCCTACAAAAATCACCCGTTCGTGCGGTAATGTGCGCCATATCAAAACTATAAGTATTATTGCGTAAAATCGGGTATTTTCTAATAGAAAACATATTGCGCAAAATAGTACAAGTTAAATGGAGCGTGTGGCGCTTATAACAGCGCGAGACCAAAACGTTTCTTTCATGTTTTTCACTTGTTTTTCGGGAAAAACGTCATAAAATTGAGGTTTCGAATTTTTTTTCCATACGAGCGATATGATGTTCTCTGATAAAACTATAAGTCGTATTAATTAAAATCGAGTATCTTTTAAAAGTAGACATGTTGTGCAAGGTAGTACACCCCAAAATAAGCGCACAGAGCTAATAACCGCACGGGATATCCCGACATCTTTCATGGTTTTCACTTGTTTTTTCAAGAAAAACGTCAAAATATTGACGTCCTACAAAAATCACCCGTTCGTGCGGTAATGTGCGCCATATCAAAACTATAAGTAGTATTGCGTAAAATCGGGTATTTTCTAATAGAAAACATATTGCGCAAAATAGTACAAGTTAAATGGAGCGTGTGGCGCTTATAACAGCGCGAGACCAAAACGTTTCTTTCATGTTTTTCACTTGTTTTTCGGGAAAAACGTCATAAAATTGAGGTTTCGAATTTTTTTTCCATACGAGCGATATGATGTTCTCTGATAAAACTATAAGTCGTATTAATTAAAATCGAGTATCTTTTAAAAGTAGACATGTTGTGCAAGGTAGTACACCCCAAAATAAGCGCACAGAGCTAATAACCGCACAGGATATCCCGACATCTTTCATGGTTTTCACTTGTTTTTCAAGAAAAACGTCAAAATATTGACGTCCTACAAAAATCACCTTCGTGCGGTAATGTGCGCCATATCAAAACTATAAGTAGTATTGCGTAAAATCGGGTATTTTCTAATAGAAAACATATTGCGCAAAATAGTACAAGTTAAATGGAGCGTGTGGCGCTTATAACAGCGCGAGACCAAAACGTTTCTTTCATGTTTTTCACTTGTTTTTCGGGAAAAACGTCATAAAATTGAGGTTTCGAATTTTATTTCCATACGAGCGATATGATGTTCTCTGACAAAACTATAAGTCGTATTAATTAAAATCGAGTATCTTTTAAAAGTAGACATGTTGTGCAAGGTAGTACACCCCAAAATAAGCGCACAGAGCTAATAACCGCACGGGATATCCCGACATCTTTCATGGTTTTCACTTGTTTTTCAAGAAAAACGTCAAAATATTGACGTCCTACAAAAATCACCCGTTCGTGCGGTAATGTGCGCCATATCAAAACTATAAGTAGTATTGCGTAAAATCGGGTATTTTCTAATAGAAAACATATTGCGCAAAATAGTACAAGTTAAATGGAGCGTGTGGCGCTTATAACAGCGCGAGACCAAAACGTTTCTTTCATGTTTTTCATTTGTTTTTCGGGAAAAACGTCATAAAATTGAGGTTTCGAATTTTTTTCCATACGAGCGATATGATGTTCTCTGATAAAACTATAAGTCGTATTAATTAAAATCGAGTATCTTTTAAAAGTAGACATGTTGTGCAAGGTAGTACACCCCAAAATAAGCGCACAGAGCTAATAACCGCACGGGATATCCCGACATCTTTCATGGTTTTCACTTGTTTTTCAAGAAAAACGTCAAAATATTGACGTCCTACAAAAATCACCCGTTCGTGTGGTAATGGGCGCCATATCAAAACTATAAGTAGTATTGCATAAAATCGGGTATTTTCTAATAGAAAACATATTGCGCAAAATAGTACAAGTTAAATGGAGCGTGTGGGGCTTATAACAGCGCGAGACCAAAACGTTTCTTTCATGTTTTTCACTTGTTTTTCGGGAAAAACGTCATAAAATTGAGGTTTCGAATTTTTTTTCCATACGAGCGATATGATGTTCTCTGATAAAACTATAAGTCGTATTAATTAAAATCGAGTATCTTTTAAAAGTAGACATGTTGCGCAAGGTAGTACACCCCAAAATAAGCGCATAGCGCTAATAACCGCACGGGATATCCCGACATCTTTCATGGTTTTCACTTGTTTTTCATGAAAAACGTCAAAATATTGACGTCCTACAAAAATCACCCGTTCGTGCGGTAATGGGCGCCATATCAAAACTATAAGTAGTATTGCGTAAAATCGGGTATTTTCTAATAGAAAACATATTGCGCAAAATAGTACAAGTTAAATGGAGCGTGTGGCGCTTATAACAGCGCGAGACCAAAACGTTTCTTTCATGTTTTTCACTTGTTTTTCGGGAAAAACGTCATAAAGTTGGGGTTTCGAATTTTTTTTCCATACGAGCGATATGATGTTCTCTGATAAAACTATAAGTCGTTTTAATTAAAATCGAGTATCTTTTAAAAGTAGACATGTTGCGCAAGGTAGTACACCCCAAAATAAGCGCATAGCGCTAATAACCGCACGGGATATCCCGACATCTTTCATGGTTTTCACTTGTTTTTCATGAAAAACGTCAAAATACTGACGTCCTACAAAAATCACCCGTTCGTGTGGTAATGGGCGCCATATCAAAACTATAAGTAGTATTGCATAAAATCGGGTATTTTCTAATAGAAAACATATTGCGCAAAATAGTACAAGTTAAATGGAGCGTGTGGCGCTTATAACAGCGCGAGACCAAAACGTTTCTTTCATGTTTTTCACTTGTTTTTCGGGAAAAACGTCATAAAATTGAGGTTTCGAATTTTTTTTCCATACGAGCGATATGATGTTCTCTGATAAAACTATAAGTCGTATTAATTAAAATCGAGTATCTTTTAAAAGTAGACATGTTGCGCAAGGTAGTACACCCCAAAATAAGCGCATAGCGCTAATAACCGCACGGGATATCCCGACATCTTTCATGGTTTTCACTTGTTTTTCATGAAAAACGTCAAAATATTGACGTCCTACAAAAATCACCCGTTCGTGCGGTAATGGGCGCCATATCAAAACTATAAGTAGTATTGCGTAAAATCGGGTATTTTCTAATAGAAAACATATTGCGCAAAATAGTACAAGTTAAATGGAGCGTGTGGCGCTTATAACAGCGCGAGACCAAAACGTTTCTTTCATGTTTTTCACTTGTTTTTCGGGAAAAACGTCATAAAATTGAGGTTTCGAATTTTTTTTCCATACGAGCGATATGATGTTCTCTGATAAAACTATAAGTCGTATTAATTAAAATCGAGTATCTTTTAAAAGTAGACATGTTGCGCAAGGTAGTACACCCCAAAATAAGCGCATAGCGCTAATAACCGCACGGGATATCCCGACATCTTTCATGGTTTTTACTTGTTTTTCATGAAAAACGTCAAAATATTGACGTCCTACAAAAATCACCCGTTCGTGCGGTAATGGGCGCCATATCAAAACTATAAGTAGTATTGCGTAAAATCGGGTATTTTCTAATAGAAAACATATTGCGCAAAATAGTACAAGTTAAATGGAGCGTGTGGCGCTTATAACAGCGCGAGACCAAAACGTTTCTTTCATGTTTTTCACTTGTTTTTCGGGAAAAACGTCATAAAATTGAGGTTTCGAATTTTTTTTCCATACGAGCGATATGATGTTCTCTGATAAAACTATAAGTCGTATTAATTAAAATCGAGTATCTTTTAAAAGTAGACATGTTGCGCAAGGTAGTACACCCCAAAATAAGCGCATAGCGCTAATAACCGCACGGGATATCCCGACATCTTTCATGGTTTTCACTTGTTTTTCATGAAAAACGTCAAAATATTGACGTCCTACAAAAATCACCCGTTCGTGCGGTAATGGGCGCCATATCAAAACTATAAGTAGTATTGCGTAAAATCGGGTATTTTCTAATAGAAAACATATTGCGCAAAATAGTACAAGTTAAATGGAGCGTGTGGCGCTTATAACAGCGCGAGACCAAAACGTTTCTTTCATGTTTTTCACTTGTTTTTCGGGAAAAACGTCATAAAATTGAGGTTTCGAATTTTTTTTCCATACGAGCGATATGATGTTCTCTGATAAAACTATAAGTCGTATTAATTAAAATCGAGTATCTTTTAAAAGTAGACATGTTGCGCAAGGTAGTACACCCCAAAATAAGCGCATAGCGCTAATAACCGCACGGGATATCCCGACATCTTTCATGGTTTTTACTTGTTTTTCATGAAAAACGTCAAAATATTGACGTCCTACAAAAATCACCCGTTCGTGCGGTAATGGGCGCCATATCAAAACTATAAGTAGTATTGCGTAAAATCGGGTATTTTCTAATAGAAAACATATTGCGCAAAATAGTACAAGTTAAATGGAGCGTGTGGCGCTTATAACAGCGCGAGACCAAAACGTTTCTTTCATGTTTTTCACTTGTTTTTCGGGAAAAACGTCATAAAATTGAGGTTTCGATTTTTTTTTCCATACGAGCGATATGATGTTCTCTGATAAAACTATAAGTCGTATTAATTAAAATCGAGTATCTTTTAAAAGTAGACATGTTGCGCAAGGTAGTATACCCAAAAATAAGCGCATAGCGCTCATAACCGCACGGGATATCCCGACATCTTTCATGGTTTTCACTTGTTTTTCATGAAAAACGTCAAAATATTGACGTCCTACAAAAATCACCCGTTCGTGCGGTAATGGGCGCCATATCAAAACTATAAGTAGTATTGCGTAAAATCGGGTATTTTCTAATAGAAAACATATTGCGCAAAATAGTACAAGTTAAATGGAGCGTGTGGCGCTTATAGGTAGTACTCCACAATTAATTTATTTGGCTTATTTTTGCATGTGCTTGTCGTTGACTATTTTGTCCCGGGTTCTTGCAATCGCTTTAACTGCTATTTGCACTTCAAACTAAGTGGTGTTCCAAACTCCGGGCATGTTTAGTCGTGTTTAGTGCCGTATTTGGTTTCTTTGTTGTACTCGTTGCCCCTAGCAACGCTTAACATATAACAAAAATTTGGGGACAAAAATACGCAAAAATCGGGGTTTTGTCCTTTTTTTGAACGTTGCCTGTAATCGAGCGTTCGGTTCAGGTGAAACGTAACATGTATGAAATGAAAGCCCGAGAACAGTCCTTTCTTTTAAGGCCCAATAAACCTATCCGACTTCGGCTCTTTTTTCCGCTAAAATTGTTCAAAATTAAAAATCTAAAAATAGCACATTTAAATTTAAGCCAATCCGCTTGTGACCATGCCCAGCCGGAAGCGACGCTTTATGAGCATTTGGATTGATTTTTTCGAAATTATTCCTTTAAACTATAACCGTGGATCGTAATTTTTATATAACAGGTCCAGATTTTTTATTGTTCTTATTTTTAGACCAAAATGAATCAATATTTTCATTTAACAAAAAAGTTCACAGGGGCCACATACGAAAACAATACTGTGAAAAAATCCTAATTGTGGAGTACTACCATAATGCTTTTGCATTTTTTGAAAATTTAACATAAGTTGCATTTTTCTCTTCTTGAGTATGTTACCAATTGAGGAATACCGGATATTATGAATTTTTTCATGTTTTACCATAGTAACGCACGCTCAAAGATGGAAGCCCTTTTCTAATCAAGCTCTTTTTTTAGACATTTTCCTGCTATAACGATAGATTCTTTCCCCGTTTGTTTTTAAACAAATTTTGTATTATCGTAACAAAATTTGTATCCTGTGTGCTTAAGTAATTTTCTAGCATATTGCAAACATATTTGTGAAAATTTGGAAGATTTTCGTGAAAAAAAATCTACAATAATGGCGTCCATAGAAACCAATCTTCAAAATTTGCTACAAATTTGCATAGCAGACTATACTGCCTTGTTCTTCTATTCAAGACGACTAAAAATTACAATTTTATGATTTACATACGGGGAAATATACTAAATTGTGTAATTTTTATTTCTTCCGGGGAAATTATCAACGGTGTTAGCGTTACATACGGCAAAACCAGCTGTACAGAATACAACGTTATTGACGATATTTTCAAAAATAAGCATATTTGGTTGCTATGGGCATTTACGCTTAATAACTGATATTTTTCCAAAAAATTTTGAAACAAGTATCTCTTCAATCTATTAGCTTTATTTTCAACAATTAAACCAAGGACTAAAATCAAGATATTGTCGTTAATTTTTAATGAAAATAATGCCATATGGTAGTACTCCACAATTAATTTATTTGGCTTATTTTTGCATGTGCTTGTCGTTGACTATTTTGTCCCGGGTTCTTGCAATCGCTTTAACTGCTATTTGCACTTCAAACTAAGTGGTGTTCCAAACTCCGGGCATGTTTAGTCGTGTTTAGTGCCGTATTTGGTTTCTTTGTTGTACTCGTTGCCCCTAGCAACGCTTAACATATAACAAAAATTTGGGGACAAAAATACGCAAAAATCGGGGTTTTGTCCTTTTTTTGAACGTTGCCTGTAATCGAGCGTTCGGTTCAGGTGAAACGTAACATGTATGAAATGAAAGCCCGAGAACAGTCCTTTCTTTTAAGGCCCAATAAACCTATCCGACTTCGGCTCTTTTTTCCGCTAAAATTGTTCAAAATTAAAAATCTAAAAATAGCACATTTAAATTTAAGCCAATCCGCTTGTGACCATGCCCAGCCGGAAGCGACGCTTTATGAGCATTTGGATTGATTTTTTCGAAATTATTCCTTTAAACTATAACCGTGGATCGTAATTTTTATATAACAGGTCCAGATTTTTTATTGTTCTTATTTTTAGACCAAAATGAATCAATATTTTCATTTAACAAAAAAGTTCACAGGGGCCACATACGAAAACAATACTGTGAAAAAAATCCTAATTGTGGAGTACTACCATAATGCTTTTGCATTTTTTGAAAATTTAACATAAGTTGCATTTTTCTCTTCTTGAGTATGTTACCAATTGAGGAATACCGGATATTATGAATTTTTTCATGTTTTACCATAGTAACGCACGCTCAAAGATGGAAGCCCTTTTCTAATCAAGCTCTTTTTTTAGACATTTTCCTGCTATAACGATAGATTCTTTCCCCGTTTGTTTTTAAACAAATTTTGTATTATCGTAACAAAATTTGTATCCTGTGTGCTTAAGTAATTTTCTAGCATATTGCAAACATATTTGTGAAAATTTGGAAGATTTTCGTGAAAAAAAATCTACAATAATGGCGTCCATAGAAACCAATCTTCAAAATTTGCTAAAAATTTGCATAGCAGACTATACTGCCTTGTTCTTCTATTCAAGACGACTAAAAATTACAATTTTATGATTTACATACGGGGAAATATACTAAATTGTGTAATTTTTATTTCTTCCGGGGAAATTATCAACGGTGTTAGCGTTACATACGGCAAAACCAGCTGTACAGAATACAACGTTATTGACGATATTTTCAAAAATAAGCATATTTGGTTGCTATGGGCATTTACGCTTAATAACTGATATTTTTCCAAAAAATTTTGAAACAAGTATCTCTTCAATCTATTAGCTTTATTTTCAACAATTAAACCAAGGACTAAAATCAAGATATTGTCGTTAATTTTTAATGAAAATAATGCCATATGGTAGTACTCCACAATTAATTTATTTGGCTTATTTTTGCATGTGCTTGTCGTTGACTATTTTGTCCCGGGTTCTTGCAATCGCTTTAACTGCTATTTGCACTTCAAACTAAGTGGTGTTCCAAACTCCGGGCATGTTTAGTCGTGTTTAGTGCCGTATTTGGTTTCTTTGTTGTACTCGTTGCCCCTAGCAACGCTTAACATATAACAAAAATTTGGGGACAAAAATACGCAAAAATCGGGGTTTTGTCCTTTTTTTGAACGTTGCCTGTAATCGAGCGTTCGGTTCAGGTGAAACGTAACATGTATGAAATGAAAGCCCGAGAACAGTCCTTTCTTTTAAGGCCCAATAAACCTATCCGACTTCGGCTCTTTTTTCCGCTAAAATTGTTCAAAATTAAAAATCTAAAAATAGCACATTTAAATTTAAGCCAATCCGCTTGTGACCATGCCCAGCCGGAAGCGACGCTTTATGAGCATTTGGATTGATTTTTTCGAAATTATTCCTTTAAACTATAACCGTGGATCGTAATTTTTATATAACAGGTCCAGATTTTTTATTGTTCTTATTTTTAGACCAAAATGAATCAATATTTTCATTTAACAAAAAAGTTCACAGGGGCCACATACGAAAACAATACTGTGAAAAAATCCTAATTGTGGAGTACTACCATAATGCTTTTGCATTTTTTGAAAATTTAACATAAGTTGCATTTTTCTCTTCTTGAGTATGTTACCAATTGAGGAATACCGGATATTATGAATTTTTTCATGTTTTACCATAGTAACGCACGCTCAAAGATGGAAGCCCTTTTCTAATCAAGCTCTTTTTTTAGACATTTTCCTGCTATAACGATAGATTCTTTCCCCGTTTGTTTTTAAACAAATTTTGTATTATCGTAACAAAATTTGTATCCTGTGTGCTTAAGTAATTTTCTAGCATATTGCAAACATATTTGTGAAAATTTGGAAGATTTTCGTGAAAAAAAATCTACAATAATGGCGTCCATAGAAACCAATCTTCAAAATTTGCTAAAAATTTGCATAGCAGACTATACTGCCTTGTTCTTCTATTCAAGACGACTAAAAATTACAATTTTATGATTTACATACGGGGAAATATACTAAATTGTGTAATTTTTATTTCTTCCGGGGAAATTATCAACGGTGTTAGCGTTACATACGGCAAAACCAGCTGTACAGAATACAACGTTATTGACGATATTTTCAAAAATAAGCATATTTGGTTGCTATGGGCATTTACGCTTAATAACTGATATTTTTCCAAAAAATTTTGAAACAAGTATCTCTTCAATCTATTAGCTTTATTTTCAACAATTAAACCAAGGACTAAAATCAAGATATTGTCGTTAATTTTTAATGAAAATAATGCCATATGGTAGTACTCCACAATTAATTTATTTGGCTTATTTTTGCATGTGCTTGTCGTTGACTATTTTGTCCCGGGTTCTTGCAATCGCTTTAACTGCTATTTGCACTTCAAACTAAGTGGTGTTCCAAACTCCGGGCATGTTTAGTCGTGTTTAGTGCCGTATTTGGTTTCTTTGTTGTACTCGTTGCCCCTAGCAACGCTTAACATATAACAAAAATTTGGGGACAAAAATACGCAAAAATCGGGGTTTTGTCCTTTTTTTGAACGTTGCCTGTAATCGAGCGTTCGGTTCAGGTGAAACGTAACATGTATGAAATGAAAGCCCGAGAACAGTCCTTTCTTTTAAGGCCCAATAAACCTATCCGACTTCGGCTCTTTTTTCCGCTAAAATTGTTCAAAATTAAAAATCTAAAAATAGCACATTTAAATTTAAGCCAATCCGCTTGTGACCATGCCCAGCCGGAAGCGACGCTTTATGAGCATTTGGATTGATTTTTTCGAAATTATTCCTTTAAACTATAACCGTGGATCGTAATTTTTATATAACAGGTCCAGATTTTTTATTGTTCTTATTTTTAGACCAAAATGAATCAATATTTTCATTTAACAAAAAAGTTCACAGGGGCCACATACGAAAACAATACTGTGAAAAAATCCTAATTGTGGAGTACTACCATAATGCTTTTGCATTTTTTGAAAATTTAACATAAGTTGCATTTTTCTCTTCTTGAGTATGTTACCAATTGAGGAATACCGGATATTATGAATTTTTTCATGTTTTACCATAGTAACGCACGCTCAAAGATGGAAGCCCTTTTCTAATCAAGCTCTTTTTTTAGACATTTTCCTGCTATAACGATAGATTCTTTCCCCGTTTGTTTTTAAACAAATTTTGTATTATCGTAACAAAATTTGTATCCTGTGTGCTTAAGTAATTTTCTAGCATATTGCAAACATATTTGTGAAAATTTGGAAGATTTTCGTGAAAAAAAATCTACAATAATGGCGTCCATAGAAACCAATCTTCAAAATTTGCTAAAAATTTGCATAGCAGACTATACTGCCTTGTTCTTCTATTCAAGACGACTAAAAATTACAATTTTATGATTTACATACGGGGAAATATACTAAATTGTGTAATTTTTATTTCTTCCGGGGAAATTATCAACGGTGTTAGCGTTACATACGGCAAAACCAGCTGTACAGAATACAACGTTATTGACGATATTTTCAAAAATAAGCATATTTGGTTGCTATGGGCATTTACGCTTAATAACTGATATTTTTCCAAAAAATTTTGAAACAAGTATCTCTTCAATCTATTAGCTTTATTTTCAACAATTAAACCAAGGACTAAAATCAAGATATTGTCGTTAATTTTTAATGAAAATAATGCCATATGGTAGTACTCCACAATTAATTTATTTGGCTTATTTTTGCATGTGCTTGTCGTTGACTATTTTGTCCCGGGTTCTTGCAATCGCTTTAACTGCTATTTGCACTTCAAACTAAGTGGTGTTCCAAACTCCGGGCATGTTTAGTCGTGTTTAGTGCCGTATTTGGTTTCTTTGTTGTACTCGTTGCCCCTAGCAACGCTTAACATATAACAAAAATTTGGGGACAAAAATACGCAAAAATCGGGGTTTTGTCCTTTTTTTGAACGTTGCCTGTAATCGAGCGTTCGGTTCAGGTGAAACGTAACATGTATGAAATGAAAGCCCGAGAACAGTCCTTTCTTTTAAGGCCCAATAAACCTATCCGACTTCGGCTCTTTTTTCCGCTAAAATTGTTCAAAATTAAAAATCTAAAAATAGCACATTTAAATTTAAGCCAATCCGCTTGTGACCATGCCCAGCCGGAAGCGACGCTTTATGAGCATTTGGATTGATTTTTTCGAAATTATTCCTTTAAACTATAACCGTGGATCGTAATTTTTATATAACAGGTCCAGATTTTTTATTGTTCTTATTTTTAGACCAAAATGAATCAATATTTTCATTTAACAAAAAAGTTCACAGGGGCCACATACGAAAACAATACTGTGAAAAAATCCTAATTGTGGAGTACTACCATAATGCTTTTGCATTTTTTGAAAATTTAACATAAGTTGCATTTTTCTCTTCTTGAGTATGTTACCAATTGAGGAATACCGGATATTATGAATTTTTTCATGTTTTACCATAGTAACGCACGCTCAAAGATGGAAGCCCTTTTCTAATCAAGCTCTTTTTTTAGACATTTTCCTGCTATAACGATAGATTCTTTCCCCGTTTGTTTTTAAACAAATTTTGTATTATCGTAACAAAATTTGTATCCTGTGTGCTTAAGTAATTTTCTAGCATATTGCAAACATATTTGTGAAAATTTGGAAGATTTTCGTGAAAAAAAATCTACAATAATGGCGTCCATAGAAACCAATCTTCAAAATTTGCTAAAAATTTGCATAGCAGACTATACTGCCTTGTTCTTCTATTCAAGACGACTAAAAATTACAATTTTATGATTTACATACGGGGAAATATACTAAATTGTGTAATTTTTATTTCTTCCGGGGAAATTATCAACGGTGTTAGCGTTACATACGGCAAAACCAGCTGTACAGAATACAACGTTATTGACGATATTTTCAAAAATAAGCATATTTGGTTGCTATGGGCATTTACGCTTAATAACTGATATTTTTCCAAAAAATTTTGAAACAAGTATCTCTTCAATCTATTAGCTTTATTTTCAACAATTAAACCAAGGACTAAAATCAAGATATTGTCGTTAATTTTTAATGAAAATAATGCCATATGGTAGTACTCCACAATTAATTTATTTGGCTTATTTTTGCATGTGCTTGTCGTTGACTATTTTGTCCCGGGTTCTTGCAATCGCTTTAACTGCTATTTGCACTTCAAACTAAGTGGTGTTCCAAACTCCGGGCATGTTTAGTCGTGTTTAGTGCCGTATTTGGTTTCTTTGTTGTACTCGTTGCCCCTAGCAACGCTTAACATATAACAAAAATTTGGGGACAAAAATACGCAAAAATCGGGGTTTTGTCCTTTTTTTGAACGTTGCCTGTAATCGAGCGTTCGGTTCAGGTGAAACGTAACATGTATGAAATGAAAGCCCGAGAACAGTCCTTTCTTTTAAGGCCCAATAAACCTATCCGACTTCGGCTCTTTTTTCCGCTAAAATTGTTCAAAATTAAAAATCTAAAAATAGCACATTTAAATTTAAGCCAATCCGCTTGTGACCATGCCCAGCCGGAAGCGACGCTTTATGAGCATTTGGATTGATTTTTTCGAAATTATTCCTTTAAACTATAACCGTGGATCGTAATTTTTATATAACAGGTCCAGATTTTTTATTGTTCTTATTTTTAGACCAAAATGAATCAATATTTTCATTTAACAAAAAAGTTCACAGGGGCCACATACGAAAACAATACTGTGAAAAAATCCTAATTGTGGAGTACTACCATAATGCTTTTGCATTTTTTGAAAATTTAACATAAGTTGCATTTTTCTCTTCTTGAGTATGTTACCAATTGAGGAATACCGGATATTATGAATTTTTTCATGTTTTACCATAGTAACGCACGCTCAAAGATGGAAGCCCTTTTCTAATCAAGCTCTTTTTTTAGACATTTTCCTGCTATAACGATAGATTCTTTCCCCGTTTGTTTTTAAACAAATTTTGTATTATCGTAACAAAATTTGTATCCTGTGTGCTTAAGTAATTTTCTAGCATATTGCAAACATATTTGTGAAAATTTGGAAGATTTTCGTGAAAAAAAATCTACAATAATGGCGTCCATAGAAACCAATCTTCAAAATTTGCTAAAAATTTGCATAGCAGACTATACTGCCTTGTTCTTCTATTCAAGACGACTAAAAATTACAATTTTATGATTTACATACGGGGAAATATACTAAATTGTGTAATTTTTATTTCTTCCGGGGAAATTATCAACGGTGTTAGCGTTACATACGGCAAAACCAGCTGTACAGAATACAACGTTATTGACGATATTTTCAAAAATAAGCATATTTGGTTGCTATGGGCATTTACGCTTAATAACTGATATTTTTCCAAAAAATTTTGAAACAAGTATCTCTTCAATCTATTAGCTTTATTTTCAACAATTAAACCAAGGACTAAAATCAAGATATTGTCGTTAATTTTTAATGAAAATAATGCCATATGGTAGTACTCCACAATTAATTTATTTGGCTTATTTTTGCATGTGCTTGTCGTTGACTATTTTGTCCCGGGTTCTTGCAATCGCTTTAACTGCTATTTGCACTTCAAACTAAGTGGTGTTCCAAACTCCGGGCATGTTTAGTCGTGTTTAGTGCCGTATTTGGTTTCTTTGTTGTACTCGTTGCCCCTAGCAACGCTTAACATATAACAAAAATTTGGGGACAAAAATACGCAAAAATCGGGGTTTTGTCCTTTTTTTGAACGTTGCCTGTAATCGAGCGTTCGGTTCAGGTGAAACGTAACATGTATGAAATGAAAGCCCGAGAACAGTCCTTTCTTTTAAGGCCCAATAAACCTATCCGACTTCGGCTCTTTTTTCCGCTAAAATTGTTCAAAATTAAAAATCTAAAAATAGCACATTTAAATTTAAGCCAATCCGCTTGTGACCATGCCCAGCCGGAAGCGACGCTTTATGAGCATTTGGATTGATTTTTTCGAAATTATTCCTTTAAACTATAACCGTGGATCGTAATTTTTATATAACAGGTCCAGATTTTTTATTGTTCTTATTTTTAGACCAAAATGAATCAATATTTTCATTTAACAAAAAAGTTCACAGGGGCCACATACGAAAACAATACTGTGAAAAAATCCTAATTGTGGAGTACTACCATAATGCTTTTGCATTTTTTGAAAATTTAACATAAGTTGCATTTTTCTCTTCTTGAGTATGTTACCAATTGAGGAATACCGGATATTATGAATTTTTTCATGTTTTACCATAGTAACGCACGCTCAAAGATGGAAGCCCTTTTCTAATCAAGCTCTTTTTTTAGACATTTTCCTGCTATAACGATAGATTCTTTCCCCGTTTGTTTTTAAACAAATTTTGTATTATCGTAACAAAATTTGTATCCTGTGTGCTTAAGTAATTTTCTAGCATATTGCAAACATATTTGTGAAAATTTGGAAGATTTTCGTGAAAAAAAATCTACAATAATGGCGTCCATAGAAACCAATCTTCAAAATTTGCTAAAAATTTGCATAGCAGACTATACTGCCTTGTTCTTCTATTCAAGACGACTAAAAATTACAATTTTATGATTTACATACGGGGAAATATACTAAATTGTGTAATTTTTATTTCTTCCGGGGAAATTATCAACGGTGTTAGCGTTACATACGGCAAAACCAGCTGTACAGAATACAACGTTATTGACGATATTTTCAAAAATAAGCATATTTGGTTGCTATGGGCATTTACGCTTAATAACTGATATTTTTCCAAAAAATTTTGAAACAAGTATCTCTTCAATCTATTAGCTTTATTTTCAACAATTAAACCAAGGACTAAAATCAAGATATTGTCGTTAATTTTTAATGAAAATAATGCCATATGGTAGTACTCCACAATTAATTTATTTGGCTTATTTTTGCATGTGCTTGTCGTTGACTATTTTGTCCCGGGTTCTTGCAATCGCTTTAACTGCTATTTGCACTTCAAACTAAGTGGTGTTCCAAACTCCGGGCATGTTTAGTCGTGTTTAGTGCCGTATTTGGTTTCTTTGTTGTACTCGTTGCCCCTAGCAACGCTTAACATATAACAAAAATTTGGGGACAAAAATACGCAAAAATCGGGGTTTTGTCCTTTTTTTGAACGTTGCCTGTAATCGAGCGTTCGGTTCAGGTGAAACGTAACATGTATGAAATGAAAGCCCGAGAACAGTCCTTTCTTTTAAGGCCCAATAAACCTATCCGACTTCGGCTCTTTTTTCCGCTAAAATTGTTCAAAATTAAAAATCTAAAAATAGCACATTTAAATTTAAGCCAATCCGCTTGTGACCATGCCCAGCCGGAAGCGACGCTTTATGAGCATTTGGATTGATTTTTTCGAAATTATTCCTTTAAACTATAACCGTGGATCGTAATTTTTATATAACAGGTCCAGATTTTTTATTGTTCTTATTTTTAGACCAAAATGAATCAATATTTTCATTTAACAAAAAAGTTCACAGGGGCCACATACGAAAACAATACTGTGAAAAAATCCTAATTGTGGAGTACTACCTATAACAGCGCGAGACCAAAACGTTTCTTTCATGTTTTTCACTTGTTTTTCGGGAAAAACGTCATAAAATTGAGGTTTCGAATTTTTTTTCCATACGAGCGATATGATGTTCTCTGATAAAACTATAAGTCGTATTAATTAAAATCGAGTATCTTTTAAAAGTAGACATGTTGCGCAAGGTAGTACACCCCAAAATAAGCGCATAGCGCTAATAACCGCACGGGATATCCCGACATCTTTCATGGTTTTCACTTGTTTTTCATGAAAAACGTCAAAATATTGACGTCCTACAAAAATCACCCGTTCGTGCGGTAATGGGCGCCATATCAAAACTATAAGTAGTATTGCGTAAAATCGGGTATTTTCTAATAGAAAACATATTGCGCAAAATAGTACAAGTTAAATGGAGCGTGTGGCGCTTATAACAGCGCGAGACCAAAACGTTTCTTTCATGTTTTTCACTTGTTTTTCGGGAAAAACGTCATAAAGTTGGGGTTTCGAATTTTTTTTCCATACGAGCGATATGATGTTCTCTGATAAAACTATAAGTCGTTTTAATTAAAATCGAGTATCTTTTAAAAGTAGACATGTTGCGCAAGGTAGTACACCCCAAAATAAGCGAATAGCGCTAATAACCGCACGGGATATCCCGATATCTTTCATGGTTTTCACTTGTTTTTCATGAAAAACGTCAAAATATTGACGTCCTACAAAAATCACCCGTTCGTGCGGTAATGGGCGCCATATCAAAACTATAAGTAGTATTGCGTAAAATCGGGTATTTTCTAATAGAAAACATATTGCGCAAAATAGTACAAGTTAAATGGAGCGTGTGGCGCTTATAACAGCGCGAGACCAAAACGTTTCTTTCATGTTTTTCACTTGTTTTTCGGGAAAAACGTCATAAAATTGAGGTTTCGAATTTTTTTTCCATACGAGCGATATGATGTTCTCTGATAAAACTATAAGTCGTATTAATTAAAATCGAGTATCTTTTAAAAGTAGACATGTTGCGCAAGGTAGTACACCCCAAAATAAGCGCATAGCGCTAATAACCACACGGGATATCCCGACATCTTTCATGGTTTTCACTTGTTTTTCATGAAAAACGTCAAAATATTGACGTCCAACAAAAATCACCCGTTCGTGCGGTAATGGGCGCCATATCAAAACTATAAGTAGTATTGCGTAAAATCGGGTATTTTCTAATAGAAAACATATTGCGCAAAATAGTACAAGTTAAATGGAGCGTGTGGCGCTTATAACAGCGCGAGACCAAAACGTTTCTTTCATGTTTTTCACTTGTTTTTCGGGAAAAACGTCATAAAATTGAGGTTTCGAATTTTTTTTCCATACGAGCGATATGATGTTCTCTGATAAAACTATAAGTCGTATTAATTAAAATCGAGTATCTTTTAAAAGTAGACATGTTGCGCAAGGTAGTACACCCCAAAATAAGCGCATAGCGCTAATAACCGCACGGGATATCCCGACATCTTTCATGGTTTTCACTTGTTTTTCATGAAAAACGTCAAAATATTGACGTCCTACAAAAATCACCCGTTCGTGCGGTAATGGGCGCCATATCAAAACTATAAGTAGTATTGCGTAAAATCGGGTATTTTCTAATAGAAAACATATTGCGCAAAATAGTACAAGTTAAATGGAGCGTGTGGCGCTTATAACAGCGCGAGACCAAAACGTTTCTTTCATGTTTTTCACTTGTTTTTCGGGAAAAACGTCATAAAGTTGGGGTTTCGAATTTTTTTTCCATACGAGCGATATGATGTTCTCTGATAAAACTATAAGTCGTTTTAATTAAAATCGAGTATCTTTTAAAAGTAGACATGTTGCGCAAGGTAGTACACCCCAAAATAAGCGAATAGCGCTAATAACCGCACGGGATATCCCGATATCTTTCATGGTTTTCACTTGTTTTTCATGAAAAACGTCAAAATATTGACGTCCTACAAAAATCACCCGTTCGTGCGGTAATGGGCGCCATATCAAAACTATAAGTAGTATTGCGTAAAATCGGGTATTTTCTAATAGAAAACATATTGCGCAAAATAGTACAAGTTAAATGGAGCGTGTGGCGCTTATAACAGCGCGAGACCAAAACGTTTCTTTCATGTTTTTCACTTGTTTTTCGGGAAAAACGTCATAAAGTTGGGGTTTCGAATTTTTTTTCCATACGAGCGATATGATGTTCTCTGATAAAACTATAAGTCGTATTAATTAAAATCGAGTATCTTTTAAAAGTAGACATGTTGCGCAAGGTAGTACACCCCAAAATAAGCGCATAGCGCTAATAACCACACGGGATATCCCGACATCTTTCATGGTTTTCACTTGTTTTTCATGAAAAACGTCAAAATATTGACGTCCAACAAAAATCACCCGTTCGTGCGGTAATGGGCGCCATATCAAAACTATAAGTAGTATTGCGTAAAATCGGGTATTTTCTAATAGAAAACATATTGCGCAAAATAGTACAAGTTAAATGGAGCGTGTGGCGCTTATAACAGCGCGAGACCAAAACGTTTCTTTCATGTTTTTCACTTGTTTTTCGGGAAAAACGTCATAAAATTGAGGTTTCGAATTTTTTTTCCATACGAGCGATATGATGTTCTCTGATAAAACTATAAGTCGTATTAATTAAAATCGAGTATCTTTTAAAAGTAGACATGTTGCGCAAGGTAGTACACCCCAAAATAAGCGCATAGCGCTAATAACCGCACGGGATATCCCGACATCTTTCATGGTTTTCACTTGTTTTTCATGAAAAACGTCAAAATATTGACGTCCTACAAAAATCACCCGTTCGTGCGGTAATGGGCGCCATATCAAAACTATAAGTAGTATTGCGTAAAATCGGGTATTTTCTAATAGAAAACATATTGCGCAAAATAGTACAAGTTAAATGGAGCGTGTGGCGCTTATAACAGCGCGAGACCAAAACGTTTCTTTCATGTTTTTCACTTGTTTTTCGGGAAAAACGTCATAAAGTTGGGGTTTCGAATTTTTTTTCCATACGAGCGATATGATGTTCTCTGATAAAACTATAAGTCGTTTTAATTAAAATCGAGTATCTTTTAAAAGTAGACATGTTGCGCAAGGTAGTACACCCCAAAATAAGCGAATAGCGCTAATAACCGCACGGGATATCCCGATATCTTTCATGGTTTTCACTTGTTTTTCATGAAAAACGTCAAAATATTGACGTCCTACAAAAATCACCCGTTCGTGCGGTAATGGGCGCCATATCAAAACTATAAGTAGTATTGCGTAAAATCGGGTATTTTCTAATAGAAAACATATTGCGCAAAATAGTACAAGTTAAATGGAGCGTGTGGCGCTTATAACAGCGCGAGACCAAAACGTTTCTTTCATGTTTTTCACTTGTTTTTCGGGAAAAACGTCATAAAATTGAGGTTTCGAATTTTTTTTCCATACGAGCGATATGATGTTCTCTGATAAAACTATAAGTCGTATTAATTAAAATCGAGTATCTTTTAAAAGTAGACATGTTGCGCAAGGTAGTACACCCCAAAATAAGCGCATAGCGCTAATAACCACACGGGATATCCCGACATCTTTCATGGTTTTCACTTGTTTTTCATGAAAAACGTCAAAATATTGACGTCCAACAAAAATCACCCGTTCGTGCGGTAATGGGCGCCATATCAAAACTATAAGTAGTATTGCGTAAAATCGGGTATTTTCTAATAGAAAACATATTGCGCAAAATAGTACAAGTTAAATGGAGCGTGTGGCGCTTATAACAGCGCGAGACCAAAACGTTTCTTTCATGTTTTTCACTTGTTTTTCGGGAAAAACGTCATAAAATTGAGGTTTCGATTTTTTTTTCCATACGAGCGATATGATGTTCTCTGATAAAACTATAAGTCGTATTAATTAAAATCGAGTATCTTTTAAAAGTAGACATGTTGCGCAAGGTAGTACACCCCAAAATAAGCGCATAGCGCTAATAACCGCACGAGATATCCCGACATCTTTCATGGTTTTCACTTGTTTTTCATGAAAAACGTCAAAATATTGACGTCCTACAAAAATCACCCGTTCGTGCGGTAATGGGCGCCATATCAAAACTATAAGTAGTATTGCGTAAAATCGGGTATTTTCTAATAGAAAACATATTGCGCAAAATAGTACAAGTTAAATGGAGCGTGTGGCGCTTATAACAGCGCGAGACCAAAACGTTTCTTTCATGTTTTTCACTTGTTTTTCGGGAAAAACGTCATAAAATTGAGGTTTCGAATTTTTTTTCCATACGAGCGATGTGATGTTCTCTGATAAAACTATAAGTCGTATTAATTAAAATCGAGTATCTTATAAAAGTAGACATGTTGCGCAAGGTAGTACACCCCAAAATAAGCGCATAGCGCTAATAACCGCACGGGATATCCCGACATCTTTCATGGTTTTCACTTGTTTTTCATGAAAAACGTCAAAATATTGACGTCCTACAAAAATCACCCGTTCGTGCGGTAATGGGCGCCATATCAAAACTATAAGTAATATTGCGTAAAATCGGGTATTTTCTAATAGAAAACATATTGCGCAAAATAGTACAAGTTAAATGGAGCGTGTGGCGCTTATAACAGCGCGAGACCAAAACGTTTCTTTCATGTTTTTCACTTGTTTTTCGGGAAAAACGTCATAAAATTGAGGTTTCGATTTTTTTTTCCATACGAGCGATATGATGTTCTCTGATAAAACTATAAGTCGTATTAATTAAAATCGAGTATCTTTTAAAAGTAGACATGTTGCGCAAGGTAGTACACCCCTAAATAGGCGCATAGCGCTAATAACCGCACGGGATATCCCGACATCTTTCATGGTTTTCACTTGTTTTTCATGAAAAACGTCAAAATATTGACGTCCTACAAAAATCACCCGTTCGTGCGGTAATGGGCGCCATATCAAAACTATAAGTAGTATTGCGTAAAATCGGGTATTTTCTAATAGAAAACATATTGCGCAAAATAGTACAAGTTAAATGGAGCGTGTGGCGCTTATAACAGCGCGAGACCAAAACGTTTCTTTCATGTTTTTCACTTGTTTTTCGGGAAAAACGTCATAAAATTGAGGTTTCGAATTTTTTTTCCATACGAGCGATATGATGTTCTCTGATAAAACTATAAGTCGTATTAATTAAAATCGAGTATCTTTTAAAAGTAGACATGTTGCGCAAGGTAGTACACCCCAAAAAAAGCGCATAGCGCTAATAACCGCACGGGATATCCCGACATCTTTCATGGTTTTCACTTGTTTTTCATGAAAAACGTCAAAATATTGACGTCCTACAAAAATCACCCGTTCGTGCGGTAATGGGCGCCATATCAAAACTATAAGTAGTATTGCGTAAAATCGGGTATTTTCTAATAGAAAACATATTGCGCAAAATAGTACAAGTTAAATGGAGCGTGTGGCGCTTATAACAGCGCGAGACCAAAACGTTTCTTTCATGTTTTTCACTTGTTTTTCGGGAAAAACGTCATAAAATTGAGGTTTCGAATTTTTTTTCCATACGAGCGATATGATGTTCTCTGATAAAACTATAAGTCGTATTAATTAAAATCGAGTATCTTTTAAAAGTAGACATGTTGCGCAAGGTAGTACACCCCAAAATAAGCGCATAGCGCTAATAACCGCACGGGATATCCCGACATCTTTCATGGTTTTCACTTGTTTTTCATGAAAAACGTCAAAATATTGACGTCCTACAAAAATCACCCGTTCGTGCGGTAATGGGCGCCATATCAAAACTATAAGTAGTATTGCGTAAAATCGGGTATTTTCTAATAGAAAACATATTGCGCAAAATAGTACAAGTTAAATGGAGCGTGTGGCGCTTATAACAGCGCGAGACCAAAACGTTTCTTTCATGTTTTTCACTTGTTTTTCGGGAAAAACGTCATAAAATTGAGGTTTCGAATTTTTTTTCCATACGAGCGATATGATGTTCTCTGATAAAACTATAAGTCGTATTAATTAAAATCGAGTATCTTTTAAAAGTAGACATGTTGCGCAAGGTAGTACACCCCAAAATAAGCGCAGAGCGCTAATAACCGCACGGGATATCCCGACATCTTTCATGGTTTTCACTTGTTTTTCATGAAAAACGTCAAAATATTGACGTCCTACAAAAATCACCAGTTCGTGCGGTAATGGGCGCCATATCAAAACTATAAGTAGTATTGCGTAAAATCGGGTATTTTCTAATAGAAAACATATTGCGCAAAATAGTACAAGTTAAATGGAGCGTGTGGCGCTTATAACAGCGCGAGACCAAAACGTTTCTTTCATGTTTTTCACTTGTTTTTCGGGAAAAACGTCATAAAGTTGGGGTTTCGAATTTTTTTTCCATACGAGCGATATGATGTTCTCTGATAAAACTATAAGTCGTTTTAATTAAAATCGAGTATCTTTTAAAAGTAGACATGTTGCGCAAGGTAGTACACCCCAAAATAAGCGAATAGCGCTAATAACCGCACGGGATATCCCGATATCTTTCATGGTTTTCACTTGTTTTTCATGAAAAACGTCAAAATATTGACGTCCTACAAAAATCACCCGTTCTTGCGGTAATGGGCGCCATATCAAAACTATAAGTAGTATTGCGTAAAATCGGGTATTTTCTAATAGAAAACATATTGCGCAAAATAGTACAAGTTAAATGGAGCGTGTGGCGCTTATAACAGCGCGAGACCAAAACGTTTCTTTCATGTTTTTCACTTGTTTTTCGGGTAAAACGTCATAAAGTTGGGGTTTCGAATTTTTTTTCCATACGAGCGATATGATGTTCTCTGATAAAACTATAAGTCGTATTAATTAAAATCGAGTATCTTTTAAAAGTAGACATGTTGCGCAAGGTAGTACACCCCAAAATAAGCGAATAGCGCTAATAACCGCACGGGATATCCCGATATCTTTCATGGTTTTCACTTGTTTTTCATGAAAAACGTCAAAATATTGACGTCCTACAAAAATCACCCGTTCGTGCGGTAATGGGCGCCATATCAAAACTATAAGTAGTATTGCGTAAAATCGGGTATTTTCTAATAGAAAACATATTGCGCAAAATAGTACAAGTTAAATGGAGCGTGTGGCGCTTACAACAGCGCGAGACCAAAACGTTTCTTTCATGTTTTTCACTTGTTTTTCGGGGAAAACGTCATAAAATTGAGGTTTCGAATTTTTTTTCCATACGAGCGATATGATGTTCTCTGATAAAACTATAAGTCGTATTAATTAAAATCGAGTATCTTTTAAAAGTAGACATGTTGCGCAAGGTAGTACACCCAAAAATAAGCGCATAGCGCTAATAACCGCACATGATATCCCGACATCTTTCATGGTTTTCACTTGTTTTTCATGAAAAACGTCAAAATATTGACGTCCTACAAAAATCACCCGTTCGTGCGGTAATGGGCGCCATATCAAAACTATAAGTAGTATTGCGTAAAATCGGGTATTTTCTAATAGAAAACATATTGCGCAAAATAGTACAAGTTAAATGGAGCGTGTGGCGCTTATAACAGCGCGAGACCAAAACGTTTCTTTCATGTTTTTCACTTGTTTTTCGGGAAAAACGTCATAAAATTGAGGTTTCGAATTTTTTTCCATACGAGCGATATGATGTTCTCTGATAAAACTATAAGTCGTATTAATTAAAATCGAGTATCTTTTAAAAGTAGACATGTTGCGCAAGGTAGTACACCCCAAAATAAGCGCAGAGCGCTAATAACCGCACGGGATATCCCGACATCTTTCATGGTTTTCACTTGTTTTTCATGAAAAAACGTCAAAATATTGACGTCCTACAAAAATCACCAGTTCGTGCGGTAATGGGCGCCATATCAAAACTATAAGTAGTATTGCGTAAAATCGGGTATTTTCTAATAGAAAACATATTGCGCAAAATAGTACAAGTTAAATGGAGCGTGTGGCGCTTATAACAGCGCGAGACCAAAACGTTTCTTTCATGTTTTTCACTTGTTTTTCGGGAAAAACGTCATAAAATTGAGGTTTCGAATTTTTTTTCCATACGAGCGATATGATGTTCTCTGATAAAACTATAAGTCGTATTAATTAAAATCGAGTATCTTTTAAAAGTAGACATGTTGCGCAAGGTAGTACACCCCAAAATAAGCGCATAGCGCTAATAACCGCACGGGATATCCCGACATCTTTCATGGTTTTCACTTGTTTTTCATGAAAAACGTCAAAATATTGACGTCCTACAAAAATCACCCGTTCGTGCGGTAATGGGCGCCATATCAAAACTATAAGTAGTATTGCGTAAAATCGGGTATTTTCTAATAGAAAACATATTGCGCAAAATAGTACAAGTTAAATGGAGCGTGTGGCGCTTATAACAGCGCGAGACCAAAACGTTTCTTTCATGTTTTTCACTTGTTTTTCGGGAAAAACGTCATAAAATTGAGGTTTCGAATTTTTTTTCCATACGAGCGATATGATGTTCTCTGATAAAACTATAAGTCGTATTAATTAAAATCGAGTATCTTTTAAAAGTAGACATGTTGCGCAAGGTAGTACACCCCAAAATAAGCGCATAGCGCTAATAACCGCACGGGATATCCCGACATCTTTCATGGTTTTCACTTGTTTTTCATGAAAAACGTCAAAATATTGACGTCCTACAAAAATCACCCGTTCGTGCGGTAATGGGCGCCATATCAAAACTATAAGTAGTATTGCGTAAAATCGGGTATTTTCTAATAGAAAACATATTGCGCAAAATAGTACAAGTTAAATGGAGCGTGTGGCGCTTATAACAGCGCGAGACCAAAACGTTTCTTTCATGTTTTTCACTTGTTTTTCGGGAAAAACGTCATAAAGTTGGGGTTTCGAATTTTTTTTCCATACGAGCGATATGATGTTCTCTGATAAAACTATAAGTCGTTTTAATTAAAATCGAGTATCTTTTAAAAGTAGACATGTTGCGCAAGGTAGTACACCCCAAAATAAGCGCATAGCGCTAATAACCGCACGGGATATCCCGACATCTTTCATGGTTTTCACTTGTTTTTCATGAAAAACGTCAAAATACTGACGTCCTACAAAAATCACCCGTTCGTGTGGTAATGGGCGCCATATCAAAACTATAAGTAGTATTGCATAAAATCGGGTATTTTCTAATAGAAAACATATTGCGCAAAATAGTACAAGTTAAATGGAGCGTGTGGGGCTTATAACAGCGCGAGACCAAAACGTTTCTTTCATGTTTTTCACTTGTTTTTCGGGAAAAACGTCATAAAATTGAGGTTTCGAATTTTTTTTCCATACGAGCGATATGATGTTCTCTGATAAAACTATAAGTCGTATTAATTAAAATCGAGTATCTTTTAAAAGTAGACATGTTGCGCAAGGTAGTACACCCCAAAATAAGCGCATAGCGCTAATAACCGCACGGGATATCCCGACATCTTTCATGGTTTTCACTTGTTTTTCATGAAAAACGTCAAAATATTGACGTCCTACAAAAATCACCCGTTCGTGCGGTAATGGGCGCCATATCAAAACTATAAGTAGTATTGCGTAAAATCGGGTATTTTCTAATAGAAAACATATTGCGCAAAATAGTACAAGTTAAATGGAGCGTGTGGCGCTTATAACAGCGCGAGACCAAAACGTTTCTTTCATGTTTTTCACTTGTTTTTCGGGAAAAACGTCATAAAATTGAGGTTTCGAATTTTTTTTCCATACGAGCGATATGATGTTCTCTGATAAAACTATAAGTCGTATTAATTAAAATCGAGTATCTTTTAAAAGTAGACATGTTGCGCAAGGTAGTACACCCCAAAATAAGCGCATAGCGCTAATAACCGCACGGGATATCCCGACATCTTTCATGGTTTTTACTTGTTTTTCATGAAAAACGTCAAAATATTGACGTCCTACAAAAATCACCCGTTCGTGCGGTAATGGGCGCCATATCAAAACTATAAGTAGTATTGCGTAAAATCGGGTATTTTCTAATAGAAAACATATTGCGCAAAATAGTACAAGTTAAATGGAGCGTGTGGCGCTTATAACAGCGCGAGACCAAAACGTTTCTTTCATGTTTTTCACTTGTTTTTCGGGAAAAACGTCATAAAATTGAGGTTTCGATTTTTTTTTCCATACGAGCGATATGATGTTCTCTGATAAAACTATAAGTCGTATTAATTAAAATCGAGTATCTTTTAAAAGTAGACATGTTGCGCAAGGTAGTATACCCAAAAATAAGCGCATAGCGCTCATAACCGCACGGGATATCCCGACATCTTTCATGGTTTTCACTTGTTTTTCATGAAAAACGTCAAAATATTGACGTCCTACAAAAATCACCCGTTCGTGCGGTAATGGGCGCCATATCAAAACTATAAGTAGTATTGCGTAAAATCGGGTATTTTCTAATAGAAAACATATTGCGCAAAATAGTACAAGTTAAATGGAGCGTGTGGCGCTTATAACAGCGCGAGACCAAAACGTTTCTTTCATGTTTTTCACTTGTTTTTCGGGAAAAACGTCATAAAATTGAGGTTTCGATTTTTTTTTCCATACGAGCGATATGATGTTCTCTGATAAAACTATAAGTCGTATTAATTAAAATCGAGTATCTTTTAAAAGTAGACATGTTGCGCAAGGTAGTATACCCAAAAATAAGCGCATAGCGCTCATAACCGCACGGGATATCCCGACATCTTTCATGGTTTTCACTTGTTTTTCATGAAAAACGTCAAAATATTGACGTCCTACAAAAATCACCCGTTCGTGCGGTAATGGGCGCCATATCAAAACTATAAGTAGTATTGCGTAAAATCGGGTATTTTCTAATACAAAACATATTGCGCAAAATAGTACAAGTTAAATGGAGCGTGTGGCGCTTATAGGTAGTACTCCACAATTAATTTATTTGGCTTATTTTTGCATGTGCTTGTCGTTGACTATTTTGTCCCGGGTTCTTGCAATCGCTTTAACTGCTATTTGCACTTCAAACTAAGTGGTGTTCCAAACTCCGGGCATGTTTAGTCGTGTTTAGTGCCGTATTTGGTTTCTTTGTTGTACTCGTTGCCCCTAGCAACGCTTAACATATAACAAAAATTTGGGGACAAAAATACGCAAAAATCGGGGTTTTGTCCTTTTTTTGAACGTTGCCTGTAATCGAGCGTTCGGTTCAGGTGAAACGTAACATGTATGAAATGAAAGCCCGAGAACAGTCCTTTCTTTTAAGGCCCAATAAACCTATCCGACTTCGGCTCTTTTTTCCGCTAAAATTGTTCAAAATTAAAAATCTAAAAATAGCACATTTAAATTTAAGCCAATCCGCTTGTGACCATGCCCAGCCGGAAGCGACGCTTTATGAGCATTTGGATTGATTTTTTCGAAATTATTCCTTTAAACTATAACCGTGGATCGTAATTTTTATATAACAGGTCCAGATTTTTTATTGTTCTTATTTTTAGACCAAAATGAATCAATATTTTCATTTAACAAAAAAGTTCACAGGGGCCACATACGAAAACAATACTGTGAAAAAATCCTAATTGTGGAGTACTACCTATAACAGCGCGAGACCAAAACGTTTCTTTCATGTTTTTCACTTGTTTTTCGGGAAAAACGTCATAAAATTGAGGTTTCGAATTTTTTTTCCATACGAGCGATATGATGTTCTCTGATAAAACTATAAGTCGTATTAATTAAAATCGAGTATCTTTTAAAAGTAGACATGTTGCGCAAGGTAGTACACCCCAAAATAAGCGCATAGCGCTAATAACCGCACGGGATATCCCGACATCTTTCATGGTTTTCACTTGTTTTTCATGAAAAACGTCAAAATATTGACGTCCTACAAAAATCACCCGTTCGTGCGGTAATGGGCGCCATATCAAAACTATAAGTAGTATTGCGTAAAATCGGGTATTTTCTAATAGAAAACATATTGCGCAAAATAGTACAAGTTAAATGGAGCGTGTGGCGCTTATAACAGCGCGAGACCAAAACGTTTCTTTCATGTTTTTCACTTGTTTTTCGGGAAAAACGTCATAAAATTGAGGTTTCGAATTTTTTTTCCATACGAGCGATATGATGTTCTCTGATAAAACTATAAGTCGTATTAATTAAAATCGAGTATCTTTTAAAAGTAGACATGTTGCGCAAGGTAGTACACCCCAAAATAAGCGCATAGCGCTAATAACCGCACGGGATATCCCGACATCTTTCATGGTTTTTACTTGTTTTTCATGAAAAACGTCAAAATATTGACGTCCTACAAAAATCACCCGTTCGTGCGGTAATGGGCGCCATATCAAAACTATAAGTAGTATTGCGTAAAATCGGGTATTTTCTAATAGAAAACATATTGCGCAAAATAGTACAAGTTAAATGGAGCGTGTGGCGCTTATAACAGCGCGAGACCAAAACGTTTCTTTCATGTTTTTCACTTGTTTTTCGGGAAAAACGTCATAAAATTGAGGTTTCGATTTTTTTTTCCATACGAGCGATATGATGTTCTCTGATAAAACTATAAGTCGTATTAATTAAAATCGAGTATCTTTTAAAAGTAGACATGTTGCGCAAGGTAGTATACCCAAAAATAAGCGCATAGCGCTCATAACCGCACGGGATATCCCGACATCTTTCATGGTTTTCACTTGTTTTTCATGAAAAACGTCAAAATATTGACGTCCTACAAAAATCACCCGTTCGTGCGGTAATGGGCGCCATATCAAAACTATAAGTAGTATTGCGTAAAATCGGGTATTTTCTAATAGAAAACATATTGCGCAAAATAGTACAAGTTAAATGGAGCGTGTGGCGCTTATAACAGCGCGAGACCAAAACGTTTCTTTCATGTTTTTCACTTGTTTTTCGGGAAAAACGTCATAAAATTGAGGTTTCGATTTTTTTTTCCATACGAGCGATATGATGTTCTCTGATAAAACTATAAGTCGTATTAATTAAAATCGAGTATCTTTTAAAAGTAGACATGTTGCGCAAGGTAGTATACCCAAAAATAAGCGCATAGCGCTCATAACCGCACGGGATATCCCGACATCTTTCATGGTTTTCACTTGTTTTTCATGAAAAACGTCAAAATATTGACGTCCTACAAAAATCACCCGTTCGTGCGGTAATGGGCGCCATATCAAAACTATAAGTAGTATTGCGTAAAATCGGGTATTTTCTAATACAAAACATATTGCGCAAAATAGTACAAGTTAAATGGAGCGTGTGGCGCTTATAGGTAGTACTCCACAATTAATTTATTTGGCTTATTTTTGCATGTGCTTGTCGTTGACTATTTTGTCCCGGGTTCTTGCAATCGCTTTAACTGCTATTTGCACTTCAAACTAAGTGGTGTTCCAAACTCCGGGCATGTTTAGTCGTGTTTAGTGCCGTATTTGGTTTCTTTGTTGTACTCGTTGCCCCTAGCAACGCTTAACATATAACAAAAATTTGGGGACAAAAATACGCAAAAATCGGGGTTTTGTCCTTTTTTTGAACGTTGCCTGTAATCGAGCGTTCGGTTCAGGTGAAACGTAACATGTATGAAATGAAAGCCCGAGAACAGTCCTTTCTTTTAAGGCCCAATAAACCTATCCGACTTCGGCTCTTTTTTCCGCTAAAATTGTTCAAAATTAAAAATCTAAAAATAGCACATTTAAATTTAAGCCAATCCGCTTGTGACCATGCCCAGCCGGAAGCGACGCTTTATGAGCATTTGGATTGATTTTTTCGAAATTATTCCTTTAAACTATAACCGTGGATCGTAATTTTTATATAACAGGTCCAGATTTTTTATTGTTCTTATTTTTAGACCAAAATGAATCAATATTTTCATTTAACAAAAAAGTTCACAGGGGCCACATACGAAAACAATACTGTGAAAAAATCCTAATTGTGGAGTACTACCTATAACAGCGCGAGACCAAAACGTTTCTTTCATGTTTTTCACTTGTTTTTCGGGAAAAACGTCATAAAATTGAGGTTTCGAATTTTTTTTCCATACGAGCGATATGATGTTCTCTGATAAAACTATAAGTCGTATTAATTAAAATCGAGTATCTTTTAAAAGTAGACATGTTGCGCAAGGTAGTACACCCCAAAATAAGCGCATAGCGCTAATAACCGCACGGGATATCCCGACATCTTTCATGGTTTTCACTTGTTTTTCATGAAAAACGTCAAAATATTGACGTCCTACAAAAATCACCCGTTCGTGCGGTAATGGGCGCAATATCAAAACTATAAGTAGTATTGCGTAAAATCGGGTATTTTCTAATAGAAAACATATTGCGCAAAATAGTACAAGTTAAATGGAGCGTGTGGCGCTTATAACAGCGCGAGACCAAAACGTTTCTTTCATGTTTTTCACTTGTTTTTCGGGAAAAACGTCATAAAGTTGGGGTTTCGAATTTTTTTTCCATACGAGCGATATGATGTTCTCTGATAAAACTATAAGTCGTTTTAATTAAAATCGAGTATCTTTTAAAAGTAGACATGTTGCGCAAGGTAGTACACCCCAAAATAAGCGAATAGCGCTAATAACCGCACGGGATATCCCGATATCTTTCATGGTTTTCACTTGTTTTTCATGAAAAACGTCAAAATATTGACGTCCTACAAAAATCACCCGTTCGTGCGGTAATGGGCGCCATATCAAAACTATAAGTAGTATTGCGTAAAATCGGGTATTTTCTAATAGAAAACATATTGCGCAAAATAGTACAAGTTAAATGGAGCGTGTGGCGCTTATAACAGCGCGAGACCAAAACGTTTCTTTCATGTTTTTCACTTGTTTTTCGGGAAAAACGTCATAAAATTGAGGTTTCGAATTTTTTTTCCATACGAGCGATATGATGTTCTCTGATAAAACTATAAGTCGTATTAATTAAAATCGAGTATCTTTTAAAAGTAGACATGTTGCGCAAGGTAGTACACCCCAAAATAAGCGCATAGCGCTAATAACCGCACGGGATATCCCGACATCTTTCATGGTTTTCACTTGTTTTTCATGAAAAACGTCAAAATATTGACGTCCTACAAAAATCACCCGTTCGTGCGGTAATGGGCGCCATATCAAAACTATAAGTAGTATTGCGTAAAATCGGGTATTTTCTAATAGAAAACATATTGCGCAAAATAGTACAAGTTAAATGGAGCGTGTGGCGCTTATAACAGCGCGAGACCAAAACGTTTCTTTCATGTTTTTCACTTGTTTTTCGGGAAAAACGTCATAAAGTTGGGGTTTCGAATTTTTTTTCCATACGAGCGATATGATGTTCTCTGATAAAACTACAATGTATAAGTCGTTTTAATTAAAATCGAGTATCTTTTAAAAGTAGACATGTTGCGCAAGGTAGTACACCCCAAAATAAGCGCATAGCGCTAATAACCGCACGGGATATCCCGACATCTTTCATGGTTTTCACTTGTTTTTCATGAAAAACGTCAAAATATTGACGTCCTACAAAAATCACCCGTTCGTGTGGTAATGGGCGCCATATCAAAACTATAAGTAGTATTGCATAAAATCGGGTATTTTCTAATAGAAAACATATTGCGCAAAATAGTACAAGTTAAATGGAGCGTGTGGGGCTTATAACAGCGCGAGACCAAAACGTTTCTTTCATGTTTTTCACTTGTTTTTCGGGAAAAACGTCATAAAATTGAGGTTTCGAATTTTTTTTCCATACGAGCGATATGATGTTCTCTGATAAAACTATAAGTCGTATTAATTAAAATCGAGTATCTTTTAAAAGTAGACATGTTGCGCAAGGTAGTACACCCCAAAATAAGCGCATAGCGCTAATAACCGCACGGGATATCCCGACATCTTTCATGGTTTTCACTTGTTTTTCATGAAAAACGTCAAAATATTGACGTCCTACAAAAATCACCCGTTCGTGCGGTAATGGGCGCCATATCAAAACTATAAGTAGTATTGCGTAAAATCGGGTATTTTCTAATAGAAAACATATTGCGCAAAATAGTACAAGTTAAATGGAGCGTGTGGCGCTTATAACAGCGCGAGACCAAAACGTTTCTTTCATGTTTTTCACTTGTTTTTCGGGAAAAACGTCATAAAGTTGGGGTTTCGAATTTTTTTTCCATACGAGCGATATGATGTTCTCTGATAAAACTATAAGTCGTATTAATTAAAATCGAGTATCTTTTAAAAGTAGACATGTTGCGCAAGGTAGTACACCCCAAAATAAGCGCATAGCGCTAATAACCGCACGGGATATCCCGACATCTTTCATGGTTTTCACTTGTTTTTCATGAAAAACGTCAAAATATTGACGTCCTACAAAAATCACCCGTTCGTGCGGTAATGGGCGCCATATCAAAACTATAAGTAGTATTGCGTAAAATCGGGTATTTTCTAATAGAAAACATATTGCGCAAAATAGTACAAGTTAAATGGAGCGTGTGGCGCTTATAACAGCGCGAGACCAAAACGTTTCTTTCATGTTTTTCACTTGTTTTTCGGGAAAAACGTCATAAAATTGAGGTTTCGAATTTTTTTTCCATACGAGCGATATGATGTTCTCTGATAAAACTATAAGTCGTATTAATTAAAATCGAGTATCTTTTAAAAGTAGACATGTTGCGCAAGGTAGTACACCCCAAAATAAGCGCATAGCGCTAATAACCGCACGGGATAACCCGACATCTTTCATGGTTTTCATTTGTTTTTCATGAAAAACGTCAAAATATTGACGTCCTACAAAAATCACCCGTTCGTGCGGTAATGGGCGCCATATCAAAACTATAAGTAGTATTGCGTAAAATCGGGTATTTTCTAATAGAAAACATATTGCGCAAAATAGTACAAGTTAAATGGAGCGTGTGGCGCTTATAACAGCGCGAGACCAAAACGTTTCTTTCATGTTTTTCACTTGTTTTTCGGGAAAAACGTCATAAAATTGAGGTTTCGAATTTTTTTTCCATACGAGCGATATGATGTTCTCTGATAAAACTATAAGTCGTATTAATTAATTATAGTATAACTAACGAATGATTCCGAATATGAGGAAATATTCAACGAGTGACCGGACAACCCAATAATTCACGAGTGCGCCAGTCGCACGAGTGAATTATAAAGGTTGTTCGGTCACAAGTTGAATATTTCCCATATTCGGAATCTTGAGTTTGTTATACTATTTATTACATATATAAATGTTCAAGAAGGGCTTTATTTATGGTTGAATTACGAACATTTTCGGTTGGACTATTTTCATGCAGGCGCAAAGTTTTCGACGTCACAGACGACGTTATAGGTAACGCCGAATAACAGTTAATTAGATATTCCCGCGTTTTTAGTTATTTCACTCAGTGAGATAAACGATTTCTGTTCACTCGGAAATCTCGATATTTCACTGCTTTCTATGTAATAAAATCGAGTATCTTTTAAAAGTAGACATGTTGCGCAAGGTAGTACACCCCAAAATAAGCGCATAGCGCTAATAACCGCACGGGATATCCCGACATCTTTCATGGTTTTTACTTGTTTTTCATGAAAAACGTCAAAATATTGACGTCCTACAAAAATCACCCGTTCGTGCGGTAATGGGCGCCATATCAAAACTATAAGTAGTATTGCGTAAAATCGGGTATTTTCTAATAGAAAACATATTGCGCAAAATAGTACAAGTTAAATGGAGCGTGTGGCGCTTATAACAGCGCGAGACCAAAACGTTTCTTTCATGTTTTTCACTTGTTTTTCGGGAAAAACGTCATAAAATTGAGGTTTCGATTTTTTTTTTCCATACGAGCGATATGATGTTCTCTGATAAAACTATAAGTCGTATTAATTAAAATCGAGTATCTTTTAAAAGTAGACATGTTGCGCAAGGTAGTATACCCAAAAATAAGCGCATAGCGCTAATAACCGCACGGGATATCCCGACATCTTTCATGGTTTTCACTTGTTTTTCATGAAAAACGTCAAAATATTGACGTCCTACAAAAATCACCCGTTCGTGCGGTAATGGGCGCCATATCAAAACTATAAGTAGTATTGCGTAAAATCGGGTATTTTCTAATAGAAAACATATTGCGCAAAATAGTACAAGTTAAATGGAGCGTGTGGCGCTTATAACAGCGCGAGACCAAAACGTTTCTTTCATGTTTTTCACTTGTTTTTCGGGAAAAACGTCATAAAATTGAGGTTTCGAATTTTTTTTCCATACGAGCGATATGATGTTCTCTGATAAAACTATAAGTCGTATTAATTAAAATCGAGTATCTTTTAAAAGTAGACATGTTGCGCAAGGTAGTACACCCCAAAATAAGCGCATAGCGCTAATAACCGCACGGGATATCCCGACATCTTTCTTGGTTTTCACTTGTTTTTCATGAAAAACGTCAAAATATTGACGTCCTACAAAAATCACCCGTTCGTGCGGTAATGGGCGCCATATCAAAACTATAAGTAGTATTGCGTAAAATCGGGTATTTTCTAATAGAAAACATATTGCGCAAAATAGTACAAGTTAAATGGAGCGTGTGGCGCTTATAACAGCGCGAGACCAAAACGTTTCTTTCATGTTTTTCACTTGATTTTCGGGAAAAACGTCATAAAATTGAGGATTCGAATTTTTTTTCCATACGAGCGATATGATGTTCTCTGATAAAACTATAAGTCGTATTAATTAAAATCGAGTATCTTTTAAAAGTAGACATGTTGCGCAAGGTAGTACACCCCAAAATAAGCGCATAGCGCTAATAACCGCACGGGATATCCCGACATCTTTCTTGGTTTTCACTTGTTTTTCATGAAAAACGTCAAAATATTGACGTCCTACAAAAATCACCCGTTCGTGCGGTAATGGGCGCCATATCAAAACTATAAGTAGTATTGCGTAAAATCGGGTATTTTCTAATAGAAAACATATTGCGCAAAATAGTACAAGTTAAATGGAGCGTGTGGCGCTTATAACAGCGCGAGACCAAAACGTTTCTTTCATGTTTTTCACTTGTTTTTCGGGAAAAACGTCATAAAATTGAGGTTTCGATTTTTTTTTTCCATACGAGCGATATGATGTTCTCTGATAAAACTATAAGTCGTATTAATTAAAATCGAGTATCTTTTAAAAGTAGACATGTTGCGCAAGGTAGTATACCCCAAAATAAGCGCGCGCTAATAACCGCACGGGATATCCCGACATCTTTCATGGTTTTCACTTGTTTTTCATGAAAAACGTCAAAATATTGACGTCCTACAAAAATCACCCGTTCGTGCGGTAATGGGCGCCATATCAAAACTATAAGTAGTATTGCGTAAAATCGGGTATTTTCTAATAGAAAACATATTGCGCAAAATAGTACAAGTTAAATGGAGCGTGTGGCGCTTATAACAGCGCGAGACCAAAACGTTTCTTTCATGTTTTTCACTTGTTTTTCGGGGAAAACGTCATAAAATTGAGGTTTCGAATTTTTTTTCCATACGAGCGATATGATGTTCTCTGATAAAACTATAAGTCGTATTAATTAAAATCGAGTATCTTTTAAAAGTAGACATGTTGCGCAAGGTAGTACACCCCAAAATAAGCGCATAGCGCTAATAACCGCACGGGATATCCCGACATCTTTCATGGTTTTCACTTGTTTTTCATGAAAAACGTCAAGATATTGACGTCCTACAAAAATCACCCGTTTGTGCGGTAATGGGCGCCATATCAAAACTATAAGTAGTATTGCGTAAAATCGGGTATTTTCTAATAGAAAACATATTGCGCAAAATAGTACAAGTTAAATGGAGCGTGTGGCGCTTATAACAGCGCGAGACCAAAACGTTTCTTTCATGTTTTTCACTTGTTTTTCGGGAAAAACGTCATAAAATTGAGGTTTCGAATTTTTTTTCCATACGAGCGATATGATGTTCTCTGATAAAACTATAAGTCGTATTAATTAAAATCGAGTATCTTTTAAAAGTAGACATGTTGCGCAAGGTAGTACACCCCAAAATAAGCGCATAGCGCTAATAACCGCACGGGATATCCCGACATCTTTCATGGTTTTCACTTGTTTTTCATGAAAAACGTCAAAATATTGACGTCCTACAAAAATCACCCGTTCGTGCGGTAATGGGCGCCATATCAAAACTATAAGTAGTATTGCGTAAAATCGGGTATTTTCTAATAGAAAACATATTGCGCAAAAAAGTACAAGTTAAATGGAGCGTGTGGCGCTTATAACAGCGCGAGACCAAAACGTTTCTTTCATGTTTTTCACTTGTTTTTCGGGAAAAACGTCATAAAATTGAGGTTTCGATTTTTTTTTCCATACGAGCGATATGATGTTCTCTGATAAAACTATAAGTCGTATTAATTAAAATCGAGTATCTTTTAAAAGTAGACATGTTGCGCAAGGTAGTACACCCCAAAATAAGCGCATAGCGCTAATAATCGCACGGGATATCCCGACATCTTTCATGGTTTTCACTTGTTTTTCATGAAAAACGTCAAAATATTGACGTCCTACAAAAATCATCCGTTCGTGCGGTAATGGGCGCCATATCAAAACTATAAGTAGTATTGCGTAAAATCGGGTATTTTCTAATAGAAAACATATTGCGCAAAATAGTACAAGTTAAATGGAGCGTGTGGCGCTTATAACAGCGCGAGACCAAAACGTTTCTTTCATGTTTTATGTTGAAACCTGTTAAAATTAAAAGTGTGCCTATTGCTTTTTTTTTTAGCAAAAGTTGATTTTTTAGGAAAACAGTTTTTTAGATTTGGGTCTGTTTTTGTCTCATTTTAAAAGGACATAAACTCATAAAACTTCTCATTTTATTTTTTTTTTAATTTAACAGTTATTCTTATTTTAGATATATTTGTAGCAGGATTTTTTTACTTTGTCTGTTTATTTGAGTAAATTAACAGTATTATTGTGTCTGTTTGCATTAATAAATCATTGGCAGGGCCGTAGCGTAATGGAGGCAAATGAGGCAAATGCCTCACTTTTGAAACGACGACCAAACTTTAAAAGTGTCATTTTTTTCAATTATCTTTCAAATTATCTACCGGCACACTACATACAGTTGCAGCGTGCAGCTTTTACCATAGCGCTGACGGTAAAACAATAAGTCAAAATAGAAAATTGAAACAAACTCGTGATGTCTTTACAAAACTGGTTGGAGACGGGTTCTTTAAAGCGAAAAAAGATGAGAAAGGTAACTCATGAAGTATGCAGGCTTTCTGCTTGTTTTATTTTTTGGATGGATAATGCTATAGTTACCAATGTATACACTATCAATTCACCTAACAACAAATGCTAATCGATAAAATAATTCATTGACCAAAAAATATAATGATTATTTATATAAGCATTTCCGGACGTATCAAAACATGGGAGAGTTAACATGTGAACTTGAAAGGTGGGTCAGAAAGACAGTAGGTATGTTAGATGAAGGAAGCCCCACGACAGCAATTAAGCTGGCTAACAAAGACTTGTACCCAAATGTTTTCACAATATTGCAAGTACTTTTAACTATGCCTGTCACATCAGTCTGTTGTGAGAGATCGTTTTCCAGTTTAAGGCATTTGAAAACATGGGAACAAGCTACAATGGGTGGTGACAGGGTTTGTGGGCTTGCCATGCTCCATGTGCATAGGAATGATGCAGTGGACAAAGAACGTGTATTCAAGCTATTCGATAGCACAGGACATAGGAGAATTGGGAAGTTTTGGTTGACCAACAGAGATTAACTATGATATACAGTGAAACTTGTTTTGTTACTTAGGCTAGCTTTTAAAAAAACGCATTTGTTATTTTTTTATTTTGTTTCTTATTATAAATACATTGACTTCTGCAATAGTTATGCTGAAATAAGATTTTCCCGTTTGCATTGGACTATATTTTGGACTATTTTTCAGGATGCCGAAAAGTATGGAAACCTATTATTGTCATAATCTATTCATCAGAACCCAACTTTGAGTAACTGTTTGATTTGACATTTTAATTCCAAATTAAATTTGAATATTTGATGATCCGAATTGAGGTGAAGTTATTCAAACCTTAAAGCATTACAGCTTTTTTAAAAAAATGAATTATCAAAGTACTCTGTGGTATGATTTTCATAAACATTTTTACACTACTTAATAAAGAAAACCACTTTATTGCAATATATACAATGTACTTCAAGAGCTTTCAATTATTATGAAATGGACTTCAAAATATAGACCCCTTTCCTAAAATGTCTGACGAGAAAAAAGGAAGGCTTGCCATTTTTACGGGATAATAGCGCACCTTAAGTCAAAGATAAGTTTATCAAACTTTTTTAGGTTTTTAGAGCATGAAGAATTGCTATTTGATATGCGCTTTATAAGTGTTATAAATAATGAATAATTATAATTATAATACTCTGCATGATTTGCACTTAAAACTTGGTGGTGGTTGACGCTTCCGACATGTGAAGTCGTGTTTATAGCCGTGTTTGGTTTAGTTATTTGTATCCGTTTCCTCTAGCAATTCTACAAATTATGTCGAAAATTTACTTTGTTTGTGAATTTATATCAAATCCATTGGCATTGGCAATTGACAAATAGCATTGACATTTCTAAATTGGCATAAACAATTGATTTTAAGTTACAGTATCATTAGCAATAGCATTCATTGGCATTTAACACTATGTCCCTCCAGGAATTCCTGAAGGGACATAGCCAATTGCTAATTGCCGATTGCTCCAGGTATTCTGTAGGTATTAGCAATTGCTGTTAAATTGGCAATATGATTTGTCAAATAGCATTAGCATTAAATACTTGGCATTATCTATTGGCAATGTCCCACCAGGTATTCCAAAGATGCATATATTTATACAACAATACAATACTTAATTAAGTTGTTTAATTTTGCTTATAAAAAAATAATTGCACTCTGTCTTAGTTAACATATATCTTATAGTCTCATGTTCATTTACTCCATATCCTTTCAAAAAATATTTATAATAGCCAAGTCGATCACAATTATATTTTTAGAACTGTCCCGTTACAGTGTCACTGCCTGACCTTGAACTGTATTAGTGTATCCTTGAGTACGGAAAGGTCGATAGCCTAACACTAATAATAAACAAATCAATTGCTGATTCATTATTTTCCCCCAAAATACACAAGTTAAATGTTATATCTGCATTTATTATGGAAACAAAGAGCCATTATCTATGACTCGACATCACTTTAGGTAAGTCCGTCCGCCTGTTTTTTTTCTGTCCTTTTTGAATCACGTACGATTTGTATGCGTCGTTTTGGGCTCTCAATATCTTGATATTTAATACATTTTTACGCTTATCAAGATCTACATATTCCGTAATCAGGTCAAAGTTTCCACTTATTACGTTAAAATAACTTTTTTCAGCTTTTTTTACAGTCTTTCCTTAGGGAGCGACCATTTGATTTTTATGGGTGGGGCTATGGTGGAATTTGAAATAAAAAGGCAGGATGGCAAAAATCCAGAAATAAAAGGCAGGACAGCGCTGTGAGTAAAAAAAAAGGCAGGATGGTATTTTTATTTCGCCAAAAAATTCACAGTACGTTGTTATAAAAAAAAATTAAAAATGCACGCACAAGCGCGCCAAAAAATCCAGGCTCGATTTTTTCCGAAAATAAAAAGGCAAGACGAAGAAAATATCCATAGCCCCCCCCCCCCCCCCCCCGCCCCCTAAAAATCAAATGGTTGCTCCCTTATTTAATCAGAATTGAATAACTCCTCTGACACCTTTAGTTCCATTACAATCAAACTTTGCACGGCTGCTCTTTTGCATGTGTGACAGAAACTTTATATATGGTTGTTGGAATACGTGGCTGCAATAGCAAAAAATAGTAGACCTTTGTACATGGTGATATTTTTTTTCTTTTGCATTTTTTTTTTTTTTTTTTTTCAAATAACTCAAAAATAGGGACGGATATGTCAGAACTCAGATGGAGAAGCACAAGTGTTTAGCATCTCATGATCTCATAAAAATTTAAATAAGATCTAATCATCCGTTTGGGAGATACTAGAGTTTTGTCGAATTTTGCGTTTTTTTAAGCTCGATATCTTGAAAAATTTAACAGGTATTTGAGAAATTTAAATTGCATACTTGTTAATAGAAGAAATGAGATGTGGAATAAGTGTACGCGACACAACCTACATTATAAACGTATATTTTAAATATCCACAATGGAAAACAGCCAGCAACCTTCTATGTGACCAGCGGTCGCTGCTCGCTGTTTTTCAATTGGCCCCTGGATTGAAAATAAAATACAAATTCAAGCCCAATCCAAAAGTGCATTGAAAGACCCTCTGTTTGACAAAAAAAAAACAATTAAGAGCATATTTAGATCTACAAAATATGTAGGGTCAAAGTTTTAGGTTCATACCTTTCAGGAATTATTCCCCTTTAAAAGAACATCAAAATTGACCATTTTCATAGCATTTCATAATTGTATTGCCAACCGTTAAAAACTAGAGACAAAAAAATATACAAATTACGATGTGGCTTAGTTCAGTCCTTAAAAGCTCAATATGGTGGTCCATTTTAGGAGTTATGGTCCTTTAAATGTCAATAACATAACATAACATAACATATCTTTTATTTCCAATCAGGAGCCCACTGGGAGCAAGGAGAGTTGTACATATAGAGGAAAAGAACATAATTGATAGATTATACATAAAATAATTATACAACAGACAACATGGTGATACAATCAACTAAGATGTTAATGTTCATATATTGAATAACATATATCGAAAATATTAATTTACTGATAAAATATCTTTATCCAGTATAAATCTGGCAGTGGCAGTTAGTATATCAGTGTCCTCATTACTAAGTAAAAATATCATTTTTGAATTATTTGATAGACTAGAAAAATTGGGATACTTATTGGCAATATGATTAAATAAAATATTTCTTTTTGCTTCAAATTTTGAACAAACACATAAAAAGTGTGTTTCATCTTCAACTTCCCCAGAAGAACAGTTTGTACAAGTTCTCTCAGATCTAGGAATTTTGGAGAAACGCCCTATTTCAATTTGCAGTCTATGGGCTGATATTCGAAATCTGCAGAGAGCTTTTCTTTGATCGGGATTGTTTATCTTCGATAAAAAATTTTCAAATCCAAAATGATCCTTGATTTTGAAATAAGTACAATGTACATAGTTTTCCATCTAGTTTAGAGAGTCTATGATTATACCAATTGTCCAAAAGCTTTTCCCTTAGTAATTTTTCAAGCATCTTTTTAAATTTATATCTGCTGTAATTACTTGAGTCAGTATTTATACCAAGGTAATTTAATAGCTTTGATACAAAAGTATACCAGGTAGATCTATTACTACTGCCAAAATTTTTACTACATAAATATGCATCTTTTAGTAATGGAAAATCAGATGAGAGATTTTCTAGTCTATACCAATAATTAATGATTGATTTTATGATATCATAATATAAAGGAAACCTTCCAAGTTCAGATAATACAGCAAAATTCACACTTTTCTTATGAACTCCTAAAATACATTTACAATATTTGAGATGTAATTTTTCACAGGGCATGTTATTGAATATCTTATCTAAATCAAAGGATGTTCGCATTTTTGAGTTAGAAGCACAGTAACTTCCCCAAACTTCTGAGTTATACAACAAGATAGGTTTCAAAGTATGGTCAAAAATATGTATACATGTACGAAGACTTGGATTTAAACTTAAAAAGTCACTTCTTAACTTATAAAAAGCCTTTAATGATTTATTATATAGTTCAGTCCTCATTTGGTGAAATGACCCTGATGCTGTGAAATACACCCCTAAATATCTATAACATGAGACACATTCTAAGTGATTATTTTGTAAAGAAAAATTTTCAGAGATTTTCCTTCCAGCTTTATTAAAAATTAACACTTTAGTCTTTTTAATATTGACCTTAATACACCAATCATCACAAAATTGTTCTAACATATTTAGCCTATCTTGCAATCCTTGAGAGGAGCTTGAAAATATAACAATATCATCTGCATACATTAAGCAGTTTAGTTTTTTACTTTGTAAACTGACCGTATCTGAACAAGCTTGAAGGTAATTTGGAAAATCATTAATGAATATTTTAAACAAGGCAGGGCTTAAATTGTCAATATATTATAATATTAAATACGAAAGAATATGGAATATATATACTACCGGTTTTCCAAAGTTTTTACTCCTAGCGTGTCTGATGAAGGTTAATCCAGAAAAGCGCTTCACACGCAGCGAAATTTTGCATTGTACATTCAATATGGGGATCGTGTCTTTCTGGCACATATTCCATATTTAATAAAATAAACTATTTTTGCCTTATTGCTGGCAAACTGTATAGTAGAAAATGATAAAAATTTCTGAGTCCTTATGTTCAGCTAATTGGAATCTACGCTTCAGTGCACACCTTCGTTTTAACTTGATATTTGGTGGATTTACTGTTTTTGTAAATGTCTGAATCGGACATTGATCTAATTGTATCATGGAGAGGTCTGTTGCTGAGTCGGCTGTTAGACTGTTTACTTTCTAGAAAAACATAGCAAGGTTGAATATTTCCCTTTTACATTTGTACTCTCCGATCGTTTAGATCAAAACAATTTTTAATGCAGAACGTACTTATGTGATGCTTTTCTGTAGCAAAAATCTGTAAGCTTAAAATTGGAAAGGCGTTGTACTAAGGTCCAAAACTTGGAAACTAGATGTTTGGGGTCAATGATATTTCACCATTTGTGTCTTGGGTAACGTGACACCACCCACTACAAATTTATATTTTATGCATGAATGATTTAGTTTTAATTTTTTCAGGTTAGGGTCTATATCTTGGAAAAAATCCGATAGATGATCCAGATCCCATGTCCTTCAGAATCAAACGTTTCCAAAAAAGCTCCGTTTGGGTCAAAGATATCTGATTGCCACTATAATGGTTTATATATAAATGTCCCGTTCAAGGTCAAAGTAGCGGTTTTTTCAAGTTCTTTGTCCTATGGAATGAAACTATATTGCAGATAGAAAAAAGCTGCGTTTTGGTAAAACCTTCATCTCATTAAGCATTATATCTCAGGCTTTATATAAGATCCGTCATTTCGGTTGCAGTTGTAATTTGTTTCAGTATAGCTCACAGAGAAGATCCTTGGGCGTAAGAAAAGGACTAGCTCGAGCGTTTCAGGCGCCTGATATATTGATCTTGACTGGTAGTTACAAGCCATGGCCAATTCAGTTCAGTATTGAAGAAAATAAAAGAAACAGTTTTTAGGTCAATAAAAATCAAAATACAAATGTTCGTGTCAGAGCTAATCAGATCTTATACTTATTCATAATTTGGGTTCCAGCTCAACATATTTTGGCTGTATATTACTTCATAATCATAATTGTGTGCTTGGAATTTTCAATCCGTCTTTGTAAACTCACGAGCGCCTCTGATGAGTCTTGAAGAGACGAATGCGCGTCAGATGAAGCAAAATTTACTTGACTGGAACTTTGCATATGTTGCAATTTTTATTCTATTTTTACTTCAATAACTCAAATTTATTAGCACATAAGACATAAGACATAAGACATATTTTATTACCAATTAAGGTCCCTCAAGGGGCAGGATCATTACAATGATTAATTATAAATAACAGTAAAGCAACAACAACAAGTTACGCCCAATAAAGGGCCAAAGGCTACAAACAATAAATTGACAAAAATATTCATTTCTTGTTTCATAAAGCTTCCCTCACCTCGATCCGCCTATTCAGTGGTACCGTCCGGCGAGCCTGTACAAAACTGCCCTCTCTCAGTGCTTAGATTATTACATTTTGTCCCCGATTTTGTCCAATTCAATGTATTGAAAACGGGCAAAAATTAAATAGGATGCAGTTTTTTTTTATAATGTATTTAGGGTGGGGGCAGGGTAATCGGGCTTCATGCTCGTATTGTTAATAGTTTGTTTGTTTTAATGTTTTTTTATGGTATTGCACATTTATATGGGTAAAATTCATAAATGAAAGTCTTAAACGTACTGACTCGCTATCGGACCTGAATTGTAGACAAGTTCTCTTTTCGTCCTTGACACATAACTTTAATAAACAGAATTGAAAATACGCATAAACTCATTCTTACGGAGAAGGGCCAGGTTACACCTACAGATACATCTATGGTGCTAATTCGTAAAGAGCCCGCATGTACGACTCGGCGTACGAGGTTAGTTTTTTTTTTTCTTTTTCTTTTTTTTTCAAACAATGTTTGTTGTTCATTCAGAGGCTCTTTTTCCAATCATCAATCTCTGAAAAATGAAGCAATGTGAGTGCTTATAGACCTCACTTACAAATATGTTGAAATAAATGCAATTTTATAAGGTGGTAAGTTAAGGTTACATTTCTATATATTCCCATTGGAATGTCATGGGGACGATATATTATGGGGCGATCTTCTCGGATCTAAGTGAAAAGTTCAAGGCCATTCAAAGAAGAGTGTGGTTTTTGTCAACAAAACAAAATAATTTGCAATTTATAGGTTAATATTGAATTTATTAAGGTATGTTGTCGTTTCTGCATATTCAGTAAACATTATGTTGATGTAAAATGAATCGATATACCGTCGTCAGGCGTTGTTATTGTCCAAATCTTCATTTAGATCAACCTCCATTAAAGAATGTAGACCATGTTGTCCAAAAACTAGTTTCCGATACTTTTTTTGTCATATATTTAATTTTATCGCAGATAGTATGTAATGCACATTTAAATCTGATCCAAGGCAACCTACAAGGGAGCTTTATGTACACAATTTTGTACATTTGTGGTTTGTAGGCAAGTTAAGAGCAATACACAGTACACCCATACTGAAAACAATTAATAATGTGAGTGTGCGTGAACTTTAATGTTATATTGACACCTAGAAGATAATCATAAGAAAAGAAAAAACATATTTTGATCATGATGAGTCCCATTCACTTAATCATTACATTTAAAGTTTTTAAACAAACATTTCAATTTCAGAAAACTCACAAGGAGCATAAACATGCAGCTATTGCTATTTTAGAAAACAATATTAATGAAAAAATATGATTATATACAAAAGTATTGGGAAAGATGATACAGAAATTAAAGAACGATGAATGAGACCTGACTATAAAATTATTTTTTATTTATAATTGTGTCATATATTTGCCTTTTCTTAGCCAGGATTCTAATCTCTGTCTTGAAATCTGAGGAACCATTCAAGCCCTTCCTACAAAATGTATAGCTACAATGTGTGAAAGGAGGGGACAGCACAGTCATCCCCCTAACTGTCCATCCAGCATTTCCAGGCCAAACCAAGTTTTAAGTTATTTTTTTTTATTCCTCTATTGGCAAAAGCTGAAGGGAACTTTTGGATTGCACTCCTTCTGTCAGTCAGACCTCAGTTTCCACACTTTTTCTAAACACTTATACCAAAAATTTTACCTTTTAAGGTTAGTGAGGACACCTGACCCCAAAAATAATGCCGAATTTAAAATGTCAATTTTTTTTTTATATTAGTATTAGGTACAATGTATATACTTTATCTTGTGTAAAAATATTTGACCCCCTTTCCAGGCTTGTTTTCCCAAAATTTAGGTTCAATGTTTTCCCATCGTACTATAGATTATATAGGAAAGGCCAAATAATTAGCATAAAATCTTATCACAGAAAAAATCCACGAATTTTATTTTTAATTGATAAAAATCAATGGAATACAATATATTTTGAAATAAAACAATAAGAACTGGGGGTCACCAGCTTATTTTTATGTCTACAACACAAACCTTTGTCATTTTTCAAGTGGATTATCTCCCTTGTTTTATTTGAAAATTTTATTTATGAAGGAATGGTTGTTTTATTTGTATCAAAATTAATTTATTTTGATTAAGTTTTATTAAATGAAACTATATCCACTGTACATGCTGTATGCTTCTATACATGTAAATTTTTTAAAAAGAAAAAAAATGAAGATTTGTTAAAAATATTTTGGTAACAATCAGTCTTTTTAGCAGCTACATACAATGTACATGTATCATAACCCCCTGATATTTGCAATGCAGCAACAGCATACATTTGTACATGAAGTGTTCCATATAGTGGGGGGACTATTTCAGGTCATCGTCAGAAACCCACCTACAGTGTACGATGATTTCAGGTCAGTTCATCAACTACTTCCTGTTTTATGAAATATGGCCATTTGTTTACTTTTAAACGGATTTTGTTGTCTTTTCAGATACATTGGAGATTGTCCAATGTCCGTAGGTTGGTCCTCCGATGATCTTGGAAGTCAGGGTAGTAAGCGGACTAAGATGTCTCATCATGGTATCAGTATCACATCCTGGGACATCAATGACTCGCTGGCCGCAGACTTTGACGGGTCGCTATCAGGACTTGGTAATGACCTGGTGTCTGGGACCTACAATATGAGGTACCTTTAATATTTATAGATGCACCATGTAATAATGAGATGTGGTATAAGTATACATGATAGACATAAATGTAATTATGGAGAATTTATAAATTTGCTATGTAAAACAACCATGACTGGTTGAAATATCAAGACCCATTGAAATGGTCAGGTGTTTATATATTCACCAAGGAATTTTTGTTCATTTAAGAATTAACTGTAATAATTTTTGTTTTATTGAACAATAATCTAAATTGTTCATGGTGCACATTGAATAATACATATTTTTAAAATTTATTTTTTTAGATATATAAATTTTGCACAAGTTACAAACAATTCATAAACATTTTAAAACTTTTTTTTCAATCCATATAAGCATTAGATATATATGTGGACCAGTGTCAACAGTGTAGAAAATTGAAATGCCTAATTCATTTATTTTCAGTGAGGCATTGTTGGCACTTCCTGTTTTCAAACAAGAGAACCTTGACACAGGGTATGTATCTGTATTATGACCATTTATCTCACATCCTGTTTAAAAAAAAACAAACAACAAGAATCTTAACTTAAGGCGGTGCAGGTATTTTATCATTGGCATTTACCACTACCAGATATAAATGAAAAAAAAAAATTGACAATTAAAACTGCTATCCAACTTTAACAGGCTTAAAGATCAATTGTGAGCTGTATGTGTTCATTGATTTAATGTTCAGACTTTGTCAGTTTAAAATATGCTGTATTTTTACTCATTTTTTTTTTCACCCAGTTGGACAGAGCCTAAAGTCTCAAGTGTCTTTGATAAAATTGTTCAAAATAGTTGATCTGTAACCAGTCAGATTAATGTAATAGAGTAAAGCCTTCAGAAATGAAACAACGTTCCAAATTTCTTTCACTGTGGTTAGCAGTGTTAAATGGTTATTCCATTTATGCTTTGAGGCATGCAGGGAAGCAAAACAGATCCTCCATTGGTGTGAAAAGGTCTAAGTGTCTGGAATGGCCCACTGGCCAAATGCAAGTAGATTATTGGTTGGGCCAGTAAAATTCAGGAAAAGTTCCTTTACAAATTTTATGACACTATCCCATAATGTGATTTGGGCCACCCGAGTAGGTTTTCCCATTTCAGGCACTGCGATCTACTGAAAATTGTAGCACTGACTCCATTCTATAACAAAACTTAAATCTATAAAGGTGCCAAAAAGACTCACTAATTATCAGCTATCTTTATTTTTATAGATTCCAGTATATATTGGGTGCTATCTTTATTTGTATAGATTCCAGTATATATTGGGTGCTATCTTTTTTTTTATAGATTCCAGTATATATTGGGTGCTATCTTTATTTTTATAGATTCCAGTATATATTTGGTGCTATCTTTATTAGGGCCCCGCAACTTTATTGCGGACACCCTATAGTAATCAGTCTGTCCGTCCGTAACAAATTCAGTTTTCCGGACTTTTTTTCTAAACGCTTATAGATAATGAACTGATTTTTGGTATGTGAATTTACCTTGATGAGTTACAGATCAAGTTTGAGTTTCGTGCCGGTCCACAAATTTTTATGGGAGTTATGGCCCTTTGAACTTTGAAAATTCATTAAAATTTCAGTTTTCCGCACTTTTTTCTAAAAGCTTATAGATAATGAACTGATTTTTGGTATGTGAGAAGCAAAGGTGTACCAAAGGGGTAATCAGAATCATAAAACCGTGAAGACAAAGACAAAACCGGCAGACAAAAAATCATCACAACAAAACAAACCACATAACAACATAAAACACACACACATAACAACAAAACCGCATTCAGCAACGCGAACTCAAGTCGAAACGAGAGTGAACTCAGGTGCTCCGGAAGAGTAAGCAGTTCCTGCTTGCTATAGCACACCCGTCATGTTGCCAAAGATCGATTAAGTGTTGGTCAAATCCGGAAAGGATGGCATTACAAAACTCTATGTCAAACCAACATCTGTGCTCATCTGAGAGATAGAAATCCCGTATTTGCATACAAGCACATGATGTCGCCCGTAAAATTTCTTGAGTGATGACAACAACCTGGGAGCAACGTACCCCTGTGTTAACAATTTGCTTGTCAGCCGTGTAGCTCTATCAAGGAAGTCGTTGTACTCCCCACATGCTCTGGAATAACGAATCAATTGTGATACGTAAACTCCATATGCTGGAGCGGACGGAATGTTGCTACACAGAAAGGGAAAGTTAACTATTGGAAAGTTGAAGTCATCACGTTTGTCATAGAGCTTTGTACAAAGCCTTCCTTGTGTGTCAATTTCGAGAAATAGATCCAAATATGAAGCAGACCTCCTAGAATCTGTAGTGTCCTTTACCTCAAGTTCCTTCGGATATATGAGATGTAAATAGTCACCAAATCGAGGATTGTTTAGTGAAAGGACATCATCAATATAACGAAATGTGAGATTGAAGGATAAAGCAAGTTTGCGGTCCTTTTTGTCTAGAAGTGATTGTAAGAAGTCTGCTTCATATGAATGAAGAAACAAATCGGCAAGCAATGGTGCACAATTTGTGCCCATTGGGATACCTATTGTTTGCTGAAAAACACGTCCACCAAACTGTACAAATATGTTGTCGATTAGAAAGTTGAGCATTTCTATTATTTGATCTTCTGTAAATTTGTTTTTCTTGCTAGACTCTTGTATGACAAAGTAAGTCTTTTTATAACCGACTACCAAATACTTGTACCTGCGTTTTCCATTCTTTTTGATAAAGCTACGTTTAATCAGCTGTGCCAAACGAGATTTTAATTGTGAATGTGGAATTGAAGTATATAATGTAGAGAAATCAAACGTTTTAATGCTATTACATGATGAAAATGACTTAGAATGGAGATTTTCCATCAGTTCTTTAGAATTTTTGAGAATCCACATTTGATTGACGCCATTTCTAGAGTAACAACAATCGAAATACTTTTGAAGGCTTGATTTTATTGCCGTCAATATTGATGTTAACAAAACTGAAAGAGGCTTAGTTGTACATTTGGATGACCCAGCAATAAATCGTTGCTTGTATGGAGTTTTATGCAACTTTGGAATCCAATACAAGGATGGAACGTCATCGTTCTTTTTGTCAACAGAAATGCCAAAGGAAGAAATTACAGAATTATGATTGTTGATTATTTCCTCCTTTGACAGTGTTGTTGCTGTATATGTGGTGCTTTTGCTAGTACAACCAACCCCTAATTCAGATGTTAAACAATCAATATAGTGTCTTTTGCATACGAAAATGATGTTGTTAGGCGCTTTATCAGCAGGTACGACAACATATTTGTCATGTAAGGTGGACAATGTCTTCGCAACATCAGGGTTGTTGAAAATAGATGTTGCCTTGGTGCTCATCGAGCCTTTCAAAGAGTTAATCCTTTTCAAAACCAACGACCTCACAGACTTTACCCACTCAGAAAGAACGTCGCTTTCTTTTTCATGTTCTTTTTTGGTCCATTTTCTGGCATAGTCTTCAACTGAATCCATAATTGTTTTGAAATTATGGTTCCAGTTGATTGCTCTAGGCTCACGATATTTTACCTTGATGAGTTACAGATCAAGTTTGAGTTTCGTGCTGGTCCACAAATTTTTATGGGAGTTATGGCCCTTTGAACTTTGAAAATTCACTACAATTTCAGTTTTCCGGACTTTTTTTCTAAAAGCTTATAGATAATGAACTGATTTTTGGTATGTGAGTTTACCTTGATGAGTTACAGATCAAGTTTGAGTTTCGTGCCGGTCCACAAATTTTTATGGGAGTTATGGCCCTTTGAAACTTGAAAATTCATTAAAATATCAGTTTTCCGCACTTTTTTCTAAACGCTTATAGATAATGAACTGATTTTTGGTATGTGAGTTTACCTTGATGAGTTAAAGATCAAGTTTGAGTTTAATGCCGGTCCACAATTTTTTATTGGAGCGGGGCCCTTGGAGATGGCTATCATCTCCCTGGTATCTAGTTTTTATAGATTCCAGTATATATTGGGTGCTATCTTTATTTTTATAGATTCCAGTATATATTGGGTGCTATCTTTATTTTTGTACACTCCAGTATATATTGGGTGCTATCTTTATTTTTATAGATTCCAGTATATATTGGGTGCTATCTTTATTTTTATAGATTCCAGTATATATTTGGTGCTATCTTTATTTTTATAGATTTCAGTATATATTGGGTGCGGCTACGTCCCCAGCAGTCAAACTTAATGAAGAAACACTCACCTACCTCAACCAAGGTAAAGCCTTAAATCATCTAACCTGAATGGCAAATTATCGGCCATTTATATGCTTTTTAAACTTTTTCATCAGCTTGTCCATTTGGGCAAGTGGGTTTCAAAATTTACTTGCCGGAAATTAAAAACACTTGTCCAAATTTATGGAAAATAAAATCATGATTTTTTTATTTATTCACTGAAAACTATTCATTGGAGTATTAGGCAAACACTTTATTACAGTATAATTTAATTGGTGTCAATAGTTATGTTCATAATTGCAAACCTGTTAAAATGGCCACGCCATGGGTTTTTCTTTTTTAATCAAAAATCTTATTGAAACGAAATGGCAAACTTGTAAAATCAGGGAAGCCACATTCAATTATTTTGATATCTTTTTCCTCAGAATTTTTTACATTAAAATAAATAATATTAGATGTAATAAGAATACATTATTTTATCAATGATTTGTGAACAATTCTTATAAATATCAATTCATTATCAATCCTGCCTCTTAATTGCAAGTTTGGTTTACAAGCTGACAATTGCAGTGCTTGGGTGATAATTGGTTAATTTACAAGAACTTGAACTATTTGAATTTGGTAGTGACAGGTTGTTCATTATATATGGGCCCCATATTACAAAGACCAATAATTATAGAACAACTTTATGAATGAATTGTTCTATAATTTTACATTGGGGATTTCTTTTAGGTGAAAATAGATTGACACAAATTGGGGATTAATGAAATGGCAATGAAGAAGCAGAATTTTAAATTTAATCAACATTTTTTCAAAAAAAACCAACAATCAAAAAGATAAAAATTCAAGTCAAGAAAGTTGCTACTTGAATTTTTTTTAGTTGCCCGATTAGACAAGTGAGATACAAGTTTAAGTTGAATTCCTTGTGAATTTACTTGTCATGGTCAATCGAACAACCGTTAATGTCAAACCCTGCTACCATTGCTATGTATAGTTCTATGATCTCTTTTTGGTGAATCTGAAAATGCCCAATTTCATAAGAAACTCAAATCTTCAAAACTGATGACAAATTTCTGTTCATACTAAAATAGCAATTAGTTTGAGGAAACGCTTAACTTGATATGTTTTATAAAATCCAGACCTAAAAATACATGTACATAGACCTATGACAGAAATGTTAACAAAATATACTATATTATACATGATCAGTTCCAATATACCAGCTCAAAATTTGAATAACATATAAACATTTAAGTAAAAAAATAAACTTTAGATATGAACCCTTGTCAGAAACAGACACCAACAGGTCATACACAATCTAGGGAAAAAGATTGTATAATTCAGTACAACATGAAAGGTACATGTTATTTAATGTTTTGTTTTCTTCCATTTAGGACAGCCATATGAAATGAAGATGAAAAAGTTAGGAGATCTGTCTGCATTTCAAGGAAAAGTCCTCAAGGTAAATACAAACCAAACTTGAATATTACAAAAGAATTCTATGACCTCACATATCTTGGCCCAAATAGTGTGTATTCATTTATTTTGTGGGTATCATTTTTCGTTGTTTGATGAAAAAGGATCAGTTCGTGGAGTCTTAAATTAGTGGTTTTGAAGACTGCAGCATACAAATTAATGTTAAATTTCCTTTTCGTGGGGCATCAATTTTAGTGGATAAAGGCAACCCACTAAAACCATGAAAATTGATACCCCACGAATAATAATGAAACCTCAGTAGTGTACATAAGGTCCAACTTTTGAATATCTTTACCCATATGACAGGGTCTAGGCATCAAACTAGTTGTTCCAATGAAGAAAACATACATTGCAAATCCAGTTGATGCTATCCTTTTTATACGACCGCAAAAGTTTTGCGATCGTATAATGTTATGGCGATGTCGTCGTCTGGGGACATTTGGTTTCCGTGCGATAACTTAAGTAAATATTGACCAATTGTTATGAAATTTTAATATGATGTTTGTAACCACTAGAGGAAGGTTCCTATTGTATTTGGGGTTGGTGGCCCTTACCGTTTTGGAAAAAAGGGCCAAAAGGGGCTAAAACGGGTGTATTGACAAAACTGTTGTAGAATGTTTATTATTCAATAGATTTTGAAAATTCTTTTTTTATTGAATTCCTCATCAAATTCTGTCAACAAAATGTGTCAATGGTTTGGATGTATATTGAACCGTTACATTGCCTCAAGGGGTCAAAAAGGGGCCACACCCAAAAAAATGACTTTTTTATTTGTGGTCCGATTTTCAAAATCTTTTTTTCATTGGAATCCTTGTGAAAATCCCTGCCTGCATTTTTCAATCAGATTTGCAATATCTCTTACGGTTTTTGAGAAATTAGGGGTCAAAGGGACCAAAAACACCATTTTTAAAAGTTTGTCAAGGCAAATAATTTTATACCAAAAATTAAGTTGTACTGGGCCAGCCAATCGTTATGAAGTTTTGATATGATGTTTGTAACCACTAGAGGAAGGTTCCTATTGTATTTGGGGTTGTTGGCCCTTACCGGTTTGGAAAAAAGGGTCAAAAGGGGCTAAAACGGGTGTATTGACAAAACTTGTAGAATGTTTATTATTCAATAGATTTTGAAAATTCTTTTTTTATTGAATTCCTCATTAAATTCTGTCAACACAATGTGTCAATGGTTTGGATGTATATTGAACCGTTACATTGCTACAGGGGGCCAAAGACAGGCCACACCCAAAAAATCAACTTTTTTATTTGTGGTCTGATTTTCAAAATCTTTTTTTAATGGAATCCTTGTGAAAATCCCTGCCTGCATTTTTCAATCAGATTTGCAATATATCTTACTGTTTTTGAGATATAAGGGGTCGAAGGGGCAAAAAACACCATTTGGTCAAGGCAAATGGTTTTACACAAGAAATTTAGCTGTAGTGGGCCAGCCAACACTGAAGGTAGCTTTTTATTGCATTTGGGCTTTGTGGTCCTAACCTTTTTTAAAAAAAGGGCCAAAAGGGGCTAAATTGTGTCAAAAATGTCAATGAATTTAGAAATAAGATTTTTTTCTATTAAATGTTATTGTAAACATATATGTGTCAAATATGCATTTTAATGTCCACCATAGGATGCATGTGTGAAAAAGCTTTGTAAGTCCACCATGGGCTGAATGTGACCAAAGCAATAGACTATCCATATTGGGCCTCCAATGTACAGGGTTCATCTTGTTGCGGTCGTATCATGCTGCGCTCGGCGTAGCTTTTTATTCTTATTAGTCCCCTACTGGCGAAAGCCTAAGGGGACTATAGGTTTGCGCTCTGTCTGTCTGTCCGTCTGTCACGCCTTAGTTTTCCACACTTTTTTTCTAAACCCTTATAGATAATGAACTGATTTTTTGTATGAAAAGAAAAAGGACAACAACATCAACTGGATTTGCAAGTCTATGTCTTTATTTCTGTTTGACCGACTAGTTTCGGTGTCATCAGGGTACAGATATTAAAAGATTAGGACCTGAAGTACAAATGTGGGTTCATAAAATATGACGTCATAATTAAGAGTCCATGACGACGTTGAAAATGAAAGTGAAAGTAAAATTTAACTATTAATAGAAATAATGGTTTAAAATATCTCAAGGCAAAAAAAAACCCCAATAATACAAAGTTATCAAATTTGTGTAGAGTTTCTTAATACTATGATGCCAAGTTTGTAGTATGTTTTTGGTTGGCAAAAGGTTTATTTCAGTTTTGTTAAATTCACATGTTGGTTGAGTTTGTAAAGTCAACATTTTTTGCACTGTTCTGGTGATTTTAAGACTTTCATCAGGCATTATCAATGATGAATGGCGGGTATTCCAGTGGACACACATTCTATACTCCCGTACCACTTCCCCTGGTTTCCCTCCTGGCCAATAGAGATACTGCTCCCAAGAGCGTCGGGGGGGTATTAGAATGACGGAGATTGTCGCAATAAGGAATTCTGTTGATTATCAATCTATTATGTTTATAATGATATGGTATATGTAATTCTCCATGGGTGGTTTGGTTTTGGGTTTTTTGACTCATTAAAAAATTCTGCTTTCTTGTAAATAGTTGGAATACGGCTTCCAAGTCACTGTTGGTTTATGTTTTTATAATTGTATCAATTTAGCTTTACACATGTGAATAGTGGATTTTTAAATGGGTACACATTTTTTTTTTTATTTTTTGTATGTGCGTTTATCATGATGAGCTACAGATCAAGTTTGAGTTTCGTGCTGGTCCACAAATTGTTATGGGAGTTATGGCCCTTTGAACTTTGAAAATTCACTAAAATTTCAGTTTTCCGCACTTTTTTTCTAAATGCTTATAGATAATGAACTGATTTTTGGTATGTGAGTTTATCATGATGAGTTACAGATCAATTTTGAGTTTGGTGATGGTCCACAAATTGTTATGGGACTTATGGCCCTTTGAACTTTGAAAATTCACTAAAATTTCAGTTTTCCGCACTTTTATTCTAAACGCTTATAGATAATGAACTGATTTTTGGTATGTGAGTTTATCATGATGAGTTACAGATCAAGTTTGAGTTTGGTGCTGGTCCACAAATTTCTATGGGAGTTATGGCCCTTTGAACTTTGAAAATTCACTAAAATTTCAGTTTTCCGCACTTTTTTACCAAACACTTATAGATAATGAACTGATTTTTGGTATGTGAGTTAACAATGATGAGTTACAGATCAAATTTGAGTGACATGCCAGTCCACAAATTTTTACAGGCCCTTTGAAGTTTGAAAAGCCATTGAAATTTTATTTTCTACACTTTTTTTATTATTCCTTGTAGATAATGAACTGATCAAGTTTAGGTTTTCATTTGTTTGACAAATTTTTACCAGTGATGAAATATGAGGCCGGTAGGGGACTATGTATTGTTTTGCAATACTCTCAGAATGTTTGTTCATTTTATGATTTGATAAGAGACAACCAAGCATATCAAAAGGTATCCTCCTCTGGATTCTGAGGAAACAAAAAAAAATGTGGCATTGGTTTTCTTCTCGGTTTCAAATATTACACAAGAGCTATGACTTGGCAGGAAAGCATCCATAAATTGCTTTAAGTTATCTTCATTACATAAAATTCCAAGTCTTTGCAAAAGGACAAGGTACGGTAAGGCCCGTATTTGGTCCCCTCTAAAACTGAAAAATAGAAAACTGATCTAGAGAAAATTCCTTTTGTTATTTATTAAGTCAAATGAATGAAGAAGATAAAACAACTAAATTTATCAGAATTTTTCATGTTTATTATTTGAAATTGCTTGTCAAAACATGGTGAATATGTGTGATTTCTTTCAAATTCGCTGAAAAGGAACAATATTTGGGTAATATTTTCAATTTTTAGATGTCAGCGACTACTTAGACCACAGTTATTGTTTATGAACTTTAATTTGCACTATAAAATGGTTATAAATCAGTTGAGAAATCCATGGTCTACTGGTCATTAAAAAAAACAAAATAAGCATAAAAAATGACATATTTCGACGATTTTGATACTTTTGGACTACTTTAAGCCTCTATAAAATTGAAATTAGAGTAGATGATGGAAACTGTTTACCATTGTCAAAAAGTTTAATCATCTTACTTGAAACCTTAATTGGATTTGATTTTCTTTAAATAGGGGGGCCAAATATGGCCCTTACTGTACCTTGTCCTTTCTTTCTTTTGAGGCCATACACCAATACCACAGGACCAACTTAAAATGTCAATTGTATATTTTTAACTTATTTGCCAGACCAGAGTAAAATTTGCCCATTATTGCCGCCTATCTGGTCTGGTAGATTGACTTGCATTTTTTATGCCCCGCAACAACATGTCAGGGGCATTAAGTTTTACTCATGACCGTCCGTCCATACAAATTTTTGTCAAGCTTTTCTCAGAAACCTTACATGAGAATGATTTGAAACTTGGTAGGATGGTTCAGTTTGACAAATTGTATGTCCTTATTGACTTTCAGACCTGTCAGACTTCCTCCTGTTTTGGCCCAGTAGAGGCATCGTGTTCCATGGATACATTCCTACTTTATTTTACATTGAACATTGAATATTTGTACTTTCTATTGTATCTTATGCTCTCAAAGTCAACATACAACAATGGAATTCTATAAAGAATTGATACGTCATGTTTACACTTACTTATATTTCAGCCATTCACTCTTTGAAACAAAATTTTAATGGAATTCCTTGTCTGAACATACATGTAGGTTTAGTTATAAATCAGGTACCACCATGTCAATGTTCAGTCACAGTATCACTCTTGCTGTACTGTAGTGGTGTACCATACAGGGTTCAGTCACGGTTTGTCTCTGGCTGTAGTGTAATATCAGGTATGTTTCTTAAATACCGTATAGTGGGTTATTTTCGCAGTGGTTTTATTTTGGTTTTAACTTTACCTAAAAATGACACTGATACCCTGTGAAATTACCCTGCTATATGGTTAGCCAGGGACCAACAAAACCTATTGTATTCTTAAGTCTGAGAAAATTCTGAATTGTCATGGCAACAGTCAATAAAGAACAGTAACTCTGACATTTGAGATAATATTTCAACTTAGAATATTGCAGGCCAAAGGCTCACAAGATTTATTCTGAAAGTATGTGAAAATCAGGTAATTTGATTTATTTATGTTCCAATATTTTTTTTTCTTAATTTAGAATTCAGGTAGAGACATTGTTTCAATAAAACAAAATTGTTGGTTACCACCCGTTTTTAAGGTAAAGTATATTTGTTTTTTCAGAGCACAATTAGAATCTGTTTCCATGAGAGGCGTCTACAGTACATGGAAAAGGAACAAATGGAATCATGGAAGCAAGCAAGACCTGGAGAAAGAATCTTGGAAATAGGTATTGAAAACATCACTTGAAAGACTCTTCTAGTAATTAAGTACCACTTTTTATAAGAATCATGCAAAGAGCGATTCATGGGTGGACAGCCTACACCAATTTATTTTTTATATGTTACTCCTTTGATCTTTTGTGCTCTTTTTCCAAACTAGCCCTGGTCCTGAGAGAAAACATATATAGAATGCATAGGAAAAACGTAAGAAAGGGAGATAACTCCAAAAATTGTCAATAATTTCAATAGAAACTGTAAAGGGAAAAGAAAAACAAATGATTAGAACAGAGGGAGAAATCAGAATGATGAATGAAAAACCTGACATTAGAACCAGCAATGACACACCTTTCAAAAAAGACCTTATCAAAGGAGCACCTGTCACTATTGTCAAAAGGTTTGTCATTTATTCCGACACAAAAGCAGATAGATTTTAGAAAAGTGTTAGCAGACCTTTCTGAATGGGAACAGCGTATGAGACTCCGTGAATACTTTTATGATAGGAAAAAGGAAGATGAAAATGAAAATAAAAACAAGCAGAAAATAGAAATTAGAAAGAAAAGTAACTTTACACCTAAACCAGGACAAAATGTTTGGTTAGATACATACATAGAGGTGGTAAAAGCAGATGTAATAAGTGGATTAAAACAGAGAAAGATGATGAATTTATCAAAAGCAGAAGAAAAAGCACTACAGGATATACTCCATGATAATACCATTGTCATTAGGCCAGCAGACAAAGGATCTGGTATTGTTATAGTTGATTCAGAGGAGTATTTCAAGAAGCTAAATGATGAAATGAGTGATAGTAATGATACATACTATGAGACAGAAGAGGATATGACAAGTACTATAATGAAGAAGATAAAAACTCTGGTTAACCGAATGCATGAAAATGGAGCAATAAATGGAAGCATGAAATCCTATCTCATACCAAAGCACCCTCATCCAGCCAAACTGAAAGGTAATCCAAAAGTACATAAAAGTCAAATACCATATAGAACCATTGTTAACGGAATTGGGACTAGCTGAACTTGCAGAAAAGGAACTAGAAACATTTGTAGAGAACACACCAAGTTATATACGAGACACAACTGACTTCTTAAATAAAATCAATCGAGTCAAACAACCTCTTTCCAGTGACACTATCTTATTTTGCTTTGATGTCGTTAAACTTATCCATCAATACCAAGAAAAGAAGGACTTAAGGCTTAAGGCTTGTGAGAAAGCTCTGAATGCTAGGAAAAGTAAAGAAATACCAACTAAGGATATCATGGAAATGATACAACTGGTTTTGGAAGGAAACAACTTTACATTATTAAAAAAGAATTTCATGCAAAGTCAAGGAGTTGCAATAGGGTCTAGATTAGGAAAAAACTTTGCTTGTACCTACATGCGGGAATGGGATAAAGAACTTGAGAAGTTTTCAATGAAACCATTCTTTTATAAAAGATTTATTGACGATGGATTTGGTATATGGACAGAAGGCCTGGAGAACCTAATTAAGTTTCACAAATATGCGAACCAAATCAATCAGAATATAAAAATTGAACTAAGGTGGAATAGAGAACAAATAGAATTTTTGGACACAACAATAAGATTGAAAAATGGAAATCTACAAACTGATTTATATGTAAAGCCAACAGACAAACACATATATGTTCATTCAAAATCATGCCACCCTAATAATGTAAAGAAATCTATCCCCTATGGACTGGGCTTAAGACTAAAAAGGATTTGCAGCCAAGGAAATGATTATTTAAAAAACAGAAAAAATCTCAAAAATCAACTAAGGAAAAGAGGGTACAGTGGAAAGTTTATAGAACAGCAACTCAAGAAAGCAGATAAACTACCAAGAAAGGACCTATTGAAACGGAAGTCAGGTAAAGCTAAGTCAGACAGAGTTCCTCTTGTGATGACATATACGGACCTTTTACCAGATTTGCACAACATTGTTAAAAAAAGAATGGATCTACTTCACAAGTGTGATAGGATGAAAGAGATCTTTAAAGACCCTCCAATCATTGCATACAGGAGAGACAGAAACTTATGTGATATTGTGGTTCATGGAAAACTTAATAAAATTACAAAAGACATAGAGAAAGAACCCCAAATAAAATGTGAAAACTGTGAGGTTTGTAAGATCATGAGAGACGATACAGAAATTCAAATGGAGGACAACACAAGAGTTAAGATTAAAGAAAATCGATATGGGTGCAAACTTGAAAACCTAGTGTATGGAATTTATTGTAAAGAGTGCAAAAAGTACATTTATGTTGGGGAAACTGAAAGAACCCTATATGAAAGAGCAAAAGAACATCTAGCAGATATAGAACACAACAGAAACAAAACAGTTGCAGAACACTTTAATGGACACAACCATTGCAAAAAGGACATGATGATCCAAATGCTGCAACAGATCTATCAAAAATCAGCATTTTACAGGAAGAAGGTTGAAGGAGAATGGATAAAAAGACTGAACACACTGAAACCATTTGGTTCTAATTTAAAGAATGAATGAAATAGAACAATTGGACAATAGTGACGTCATAGCCAACTTTTTGTGACGTCACATATATTATGACGTCATAGAGATGAGTACAACATAACATTTACAGTTGAAGTTTGAAAGCAGACAAGATGTAGAAAACAACAGTAAAGAATAGAAACTGAAGAAGGCCTTTGGCCGAAACGTTTTAAGACTGGTAATTAATTGAACAATTATATAGAAACCATTGTAACAAAATGGCAAGAGCCGTTATGAGCCGTTATGAGCAAACTGTTATTTATTTCTTATTTCATATACTTTTAACTATCTTTTGTTAGAAATAAACCCCTGTAGCCTTTTTATCGATGAATCACTTTCCTCAATTTTGCATGATTCTTAGGTGGACTACTACTTAATATATCTGTGGTGAGGGGTGGAAATTTAAATAAGGTCTGGAAAAAGAAACTTGAGAGTAGGTTCTGTATTTAAAAGCGCTGAAAGGACTTATATCTGGAGTGTTGAACACCAGCTTGAATTATAAACCATGATTGGAATGTTTTAATATAGACATGTATTTAGCCCTCTTGATCATAAGATTTGAATTCATTTTCATGTTACTGAATAGCTGTAGACTTCAATCAATCAATCAATCTCTCTTTTCAGACATTCCCTTATCATACGGCATAGTCCACTACAAGACCGATGACACCAGTCTAAACACCATAGACTTTATATGGGACCCTACCAAAGAATGCGGCATTTATATGAAGATCCACTGTATCAGTACAGAGTTCACTGCTAAAAAACATGGTGGAGAAAAGGGCGTACCCTTCAGGGTACAAGTTGAGACATACTCTTATGGAGATGGCGAATCTAAATTGTTGCACTGTGCTTCATGCCAAGTGAAAGTTTTTAAGGTGAGCTGTACTTTAATTGAGTTGGGTAAATCAAAGTTGTTACGTTTTGATTATTGTCAGGTACTACTAGTAGTTTTAAAGAAAAAGAGATACAGTCTTGTTAAAACAAATTGGCTTTAAGGATATTCTTTGGTCAGCTTGAAAATAACAAGGTTTCTAAATTTATCTGATGAGTAGACCACAGGTAAAGGTACAAAATGAGCATAAAAAATTCATACATGTGTAGGTTGCTAATTCTGTTTTCTAGATAATAAGGGTTCAAAATTTGGCAGGAAAATGTTTTCTTTGACTTTTTCATAGCTTTAGCATTGGACTCAAATTAGTGTAAAGCTTATGAAAAAATAACAAGAAATTTATAAAGCTTTATAAATTAACTCTCAATGTCCCAATAAAACCTATTATAAAAAGAAAAAGAGGGTTACTGGGCAAAAAAATTATCCCTACTTTAAAAGTAAAATCATGAGGACTCCGAAAATTTGCCAAAAGTCGAAATTAATTGACTAGAAATCACCCTTAACAAAAATGTTTCAAGCATTAAATGTGGGGGGAATGGGAGGCCCTATTTTCATTACTAAAACTTCCTTTAAATTTAATTTAATTTAATTTTTCCTTTTGCTTCTTTGTGAATATCACCTAAACCTACCACCAATAAATAATCAAAAGAAACACATCCTGACATCCCTTTACATTTTATTCAGCAGCAGTCATAAATTTGAAGGTATTTCTCAAAATCCTGGTGAGAATCTTTAAGTTTGTCACAAACTGTTGGTTATTCAATAGAGATGAAATTTTATTTAATTTGAAATTTTAAGTTAATCTATTTCAGGTAAAGTTTTGAACGATGTTTGATACTTATCTTTGGTTTTAATTTTGTAGCCCAAAGGAGCTGACAGAAAACACAAGACAGACAGGGAAAAGATAGAAAAATTAAATGAAAATGATAGGGTAAGTGGTTTTTGTGTCGCCTGCAACATGTTGCAAAGGGACATATAGGAGTCACTTGACATTTGATTTGCTTTGTCCAGCCTCCTGGGGCATCACAAAATTTCCTTTCCAGTTTTCCAGGCAACATGATACATCCTCTTGACATTGGCATGTAGCTTTCTCCTATAGTACTATACGGTGTAAAGTGATTTTATCCTTGTAACTGATCTGTTAATCAAATATTTGAAGACACAGACGACATATGTCTTTCCATGGAAGACAGCCATTCTATTATTCTATTTTATAGTATTTATAACAGGTAGTACTTGCACTCCTGAATTGCATGGCTTTGTTTGATCAGTTGATTGAAGTATCATTTACCAAAGGCGAAATTCTGCTACATGTATTTGTAATCAAAAGCGGGATATTTAATGTTAGCACACAATTATTTTAATTTTCTTTTATTTTGTTAAGGAAATGAACAAATGTATGGTTCATTCAATTGTAGCAAGTTTGTGCCCAAACTTAAGTTATATTAGAAAAAAACCTTTGATAAGATTCTAAAAAGACATTGCAGCACAATATGGTTGAATATTTTTACCCAGGGGAATCCTCTCTCAACTTCAGGGAGCAGCCAACACTTCTGTTTAAAATAAAAAAAATTCTGAAATATGAACTTAAGGAAAATAAACTTTGCTGCCAAATCAATAAACGGTAAATTTTCATTGAGAATAAATAGTTTAAACTTTTCTTTTTTGATCACTTAAAAGCTTACTTTCTTTAAAAGTGTGAGGATGACTATAACCACTCAAAAGATCAAGAGTTATATCCCTTGGATGTTCTGTATCCCCTAAAAAACATATCACTCCATATTTCTCTTAACTCTCTTTATATGTAAAAAGACATATCACTCCATATTTCTCTTAACTCTCTTTATATATAAAATTTGTTCATCTTACTCATGCTAACAGGTGCCCATAAAAATCCAAATATTTAAAATTTTGGGGGTCTCACCTGCAATGAATGCTGGGAAAGAAGATAACTAGGTATGGTGATTCAACAGCAGCAGCGTTTGAATTCTTAATGTGGGATTTACACAGGTAGTAATGTGTCATATCGTAAAACGTTTGGTAAAGGGATTTTGTCATGGTTTAGTCAAGGGCGTCATGGTTTGTACAAGGGAAATTTGCATAATGTCGTCTGCAAAAATGAAATCATAATTTTTCCGGACACAAAAGGCGTTTTCAGGCATTTTTTAGGGTAAGATATATTTTTACTAAATTATGGCATATGTAATTGATAGGATATACTCGCTAAATCATTCAGGAAAAATAGTTTTGTTCAATTGATACAATAACATTATTTTATGTTCCAAGCAAAAGTACAGGCCAAATGTTACTCAAAAACAATCATTTACTGTGCATACAACCTTTTGACACATTTTTATACCCCTGCTTCGAAGAAGAGGGGGTATACTGTTTTACCCTTGTCCGTCCGTCTGTTCGTCCGTCCGTCCGTCCGTTCGTCCGTCCGTAACAAAACTTCCGTCGCAGTTTTCTAAGCAACTACATGAGATAGAGTTTTGATATTTTGTATATAGCTTTATCCTATAGTACCATATGGTGTATACCGATTTTATGCTCCTAGGTAGTTTACTTCCTGTTTACCGAATACTTAGGTTTTTACACATAATGGACATAAATGCAAAATTTCCGTCACATTTTCCCAAGCAACTACATGAGATAGAGGTCTGATATTTTGTATATAGCTTTATCCTATAGTACCATATGGTGTATACCGATTTTATGCTCCTAGGTAATCTACTTCCTGTTTACCGAATACTTAGGTTTTACACATAATGGACATAAATGCAAAATTTCCGTCACATTTTCCCAAGCAACTACATGAGATAGAGGTCTGATATTTTGTATACAGCTTTATCATATAGTACCATATGGTGTATACCGATTTTATGCTCCTAGGTAGTTTACTTCCTGTTTACCGAATACTTAGGTTTTTACACATAATGGACATAAATGCAAAATTTCCGTCACATTTTCCCAAGCAACTACATGAGATAGAGGTCTGATATTTTGTATATAGCTTTATCCTATAGTACCATATGGTGTATACCGATTTTATGCTCCAAGGTAATCTACTTCCTGTTTACCGAATACTTAGGTTTTACACATAATGGACATAAATGCAAAATTTCCGTCACATTTTCCGAAGCAACTACATGAGATAGAGGTCTGATATTTTGTATACAGCTTTATCATATAGGACCATATGGTGTATACCGATTTTATGGTCGTAGGTCGACTACTTCCTGTTTACAGAATACTTAGGTTTTTACACATAATGGACATCAATGCAAAATTTCCGTCACAGTTTCCCAAGCAACTACATGAGATAGAGGTCTGATATTTTGTATATAGCTTTATCCTATAGTCCCATATGGTGTTTAGTGATTTTATGTTCCTAGGTCAACTACTTCCTGTCTGCAGAGTATTCAAGCTTGTATGCATGGCTTAGTTTGGGGAGCGGGGGTATCACTAGTAGCATTAGCTCACAGATTTACTTGTTCAGTGTAATTAAACGCTTACAAAGCATACATCGCAAAAATACAAAATTTTACTTGTCATGGTTTGTACAAGGGACGTCATGGTTTAGTGTAGGGTGGTCATGGTTTGGTCAAGGGATATATAAAAATGATATTTTAAATCTTATTCAATCATATGAGCTAACAATTATGTTTTAAACCTTAAACCGGTCATATATATATAGTACAACGTACCAAAATAATGCATACTACAAATATACATATCAACCGCTCCTGGAAAAAATTATAACAGTATAATTTGTATGCCATTCATAAGACATGTTAGAGTAACCATGAGATAAAGATTATTATACAAAAATTGCCATATCAGATTCCATATCATTTCGATACTCCCATATTAGATATATGGAAACTCAAAGTCAAAATAGATACAAAGGTATACAGGAAAACACTGACTAGGCATTAGGTTTAATGCATGATTTTTCTTATTACCGCTAATATATATATACTAAAAACTCTCTACTCCCTATCAATGAAGCTTTTCCTTTCAGTATTAATAGAAGGACATTCCATTAATTAAATGATATTCACTACCAACTGAACTATTGCAATGGACATCAGATGAGTGCGGATGTGGGTTTGTCATAGGGTTTTGTTTTGTCTTCCTTTACGGGATTTGACGCACTGAATTGACTGTTGGTAACGCGACGGACGTGCTATAGCAAGCAGGAACTGCTTACTCTTCCGGGGCACATGAGTTCTCTCTCGTTTCGACTGGAGTTCGCGTTGTTGATTGACATTAAGTTATTATGTGTTTCCATGTTTTACATGTTGTCTGCTTTTGTCCCATTCCTGTTGGTGTTTACTGCTTTTGTCTCTGCCCTTTCGGAAATTTGACATTTGTACACCCAATTGGTACCTCTGCTTGTTGCATATCTCAGGGAATATGTTGCTTCATCCATAAGAATATTATTCAGTGCAACAGCAATGTTTATAGTATCAGAGAAACGTTTGCTTAATCCATAATATTTTTTTATATTGTTATACAGGAATAGCTTGTATTGTTTTTAGAAGCTTATACAATAACCATATTCATATTTAATTGTTCAATGGTAATCCTGATGGTTAGTATATATATGTTGTTGGCTTACTGGCGGTCTAGAGCAGAAGTTAAAATGATATAAATAATATATATATAAATATATATCTACTGAGGGTAACGATTTATAAATTCCAAGAAACGAGTCAATGATATTTTCGGGGGTTAAAGATGCGTATTAAGAAACACGAAAACACAGTATGTCGTCAAACACAAGAAAACAGCAGAAAAAACCTAATATTTTGTCCGTTCTCCTAACTTTAGAAAATGTGATAAACCATGACATAATGGTATAAACCATGACAATTTTCTGATCCCTTTACCAAACCATGACAACATTTAAATTTGATTAATAAGCACAACTAAGCAGATTTAAAGTTAACACAGTAAACCTTCATCGTCATGTTCAATTCCTTTCAGCTCTCCACACGATTTGATACTAAAATAAAGGTATTTTTACATATTTTAGAAAAAAATCCCTTGTACAAACCATGACCTCCCTTTACCATACCATGACCAAATCCCTTAACCAAACATTATACGATATGACACATTACTACCTGTGATTTATACTGTGTCCAACTGCAACAGGTTGACAATTTATTTAATTGTTTGAATTACCTCCCTTGGAGTATGGTATCTATGGATAAAGGTTTAGTTATAGCAAATATAAAGATGTTGACATTGCTTGATTTATTTAAGTTAAACATGTTACCTATCACTCCAAAAATATTCATTAAAACCCAACAAGTACATATTAATCACCTTGTGTGTCTGACCCTGTGCAAGGTCTTAGTTGGCATAAATGCTGGTTGTAGGGCTGAGCTGGCAGTAGGAGTTTACTAAGGGTTTTGAGGTTCTGATGGCAGCTTAGTGCTTGACCCACAGAGTTATCAAGGTGTGTACTCTAGATGGCTGAATAGAGTTACCCTGGCACACAAAGGTTTTCTGGTGATAATATAATAGAGCATCACACTCATAAAAGACCTCCTATTTGACTGTCATGAGTGTACCACATAGTTTTAAATTTCAGCCTAGACCCCGTTTTCATGCTCCAGTGACTCTGAAAGCTTAGGCTTTTTTCAGGCCAAGACTTTTGTGGAAAATGAATTACTATAAATGAAATGTATAATAGCTATGCATCTGATATTGGGTATACAGACAGTTCAGGTTATGGTCTATGCAACTGTCACCATGCTCTGTTACCCTGACCCTATTATCAGGCTAAAGTGACTTTGTGAACTTGGGTTTTTTTCAGGCTGTAAACTTCTTTGTATGACTTTTGTGCATAAAATATAATTAGTATTAGTAGTTCATATCTGGAAAAAGGCAAACATTAACCCAGTGCACCATATGTTTTGTACATTTAGTATTTATAACTATATCAAAATAGACCTTTGATGCAAACAAATTGAAGAAAATATCTCACACCAGTTTTGAGAAAATTGAAATTGAAAATACATTGAATGCTATGGGAAACTGTCTGTTTATTCCTGGGTAGGTACAAAGGAAACAATTGTGACATGTCAAAGGTTTTGGCAGTATTGAAAAAAATCTAGCACCGAATTGTTATTAGTTGATAGAATTGATAGCACTGTGATTAATTGAAAACATGTCAACATTTTGAAGTCTAAAATGTCATGATATCATAAAAATTTCAATTTTTCATGCAATGGCCATATTTGGAAATCTATGAATAAAAATGGTGATTACAGGCCAAATGGGACATCAATTTAACATTTTGTGGCATATCGAAAACAAAGAAAGCATCAAACAAAAATTCTAGCTATTCCGGAGTTGAACTGCTACCATAGAGTTTTAATTCAGAAGGTGCCAGTTTTATTTCAGTGATATAGATAAGTTGGATGATTTTAAATGAATTTAAGGCCTTGTACACACAGTGAAATTAATTTTATTAAAACAAAATTCATGCAATCTTTCATGAAATGTTCTGTACACACAATAAAATTGATATAATTTTCATATTACTTTACAGTAATGTGCTTTTTAACATAATCAATATGACCTCTATACTCTTCATTGGAAAAGTTGCATGCAACTCAAAATGTTAATTTTTATACGACCGCAAAAAATTTGTGGTCGTATTATGGTATGATGCTGTCGTCGTCGTTGTCGTTGTCTGTTAACTTTTTAGTGTTTCCACAATAACTTTAGTTCCAGATATCCAATTTTGAAACTTTACAAGGGTGTTCCTTACCATAAAAGGATGAATGGGATTGATTTTGGGGGTCCCCCCATTTTTCGTTCAGAAATCAGGGGCCAAAAAAGAGCCAAAAATACTACTGTTTTGTTTGTTTCCACAATAACTTTAGTTCTAGTTATCCGATTGCTATGAAATTTGACAGTGATGTTCCTTACCATACAAGGATGAATGGGATTGATTTTGAGGGTCCCCCCTTGTTTTGTTTCGAAATTAGGGGCCCAAAAGGGGCAAAAAATTCAAATATTTTATTTGTTTCCACCATAACTTTGGTCCTAGTTGGCCTATTGCTGTGAAATTTGTTAAGAATGTTTCTTACAATAAAAGAATGAACCTGATGAATTTTTGCGCCCCCTTTTTCCCCGTTGTGTAATTAGGGGCCAAAAGGGGCCAAAAAAATAACTTTTTTATTTGTGGTCCGATTTTGATTTTTTTTTTTTGCATGTTTGTTCTTGTCAAGTAGCGGATACAAAATTAAGAATTAATTTTTGCGACCCCCCCCCCTTTTCCCCCTTATATGTAATTAGGGGCCAAATGGGGCCAAAATCAATTTATTTGTGGTCCGATTTTGAAATTTTTTTTGCAAGTTTATTCTTGTCAGGTAGCGAATCAAAATTTGATAATTAACTTTTGCGACCATCCCCATTTTCACTTGTTTTGTAATTAGGGGCCAAAAGGGGCCGTAATCAAAACTTTTTTATTTCTGGTTTGTTTTTGAAAATTTTTTTTGCAAGTTTATTTTTGTCAAGTAGCGAATCCAAATTTGAGAATTTATTTTTGCAACCCCACCCCTTTTTTATACCCCGCCACACGAAGTGGCAGGGTATTATGTTATACCCTCAGTTTTTTTCGGTGTCTGTCCGTCCGTCCGTCTGTCTGTCCGTCTGTCCGTCCCCCAAAGGTTTCCGACCAATAACTTGAAAACGCGTCAAAGGATTTGAATGATATTTTGCACAGCTGTTTAGTACAATAAAATACAGGTCAAGTTCGATTTCCAGCATGATCCAATAAATAGTTTTTGAGATAGGCCACTTTGAAAAATCAAATTTCATGAAATTTTGAAAAATCCAACCAATAACTTGAAAACGCGTCAAAGGATTTAAATGATATTTTGCACAGCTGTTTAGTACAATAAAATACAGGTCAAGTTTGATTTCCAGCATGGTCCAATAAATAGTTTTTGAGATAGGCCACTTTGAAAAATCAAATTTCATGAAATTTTGAGTTTTCAACCAATAACTTGAAAACGCTTCATGGGTTTCAAATGATATTTTGTACAGCTATTGAGTGCAAAAAAATACAGGTCAAGTTAAATTTCCAGCTTGATATGAAAAATAGTTTTTGAGAAAGGCCATGTTGAAATCAAATTTCATGAACTTTTGATATTATAACGTGGCGGGGTATCATTTAATGTCCCATTACATGCCCTATTTTTACATGTTACGTAATAAGGAGCCAAAAGGGGCCAAATTTTAAACTTTTTAATTCTTGTCCGATTTTGACAATTTTTTTGCAAGTTTATTTTTGTCAAGTAGCAGATATATTTTTGTGGCCCCTTTTTTTCCTGTTATGTTATTAGGGACCAAAAGGGACCAAAATTTAACTTTTTTATTTCTGGACCGATTAAAAAAAATTTTTTTACAAGTTCATTCTTGCCAAGTAGCAATTCTAAATTTAAGAATAAATTTTTGCAACCCCCACCTTTTTTTCGCTCATTACTTAAGGGGCTGTAATCATTATTTAAAAAAATTTCTGGTTAGATTTTTAATTTTTTCCCCAAACATTATTCTTTTCAAGAGTAGAATACAAAATTGAAAATTTATATTTTTACCCCCTGGGTCGAAAGTCCATCAGAGAAGCATGTGTCAAAAACCTTTGTCAGTCCACCATGGGCTGCATGTGTCCAGAGCAATTGACTATCCATATTGGGCCTAAAACGTACAGGGTTCAACATGTTGCGGTCATATCATGATGCGCTCGGCGAAGCTTTTTATTACACTATAAAATTTGTTGCATGAAACGCAAAATTTCCATTTTAAGACCTTAAATTTGTTGCATGCATAGGTTTTATTTTCTGGCTGTGGCGTCAGTGATTTCGGTGTTGGAGTTGTAAACTTCTTTGTCAGACTTTTGTGGAAAATTAATTTCAAAATTTAAAAAAATATATAATAGCTGGGCATCTGCAGCCCTTTTCACAAAAAAATCTTGAGATTAAAATTTATCGTAAGTGTAGAAGTGTAGATTTCAGCCAATCAGAACTCTGGAAATTTACACTTAAAATATTTTTTGAAATGAACTGCTGATCTTTAGGATATTGATGAATACAATAAGTTTGAGTTTGTCAATATGTCATCCAACCTTGACCTCATTTCTACATTAAATTTCTGTTAATAGTGGGGGTTGGGTTTTTTTTGGAGGGGGGGTATTCAGTCAATTATGTTTAGTCTATTTTTCAATGACTATGATAACTATTTTGGTTGGTCCACAGAAAAATGTCCAGACTTTATGAATTAATAGTCTGAGAACTAGGTATTCTGATCGTGCCAGCAGGCGAGACATACTTAGTGTTGACTCTTGTTGAAAAAGAGATAGCAGTTTGGCTGTTAAAAAAATTATTAAGCCTTGTCAGGAAAAATATTTTGCTACATTGCTTTGGATTAATTTTATTAATGCAAAAATGTAAAAAAAAAAGTGTTGAAAGAAAGTAATAGGTTTGTGTTTCATCTACATCTACATATACAAAGAACCATCATATGGCTGATGACTACTCTTCGGCGCAGAGGCGCAACAGACAGCTTGTTAAAAAATATTAATAAACCCCAAAAACTAGGGGGAAAATATACATGATATATATATAATATTTAAATATTTCAAAAAAAAGAAACAAAACATTTTTTTGTTATTTTTTATATGAAAATAAAAACTATTTACAACAACTGCTTGGTAATTAATATGTGGAAAAAAAATGACTTTGGACCAAGGTTTTAAACTGGTCCAGAGTGTTTGCTGTAACTATATTTGCTGGTAGTGTGTTCCAAAGTGTTATTGTGTAGGGAAAAAAACTGTATTTAAAGTAGTCTGTTCGGGTACTGTAAATTTGATACTGTGAAGGGTTTGAGTGTCTAGTGTTGGTATTTAGTTGTGGGATGAGGTAAAGTGTTGGGTTTATTGCAACGATGTTGTGTGTGATTTTATAAAACATGGTGATTCTGTTGATGTTCCTTCTTTGTTCTAATGTTGGCCACTTTAGATGTTCAATCATGGAGGAGACACTGCTGGTGTTATGGTATCTGTTGGTTACATACCTCGCAGCTCTCCTCTGTACATTTTCTAGCTTGTCCTTTAAAGTTTTGGTGTTAGGTGACCATACTGACGAGCAATATTCAAGGTTTGACCGAACCATAGATTTGTATGCTAGACTTTTTGTTTCTTCGTTTTTAATTTGTAAGTTACGCTTTAGGAAGCCTAAGATCTTACTTGCTTTGTTTGAGATATTGTTAATATGAGTGTCCCATTTCATGTTGTTTGATAATGTGATGCCTAGATACTTAGCAGTTTCTACTGATTCAAGTTTGTGTCCTTTTAAAATGTAGTCATGTTTAATTGGTGAGTGTGATCTTGTTACACTTAACGAGTTACATTTTTCTGGATGAAACTGCATCCCCCATGATTTTTCCCATTCAGCTAAGTTATTGAGGTCATTTTGTAGTGTAATGCAATCTTGTCTGTTTCTGATGGATCTATAAAGAATGCAATCATCTGCAAATAAGCGTGTTTTTGAATTGGCAACAGAAGGTAAGTCGTTTATGAATATCAAAAATAATAATGGCCCTAACACTGACCCTTGAGGTACCCCACTAACTACTGGTAATGGACTAGACACTTCCCCATCAAGAGTTACTTGTTGCATTCTATTACTCAAGAAAGAAGAAATCCACTCCCATGTGGGTCCTCTTATACCGTAATTTTCAAGCTTGCACAGTAATCTCTTGTGGGGAACTTTGTCAAACGCCTTGCTGAAGTCAAGGATTATCATGTCAGTTTGAATGCCTGAGTGTAGGTTGTCCAGTAGTTCATGACTGAGTGTAATTAATTGAGTCTCACAGCTCCTTTTTGACCTAAAGCCATGTTGGCAATCAACTAGAATGTCAAAGTTGTCAAGATGTTTAAGTATATTGCTCACCACTACATGCTCTAGGATTTTACAACAGATGCACGTTAGCGAAACAGGCCTGTAATTACTTGCTAAATATTTTTCCCCTTTTTTAAATATGGGAATGACGTTAGCCTGTTTCCAGTCGGATGGAACCTTTCCACTACTGAGTGATAAATTGAAAATGTTGGTTAATAAAGGTGCAAATTGAGATGAAAATTGTTTTAATATTCGAGCTGAGATTTGATCAGGTCCTGATGCTTTAGATGGATTGAGATTGTTGAGGAGTTTGTGTATACCTTTTTCTGTAATGTTGATGTCTTGCATTGATGGATAATTGTCAGTTAGTGTTGGTATTGGGTCATTTTCATTTTCTAACGTAAATACTGAGTGATACTGTTTGTTTAAGATTTCTGCTTTTTGTTTTGTATTATCAACCATGATGCCCTCTGATTTAAGTGGGGCAACACCTGAGTTGTCTTTTTTAATGTTCCTTATATAATTCCAGAATTTTTTTTGCTTTTGCGGTGTTTCTATCTCATTGTCATAACAGATGATGTTTTCCATGTAGGCCCAATATGCTCTTCTAGTTTCTCTTTGTATTTGATGTTTTGTGTCTTTATACTGTTTTGTGATGTTGCTGTTAGGGTTTTGTTTCATCTTTTTGAATAGTTTGTATTGATAAACTTTTCGCCCCCCTCCCCCTTTCCCCCTTCTTCTTTTTTTATTTTTAAAATTGTTATTTTTCACTAGTAGAAAAACTTTTTAAAAAATACAAAGATAAATATCCTTGAATTATGAAATTATATTTTATCAATCATTGAAAATGGTAACATTTTGACAGTTAACATCTGTATTGATTTTTTCCATATTTAACTATAATAAAGTAGAAATCAAAATAATCTAGTTGAATACTGATACTTTTATTTCTCATTTTTCATCAGTATATAATTTACCACCAATAAGTATTAAAAATATTTAAAGATACATAATAAATATGATCTGTTTTTCTGAGCTTATGGTTAATTTGATATCAGAAGAAAAATAAGAATTTTCTGTCCTGATCCAGAATTTTCCAGTTCATCCTTGCATTTAATCTTACTATATTGATGAACATGGAGTAAAAACAACTGTGGCTGATAATTTAGCTGATGGCAAAAATTGATCTGGATAAAACGATTTTCCTCTATATTTTATATTTATCTGTAAGTTATTTCTGTCTTTTAGTCTTATTAAAAGGTCAAGGTAAAATTTTATATTGTAAATAACTGTCAACATTGTAAATAAACATTTTGTCAATAAAAGTTAAAAACATAATCATTAGCAAAGTTAATAAATATTGTTTATGTGATTAAATTCAAATTAAATTGCATTTTGTTGTATTGTCTTTCCTTTTAATTGTTTATTTACCAAACTAAAAATATTTTTGGTGATTCCCTGCATTTTGACCTGTATTTTAAACCTTGACCTCATTCATGGTTGAGTGCTCTGTGATGTAAATAAACATGTTAAATACCCTTATTTTATATTGGCATAAAGATCATGTCAATTAAGGACAGGTCAAGATATTATTCTGTTTTATTGCTGTATGGATTTTTTAATGCAAAACTCTTACAATTAAATAAACTTTAGAATAATGTTATATGCAAATTTTAAGCTACAGTTTATAAAACATATTAAACAACAACTAGAGTTGTTAGAGAAAAATATGGAAATCGAAGAAAAACCTTTTAGATACACTGTTTCTTATATATGTTTGTTCTATAAAAAGTGGGTAAATAAAGCTGATTTTGATTTACATTATCTAGTTCTCCCTGGTTCTTGTTCGACTTTAAGCATGTGACATAATAAAGATATAGGTTAACCGAGAACATTTGTTTACATCTTACTTTGTTATTTTTAGCACAAAGAAACATAACTATATTTTTTTTCTTTTGGCAATATATGCATTCAACAGAAAGTGACATAATGTAGATGTGCACCACCTATTTTAAAATTTTATCTGATTAATATTTTGGGGAGCAGGGGGTATTTAATTGTGAGCTGCTGCTCACAGTTTTTCTAGTTTCACTTTGTTTTCTGCATGTGTAAAGTATTTTATTTGTAATTATGATTTGGAAAGGTAATGAACTAAAATAAACTTACATATTTAAAAGAATTGATGGTGCCAAACCACCTTCAGGAGTTTGGGGCTGGGTGCATGTACTATTGGAATTTGCATACAGGGGTTCAAATTAGCAATGGTCCAAGGTCTGGGACTTTCAATTTTTGGTTCAGGACCTGTAAAATTTTATTTTCAAAAGTCCTGGACCTGCCTTTATTTACAGTAACTCCTATTGAGGACTTTTTAATGACACCAGGTGGACCTTTAACCTTTTATTCCAAAAAGTCCTGGGCCTTTAGTTCACAAATGCTAATTTGAACCCCTGACATAAATTGCATGCAACTCATTGGAGGGTAAATGATTCTAAATATCGAGTATGAAAAAAGTCTAAACACTACAGTTGGATAATTAATCCTAAATATTGGCTGGCTTAAAGAAAAAGAAAAGAATCTATTCAATATATATAGAGGTTGTTTACCCCAGTCCATTTATTAACCCTGTCAGATACTGTCCAAACCCTGATTAAACCAGTCACAGAAACTTTTAAACCAGACTTGCTGATGTTCTATGCATAAATAAACATTTGATGATAAAGAAATAAAGCCTCCATTATGTTATGTAGTATTGGGGAATTTTTTTACATGTTTATTAGATTCATGGATTTAAACAATGAACACAAGATACAATGCAAAAAACTACAGTTGATAATTGTGTTAATTGATGTTTACAACTTCAAATCTACTCAAGTTTTATATGGGTACAAAAGGGCCTCAGAACAAGTATTTGTGCATGTTATGATGTTTTGAGACAAATATTACTCTGTTGGTCATGGGTCAATTATTTCTGGATTATTGGTTTAAATCTTACTTAAAAGACAGGGAAATTTAAGCTCGGTGCCCAACCTTGTGAACAAACAAGAGAAATGATTATAATCCAATATTTTTGCTCTTTGAGACAGCAGTCAATATTAGCAGCCCTTGTGTTTAATTTATACTTTAGCTTCAGATTTTCATGAAACTTTCCTTGAATCTTTCATGCAGCTCCTATTTCAATTTTTGATCCAACTTATTTTTTTAAGAGCTGGGGTATTTGTTTGTCAGCTCACAGTGTTTGTTGTATATTATTACATAATAATCGATTGTTTTATTACCTGTAGCAGTTCTATTTTTAATTCTTAAAAACCAATAGTTATCTGTGCAGTTTGTATGTTTAATAATGAGATGTGGTTTAAACGAGTTAGCCTTCTTAACATTTTTATTTGCTAAACAGTGACAGATAGACTTCATTATTGAACTTGTACAATGAGATCGTAATTACAATATTATCCAGGTTTCTCCCGCTAATTCCTGTTCTGAGCCTCTAGATCTTCATGAATTTTTTTCTGTGACTTTTTACTATAAAGATAAAAACATGTCAAGTACTTAAGATGTTCAAAAGAATTTTGAAAAGCAATGTCTAGTTTTCGAATTCTCAGTTTATATGTACATGTATTTCATCATTGATCTGTAATCTTGATATGTATTGAGTTAGTGACATTGGATGTTAGATTTTCATTAATAGGTCTTTAGTGACTTGAACTTCAAGTTGAGTTGGGATAATCGCTTTAATTCACTTTAAAAAATTTAATTGAGTTTAATTTGAATACCCAGTATATGAGTTTCTGAATAAAGCATCATGGTATTTGAACAATGTTGGAAATTGTCAAACTTCAAATCAGAAGAACATCTTTGTGTGATTTGTGAAGCTTTGGATTACTTGTATATTCTGGTTATCAAGTCAAACCAGATGAAGATCATTCATTTAAATACTAAATGTTCTTATAAAAAGGTAGGTCTTGGTTTTATATACTGACCTATACTTTCAAGTGTTGAAAGTAGATATGATTACTGTAAAATATTGTTAATGACATTTAAATTGGATGAGCAAGTAATTGTACTCTTTAAGACCAAAAGTTTTTTTTTTCTTTTTATTCAATTTACTACATTTATATGGCATCATATATTTAACACCAACAACATTTACATTGTATTAATTGTCTGAAATATTTTATTAAAGTACCTGTAAATTTAGTGGAGACACATGAAATATTGTTTTTCTTAGCCTTTATTTAGTCTTTTACTGTAATAACATTGATGAGATTAGACCTGTTAGTCATATTCAGTTGCAACGTCTAGTTGTACCCCCTCCCCATTTTTTGAAAAGGGTTATTATGGGCATATTGTGCTTCATGCTTTGTCCTTTTTGACAGTCACGCCAATGGTTTACCCTTGAGTTTAATTCATTTTTTTCATTGAACCATTGTGCTATTATTGCCCTAACTTGTTTAAATATGCATTATGATGTAAATTACCATATATGTGATGTGTAAGACTGTTTATATCACACTGTTGCTGTTTAAATATTCATTTTAGGGCACTGTATAGAGAATGCAAATGTGCTAAAATTCAACAAAATTTATAAGGAAAGGACAACTCTAATACCTGTCCAAAACAGTATAACACTGAAATCCTCTAGTTTACCAAGGGAAAGGTGGTTTCAAATCCCTACCCCCTCTTTTCCACCACTGCTTTATTCTCAACTAACATTGATTATTTTATTTTGCAGGAAAAGTTCCAACCATCTTATGAATGTACAGTTCTTACCCAGGTTTGTATTACATAACTTTTTTTGCTAAATTTTCGCTAGAAATTACTAAAGGCTTTTTCCTAATGACAATCACATTTTGACAACTTTATTATTCAGTTTTCCTCTATTTATAACAATTATATCCAAATGGTTATAATTATATGGGCAAATTTAATCACATGGTGATACTTAGATTTTGACTTGAGTTTTCACCCCATTTAGATTTCAGACATTTACTCTAAAATTTCATGGGATTTTACTTGAGTTTTGACACCATTTTATATTTTAGACCCTCTAAAATCTCTTGGGAGAAACAGGTACTCCTTCAGGGAAAGTTGAGGATTAAATTATTTCTCCACCCTTGATAGTTTTTCTTTTGGCAAGTGCATGTTGAAAACAGAAATAACTGCCTTGGGGTGGAGGAATCATTCAATTCACTCCCACCTGAACAGAATTTATATTTAAGTGGAAGATATGACATTCTAACATCAGTTTCATAAAGTGTCTTCCCTTAATGGAGTCCAATGATGGTTTCTAGATGATAACTTGAAAAACATATCAAGGGATTTTAATGAAATTTTACAAAACTGTTGAGAACAATAGAATAAAGCTCAAGTAATCTCTTGCAAAATTTGTTAAAAAAAATTTTAGTTCGATCAATTCAAAAAAATTAACACTAAATTTTACTGATCAAAGAAAGATAACTCAATATTTGTTTTAAATCAATTTTCAAATTACATTGGTTTTGATACTTTTGTATTGTATTATAAGTCTTGGGCCAATGCAAGACGGTAAGCAGTGACCTATGGTCATGTTGAAGACTGCTTGCTGTTTTCCGTTGTGATTTTTTGAATTGCTGTTTGTTTATGTTTGTTGTGTCTCGTACACTTATTCCACATCTCAATATCGTATATCATTTTCAAATTCAGAAGGAATGATTATCCTAAGAGCCATCACGCTCCAAGTAACTAGATTGTATTAGTATTGGAGGTGAAAATTTGAGGAGCATCCAGTTCCTGGAGTGTGAAACACTGGTCAAATAAAACAGGGTGGGGCGGTGGGAAAAATTACAGATTCATAAGCCTAAACCCCTTCATAACCACAACCATAGTCATAGCCACAGCTTAATCGAGAGAAAAGAATCACTTTCAATGATTTAAATTGATAGATCTCGTGACTTCTCGTGTGATGTCGTTTAGGATAAATGATTATCCTAAGAGCCATCACACTCCAAGTAACTAGATTGTATTAGTATTGGAGGTGAAAATTTGATATGCAATAATCATCCTTTGTTATGTGAAATCAGTAACTATTTCACACTCACCACAAAAACCCCAAAAACTCATAACTCAAAACTCACCCAAACTTGTATCTTAAATATGTCTAGCCAATATACAAAAGTAAATTTTGAATACAATCCTGAAAATTACCCATAAATTGACCTACAATGTATATTCATTTGATTAACATGCAACTGTATACCAAATATCAACATTGTAGACGATAAAGAGATGTGAGATAGGCATACGCAACGCAACCAACCCAAAACAAAATCATAAAAGGAAAACAGCTAGCAGTCGCCAAGATTACCAGATCACCGGTCACCGATCGCCGTCTTGCGTTGGCCCGACTAAGACTAAAAATTTTATACACAAGGTTGAACACCACTGCCAAAAATTATCACCGAGACAGACGACATATGAAATGTACCATTATCTATTCGCATAAATAGACTAGAAAAAACATTAACATATAGCCAAAGGAGCAAGAACCCTTATAGTCAGTAGACCATGTAGGGGCGTATATGTAGATGATATCTTTCTGGAATAGACCAGTACTGATGCTTATGAAACAGCCTACCAAATATCAATGATATGTCATAAACGCCAATGCTATTTGTTAAACGGACAGAAGAGTATGCCAAATCAGTATACAAAAATTCCTAAGTCAGCAGTAGACCGTGCAATATATATATCACCTGCCTGTATACCCAATATCTATACTTTTCAAGCCATTCAATGTACACAAAATTATTTCAAAATGTTTTCCGCCTGAAAAAAAAAAGACCCAAGGTTATCGAGTCACTAGAGCGTGAAAATGGGGTCAAGGTCACACGGCATAGTAGACCATAACCTCAACTGTCTGTTTACTCAATATCAGATTCCTAGCTTTTATATCACCAAGTAATTCATTGTCCACAAAAACCTTATAAAAAAGTTCACGGCCTGAAAAAACGACCTAAGTTCAGAGTCACTGGAGCGTGAAAATGGGGTCAATATCACACGGCATTGTGACAGTTGCGTAGACCATAACCTTAACTGTCTATATACCCAATATCAGATGCCTAGCAATTATACTTTTCAAGCAATTCAAGCAGTTTTCATTGTTCAAAAAAGTCTTACAAAAAGTTTACGACACCACCGCCGGAAAGTAATACCTAGGTCTTGCTATTCGTCGCAGGTGAGACAAAAACTAAATTTGCACTGAAGCTAACGCAATTGCATAAAATCAATGGTGTACCATGCCTGCTTCAAGTTTAACAGACTTGAGAACAAACTATACCATTAAGCCAAGTCAGAAAGAAATCACAAAATCAGTAGACCGTGGTTGCAGGGGCATACCGATGAAATGCTTTAAAAACTGATCTGTACCAACTCTAAAGCAACCACATACCAAATATCAATGTTGCGCCATAACTTGATCACAAACAAATATAGGATTAGATTGAAATAAAGTAACCATGTGTAAATTGTGCCCGATAGTGGCACCTTTATTCTCATTTTCAGCCACAGCTTTACTAACGAGTCTTTCAATGAAACGTAGACCATCATTTTGACCTAAACAAAAATTTGCTTACACTAATTTAAACCTCATCTCATCCTTGAAAAGTCCATAACGCATAAATCCAATTTTAAAATAAAACAAATAATAATGCAACAACTTTATTCACAAATATACAGTGCAAACTGACAAAGGAAACGGCAAAACTATCAGTCAATATTTTTTTTTTTTTTTTTTTTTTGTCCCCGGGTTATCATTCGCAATATTGAAAATAAGCCCAGTTTTATATCACCAAAACGTTGATAGCAATTAACCGATATCCCAGGCTAAATCCAAAACCCTACTTATAAATAAATATATGGCCATGAGAAAAGGCTTGTCCCTATCTATGAAAATAAATTTGCAAACTTTCGGCATTCAGAATCGAAATTTCACCGAGAATTTCCTGCACATTATAACATAACAAAAGATTTAGCCTGTATAATAACATTTTAATCGGTCTAACTAAAAGGCTTCTTCCTTAGCGTTTCCAAATTTCAACATTTCAACAATGATTTAATTGATTAATGTGAACGTTTGTCCCCCAATACTGTAACTTTTCACAGGAAATTATTCTTCATAAAAATTATAGCTTTCAAAACATTCTCTGCTTTGTAAAATCGATTAGGAGGTTGAAGAACTTCTCCTCTGTAGTTTCAACAAAAAATTCATGGTCAACAAAAAGTAGGATCAAAAGAAAATCTCAACTTCAATTGATTGACTAATTTTAGCATGATCAGTTTCAATAAAAATGTTATAAATATATCATTGTATAAAGAGATAGATGTAAAATTTTCAAAAGGAAATTACAGAGAAAAAGCTCTCCAACCCCCATTCCGCGTGACATAAGCCACTAAGGATTAGATTCCCTGGAATGGAAATTAGAAAACTATTTCAAGTCAATTATTCTTTGAGTAAACGTAGCACTTGAAATTTCTGAATATACAACAAGGTCCTTAAAGTTAAAATAAGTTACAAGTATCATCATGCGCTTCAAATTGTTTATATGCCTGCAAAGCTTTACTATAGAACTCAATTTCCGGATGGAACGTTTTATGATCGAGCACTAAGCTATAGAACCTTCAAGGCGGCATCAAGGACACAAACAGGCATCAATTTAGGTCTTCCAGTCATAGCTCTGACGTTTTTACGTCCCTGCCTATCATCCAAATCATTTTCCAATTACTGATGTCTCCCTTCGAGATCCCAATATTATAATTACTTGCAGACGTTATATAGTTACACCTGTGTTGTTAACCGAAACTGGCTCCGATCTTTCAATGCCTACAAAACGACATAATATGCTACTTAATATATATAACTCAATATACCTATAAAAAACGCAGACCCTATGTCACATACAAGTATCTGTTACTAAATCATTTAAACATTCTAGACATTCAACTTTAACTTCCAATTTGTACAACACACATGACATACATGACAATTCGGGACGAGATAATGCCCCGACGCAAAAACATGAACTTTCTATAGCTAGAACATAAAAGTTCTTAAAGTCCCTCAAAGAGCCAGTTTTTTTTCTCTCTATCTTTTCCCGCGATGAGAAAACGTACATGAAACTAGATTGTGTTCAACAATATCTTAAACTAAAGTATTAATTACAAACTTTAAAAAAGCCTTCTCTCTAAACACAATATGCATTGCTCTACAGCATCTAAATCTTACCCTTTCGATCCTTCAACTAAAGTAACCATTAAGGAGCCAACTGCTAAGCACTTCCAAGGTGATGTTCAACCATCTACAAGTAAATTAAAATACACTACATAAACATAATTGATCCAAGCATGTCGTGAATCGATATATTACTGGACGAGAACATTTTTTTTTTTTTTTTTTACATTTAAGCCGCTTCAGAATATACATATAGAATATAACCGATAAAATCAGCATCCATTCTGACCACAAGAATACAACAAAATTGTACCAGGTTAAACCCCAATCATATCAAACAGCGGTGGCACAATCCACTCTTATTTCGAGGTCCATACTCCGAAACGTAATTCAACAACCGAGGCGACACTATCCGCTAAATGATTTTAAATTCTATAAACAAACGGACGACAGCATCCGCACTTCAAAATATAAATTGCCAAGCTACGTATTATACCGTCCGTACTAAAAAATCAAAATATGAACCAAACGAGCAACACCATCCGTACATCCAACTGGACAACATGCTCGTACTTCAAAGGGAAAAATCAACAAAACAGACGACACCATCCATGCTTCTGAAATTATAAATTACCAAGACGGACACCATGTGTTTACTTTAGTCAAAATTAAAAATTCACCAAAAAACACACCAAGTCCTTGCTCCAAAATTATTGAATTTACCAAACGGACACCATGCTCGTACTTCAAAATAAAAAAATAATCCTACAGACACCATGCTCATACTTTAAAATAAACACACCATGCTCGTACTTCAAAATAAAAAATTAATCCTACAGACACCATGCTCGTACTTCAAAATAAAAAATTAATCCTACAGACACCATGCTCGTACATCAAAATTAATCCTACAGACACCATGCTCGTACATCAAAATTAATCATACAGACACCATTGCTCGTACTTCAAAATAAAAAATTTACCAACTGAACACTAAGTCCTTGGCCTTGCTTCAAAATTAAAAATCAACAAAACGGACACCAGGTCATTATATTGCTATAAAATTAAAAATTAACCAAATGGACACCATGCCCGTGCTTCAAAATGAAAAATTAATCATACAGACACTATGCCCGTGCCTCAATTTAAATAATTAACCAAACGGACCATGCCCGTGCTTCACAATTAAAAATTAACAAATGGATCCATGTCCGGGCATTAATCAAATATTTACCAAATGGACCCATGTCCGGGCTCCAAAATCAAATTTTTACCAAATGGACCCATGTCCGGGCTTCAAAATCAATTATTTACCAAATGGACCCATGGCCGGGCATTTACCAAATGGACCCATGTCCGGGCTTCAAAATCAAATATTTACAAAATGGACCCATGTCCGTGCTCCAAAATTAAAAATTAACATAACGGACCCATGTCCGTGCCTTATAATTGAAAAATTAACCAAACAGACCCATGTCTTTGCTTCTAAATTAAAAATTAACCAAACGGACCAATGTCTTTACTTCAAAATTAAAAATTAACCAAAGGGACCCATGTCCGTGCTTCAAAATTAAAAATTAACCAAACGGACCAATGTCTGCTTCATCATTAAAAAATTAACCAAACGGACCCATGTCCGCTTCATCATTAAAAAATTAACCAAACGGACCCATGTCCGCTTCATCATTAAAAAATTAACCAAACGGACCCATGTCCGTTTCATCATTAAAAAGTTAACCAAACGGACCCATGTCCGCTTCATCATTAAAAAATTAACCAAACGGACCCATGTCCGCTTCATCATTAAAAAATTAACCAAACGGACCCATGTCCATTTCATCATTAAAAAATTAACCAAACGGACCCATGTCCGTGCTTCAAAATTAAAAATTAACAAAACGGACCCATGTCCGTACTATAAAATCTCTCAAAAGGACCATAATGTCCTCACAAGCATGCAAATAAAAAGAAAAATATACTTACATAAAAGCAATGGATAATTTCCGAGACCGTGTAATACAAGGCAACGACTTGCACGTGCTCAAAAGTACCGCGAAAAGGAGAGGACAGGAGAGCGTCTGTCCTCGCCGACTGCGTTTCGAAGAATGATTTAAATTGATAGATCTCGTGACTTCTCGTGTGATGTCGCTTAGGATACAAGGGGAAAATGTATTGGGAATTGACATAATTTACCATAAGATGCCATATTTTGATATCATTGTAAATTATACTTCATGTAATTGTTGTTGATTTATTTACAGATCAATGTTGATCAGATGGCCTCCACAATTCTGTCGGCTCCAACCTCCAGTCCGGGGTTTACTCCAAACAGCTTTTCACAGAATAATGCATTTGCTAACATGACTCACAGTTTTTCACAGATCCATACAAGCTCTCCAAGGTATTTACTTTTGAATATGCTTTAAATGATCAAATAGGAATTTATGAAGAAATTAGTAAATAGAATGACTGACATGTAAATTACAATAATTTTACAAGCATATTAGACCCTTATCAGACATCCTCTCTTCTGAGTTCAATTTTTTTTTTTTTATGTATGAAAACGCTTTTTATTTTGATAAGTTAATAAATGGAACAATTTTTCTACAAGTAATGCAATATCTTTAAATGTATTGAACTCAAAAGTCATCTTAATGAAGATAATTTGAATCCAAAGAAGTTTTGACCCTCAAAGCACACAAACTATAAAGGTTAATTTCACAAAACCAAAGATAAGAGGTGGATTCAGAAGTCTTCATTACTGAGAAATATGCTGCACATTTTCAGCGAGTAAGATATTAGGCGTGTAAAGATTCACAGGTGCATCACAATATTTTATCACATGATACGGAAATCAATACCGTGTTTGACTTCACTATTCCGATCCGACTGAAAAAAAAATATTTTGCTTGAAAAGACTTCAGTTTACAGTCTATTAAACACGTAAAAGTAAAACTTCTTTAACATTAACGTTGATTTACAACGAAATGACAAGCAGGTCTTTTGTGAGTATGGAAATAAAAGGTATCGTGTTACGGATAGGATCCTGGGCCAGGTATCCTGATGAAGATAAAATCATGGTGAGGTGGTATCGTTAAACATGTACCTCTATAAGATATCCACTGTGAAGATATCTTTCACGTTTTAATGAATATGTTTTTCATGACTTTCTTCTTTTTCGTAGTGCTGTTCCTCGTGTTCCCAGTGCTACATCCACATCTGCATTTAGCAGTGCAAGTGACGAAGATATAGAACAAAATGTCAAAACTCCTGAAGCCAAGCCCAAGTCTAGTGAAAGAGACTGGGACGGGGTACGTAAAACCTCAGGGTTTGCAAAAGAGAACAAGACGGGATGTTTCACTTCCATTACAAGTGAAAGAGACTTTGTTGGGGTCAGTTGAATATCAATACAAGATTTGATGGAATAATTCACCACAAAATAATTGCATTCATTTTGAATGATGAACTGAATTTAAGATAATATACGTTTATCCAGGACCTTAGTTATTGTATGAGATGTTGATTTGTATATCTATTAAAGAAGGACAATTTAAAATTCTAGAGTATAAAACATGTCTTCCTGGCAACTGTGAGCTTTATTTTAAAATGCACAGAGAGATATTCACAAAATGGTAAATGTCGGGTAGCAGAAACAGGAAGTTAGAATTTCATATCATATTTTCCTTAGCAACTCCTTATCATAGTAATACGCAAACAGCATCAGCATGGGTCCTTTGTCGTATACCGGTAATGTGATTTTAGGTCTGTCACTCCCCATTTCCTGTTCTACGAAATTCTGCCATTTATGTCTTGGACCCATTTTTAATTTTTAGAAAATTTGGGGCTGGATTGCACAGAGTGAAGAATTTGGCTTATAAAATGGTGAATCAGGTGGTGTGGTGGGCAGACAAAGAATTTTTTAACAGGTTTCTAGGCAACTACTAATCACAGCCACTTGATATTTGGTATATAGCATTAGCATAATGTGGGATTTGATTTCAAATCTGTCGCTCACCTACTTCCTGTTGAACAAAATTCATAAGTTTTTTTTTTACTAAAAAGTTGTTTTTCTTTATAGGCATCTTTACCCTCTGACTCTACAGCTGACGATGTTGTCTCCTGGTTACAAGCCAACAGATTTAACAATTACATTCGTATATTCCAAAGTTTCTCAGGTATGTAGACCCACCTACCGGTACTATACATCATTTTTAGCCGAGTTGCAACGAAGTTGAACTCGGCTATTGTGATGATGATGGCGGGCGGCTGGGCGGGCGGGCGGGCGGGCGTGCGGGCGGGCGTCAACAATTGGTTTCCGGACCATAACTCAAAAAGTTGTGAACCAATTTTAATGAAACTTTGGGATATTGTTACATACCATAAGAGGAGGAACCCTATTGATTTTGGGGTAAATCCGTTCAAGGTCAAGGTCACAGCGACAGAAAATCCTTAGAAAATTTCTTGAATTAGTGGTTTCCGGACCATAACTGAAAAAGTTTTCAACCGAATTTATTGAAAGTTTGGGATATTGTTACATACCATAAGAGGAGGAACCCTATTGATTTTTGGGTAAATCCGTTCAAGGTCAAGGTCACAGTGACAGAAAAGGTTAGAAAATTTCTTGAATTAGTGGTTTCCAGACCATTACTCAAAAAGTTTTGAACTGATTTTAATGAAACTTTAGGATATTGTTACATACCATATGAAGAGGAACCCTTATGATTTTGGGGTAAATCCGTTCAAGGTCAAGGTCACAGCGACAGAAAAACATTTGAAATTTACTTAAAAAAGCAGTTTCTGGTCAATTACTCAAAAAGTTGTCAACAGATTTTAATGAAACTTTGTAATGTTGTTACCAATTACAAGAGGAGAAATCCTAATGATTTTTGGGTAATTTTGTTCAAGGATCAAGGGCAGAGCGGCAGAAAAACATGGTTTCAGGACAATTACTCGAAAAGTTCTCAATCAATTTTATTAAAGTTTTGGCATAATGTTGCAAACTACATTGTATATGGACGGTTGAATTCACAAAAACTTTCATGCGTGATTGGAAGGGGTTTTTGAAATGAAGACAAGGAAAGTTTTGGTTAATAAAATACGGCAACTCGGCTTTTGCACCCATGTGCATATTGATTTTTTTGTCTTCATCCATCTGTTCAAAAAGGATTTCTGCAGCATAACTTTTGAATGCCTTTAGAAATTTTTAAGAAAACAGCTTATGAAGAAAGAAAGAAGCCTTTAATTTTAAATTCAAGAAGTCACAGGTCAAGGTCACACAGAAAAATATACAAAGTATTGTTTTTGTTTTTTGTTTTTATACGACCGCAAAATTTTTGCGATCGTATTATGTTATGGCCATGTCGTTGTCGTCGTAGTCGTTGTCGTTGTCGTCGTCTGTAGACACTTTGGTTTCCGTGCAATAACTTGAGTTGTGGTTGACCAATTGCTATAAAATTTTGATATGATGTTTATAACCACTAAAGGAAGGTTGGTATTGCATTTGGGGTTTCTGGCCCTTACTGTTTAAGAAAAAAGGGCCAAAAGGGGCAAAAATGGGTATATTGACAAAAGGTCTGTAGAATGTTTAATTTTCATCCGATTTTGATCATTCTTTTTTTATTGTATTCCTCAATAAATTCTGTCAGCAAAATGTATCAACGGCTTTGATGTATCTTGTACCGTTACATTGCTACTGGGGGTCCAAAAGGGGCCACACCCAAAAAATTGACTTTTTTATTTGTTGTCCGATTTTCAAAATCTTTTTTTCATTGGAATCCTTGTGAAAATCCCTGCCTGCGTTTTTCAATCAGATTTGCAATATCTCTTACTGTTTTTGAGAATTTAGGGGTCAAAGGGACCAAAAACGCTGTTTTTAAAAGTTTGTCATTTAAACCAAAAATTAAGTTGTAGTGGGCCTGCTAATTGTTATGAAGTTTTAATATGATGATTATATCCACTAAAGGAATGTTGGTTTTGTATTTGGGGTTTGTGGCCCCTTCTGTTTTAGAAAAAAGGGCCAAAAAGGGCTAAAACGGGTGCATTGATAAACCTGTTGTAGAATGTTTATCATTCATTCGATTTTGAAAATTCTTTTTTTATTGAATTCATCATTAAATTCTATCTACTTAATGTGTCAATGATTTTGATATGTATTTCACCATTACATTGCTACAGGGAGGCTAAAGACAGGCCACGCCCATAAAATCAACTTTTTTATTTGTGGTCCGATTTTCAAAATCTTTTTTTCATTGGATTCCTTGTGAATATTTCTGCCTTATTTATCAATCGGATTTGCAATATTTTTACTGTTTTTGAGAAATTAGGGGTCAAAGTGCCAAAATTGTAAATTAATACATGTATATTATTAAGGCTTTTTGTATTAGATGTTGATGTAAATATAAATGTGTCAAAAATGCCTTTTTAAGTCCACCACAGGATGCATGTGTCAAAAAGCTTTGTAAGTCCACCATGGGCTTCATGTGACCAAAGCAATGGACTATCCATACTGGGCCTCCAACGTACAGGGTTCAACTTGTTGCGGTCGTATCATGCTGCGCTCGGCGTAGCTTTTTATTTTTAATTCAACTTATCTATTAATTTTCGTGGTTCTTCTAGAATGATAGACATCAACAAAAAAGAGAATCCAATCAAGTGTTAATTTTATATCAATTCCTTCTTCCAAATTGTTCAAACAATGGAAGAATGTAATGGAATATTTTATTTCAGAGATTCTATTAAAGTATTTGAATCAATTCTAGTAAATCATGTTGAGCAAACTATGTTAATGGCAATGTCATTGTTGTTTTTAGGTCCTGATATATTAAGGTTAACACGTGATGATCTCATTCAGATTTGTGGTTTAGCGGATGGAATTCGCTTGAATAATGCTCTACAGTCAAGGTAAGACTTCTGTCAACATCTTGTCTTGTTTCAAACAAGGATTACTTTTAGCATTTTTAACTTGGTTTTTCAGGGAGTCAAAAATTTGGTTTCTAACTCAAATAATGAATTTGAATATAACTGGGATATTGCCAAAACCTATTGATTTATATGATGGAATAACTTCAACTGTCAAGGTTACAGCTAGAAATGTTGGGAAAATATTGAAAATGTAGTTTCTGCACGCGTCTTAAATAGTTTTCAGCAGATTTGTATGTAAAAAATTTTGATATATACCAGGAAAAACCCGCGAATTCGCGGGAAAATCAATCGTTGGTTCCTTACAAAATATTACACAATAAAACATTGCATTGCGTGACCTTATTATTTTTCATTTAACTGCTTAGTCTCGGGCGCCTAATGCCCTCTCGGACACTTCCTATCGCTTTTTAGTATGACCGCTGTAGTGTAATTCCGGAACGATGACGGCTATACTGTTTCCGGATCAATTAATTAGGTTAATAAGCAAACTGCAGACATAATTGCATATGTGTTAATGAAATTTTAAAAGGGCACAACCATCCCCTATTTTTGATATATGAAGCTTAGTCGTAGCATTTGTTGTTTAGGCTGCAACCCGGCTAACAAAAATGCTTTGTTATTTTAGTAGTATAGATATGGTAAATATTGCCACTTGATTACATTATTTTTTTTTATTTACAGAGCCATTAGACCAAGGTTAACAATTTTTGTTTGCCAAGAAACAGATTCAGGTATTAGTGTGTTCTTAGTTTCTATTATACAGTTGCATGTTCTTTATGTAAAAATCAACATTAAAAAATGTTATGAAATACTATTTGATATATGTTTTTCATACAATATAAAAATAAAGAGATGTGGAATAACTGCATGTGATGCAACCTACATAAATCAAATGCATTTAAAATCCAAAATAGAAGAGAGACAGCAGCCTTCAATGTGACCTATGGTCACTTATATCATGATGGTGATTGTTGCCCCTCTGAAGTGACTATTACCTATTAAGGTAAAGACTGGTTATGTTCCATGGGTCGTCCAGGCCATAACACCCCATTCCCAGTGATAGCTGCTCCAGAGTATCCTTTGTTGTCCCTGGAACAGTGCCTGTCTTGCACCACTTGGAGGTACTGGTCAGAATTTGCAAGACTCTTATATCATGCACATGTCTTACCAGTACTTAAAAGTGATGAGTACAAACACAAGCTTTGACAAAGATTCCTTGCTTAAGAAAGACAAATATAAATGTTGCTAGGTTAAACTAGTTTTTTGGGGCCGAACCTTCCACCTAAAAGCACTTTCTTTCAATTATATTTTAGTGTACCATGCACTGTATCTGGACACCCTCACAAGTCAGGAACTGATTGGTAAACTAGCCAAGTTATACAGTGTCTCCACACAGCAGATAGCTGAGCTGTATTGCTCTGGGCCCTCAGGGATTTACATATTAACTACAAATGAGGTATGTCTAATTATGTATGCCTTTCTTGGTTCTAGTTGGTAATCGAGAATTAATTGGACAACATATATTGTTCACTAGGTACATTTAAGGTGGTTCGGGGGTATAAGAAAAATCCATCAGATTTTTGTTAAATTTTGCAGAATTATACTTTGATAAACTAACATTTAAAATATGCAAAAATAATTGGGGGTCACGGACCTTTCTACAGATTTATGACCTTGCCAAGTTGGTGGCCTACAGTTCTGTTTTTCAATAGATTTTAAAGGAAAAAGAGTTATTTAGCATCACTGTGAGCTGGAAACCCATCAGATTTTAGTTATATTTCACAAATGACAAGCCACATATACTATCTTCTGAAAAACATAATAAAAACTTGGGGTCACGGACCTTCTTTTTTAGATATTTAAGAAAAACTGTATTTTCCTACACATTTCTATATAAAAATTTGTCACACAGTTTCCCGCCAATTATCTCCCCTGATAATAGAACTTTTCAGAAAAAGCTTAATTTCTTTTTAAATATTTATGTTAGATTTATTTCATTCATAAAATAAAATAAAGAATTAAATTTTACATCTCTTGAGGTATTTTAAGCTATTTTAATTGATATGCAGACTACAAATTTGCAAGATGTCCGAAAAAGATGCTCCATGTTATACTCCCAAACCACCTTAAGAGTTTTATAAGTTTTATTTTAGGGTCCCTTTTCACAGATCTGAAAACCATATAATTTTCCCTTAGTTATCCCTGTTTATTAAATGTTTTATGAAAGGATATGGAGTATATGAACATCAGACTATTACAAATCTGTAAACTCCAACTTACATTAATTTTTATGATCTGTATGGCCATTTCAGAAATTTATTGGCCGGATTTCACAGAATGAAAAATCCAGGCTATAGAATGGTGAATGGCGGGCGGGCGGGCTGGGAAGAAATTTTTGTAACAGTTTTCTCAGCAACAACTAATCACAGCCGCTTGATATTTGGTATACAGCATCAGGGTGGGGTCCCGTAACATGGGATTCTATTTCAGGTAGGTCACTTACCTAGTTCCTGTTTAACGAAATCCGGCCTTTTATGACTTTGACAGATTTTTCAAGACTAATGTAAAAGTTTTATCCTTTGTACTATACCTATCATCACGGACAAACCACAGAACTTGATTCAAAATGATAGAAATTTGGTATTAAGTCTCTGCCAAATATCATGGAGAGTAAAAACTCCAGGTTAAAATGGTAAATGTTGGGTGTTCAGGTGTGGAAGAATTTTTGTAACAGTTTTCTCAGCAAGCACTTATCACAGCCCTTGATATTTGGTATACAACATTAGCATCAGATGTTCCATTATTTGGAATTTGATTGCAGGAGGTCCCTTACTAACTTTCTGTTCAATGAAATGGTCATTTTTGACTGACAGATTTTTTATTTGATTTTTAAAAACCATTATTTATTGATCTATAAATAAACATTTTATTCTCATTGAAGTCAATTAAAAAGCAAATCAATATATTTTGACAGGTGGTACAGAATTTCCGTGACCAGTCGAGATTTGTCGTGGAGGCCATGAAAGGTACGTCTGTTACAGTGAAAACTATCAAAATCGAACACTGAATTCTCAACCAAACTGGACTAAAAGTTCATTCTTTGAATATCTTCAAATTTAAAACCTGTACAAACTGAAAAATACTGAGGATTTATTTATTTTCGTGGGAACCAATTTTCGTGGTTTGATGAAAAAGGACCATTTTATGGAATCTTAAATTCATGGTTCTGGCGTCTGCAGCATACAGATCAATGTTTAATTTCCTTTTTGTGGGATATTAAATTTCATGGGTGAACGCCACCCACAAAAACAACGAAAATTTATACTCCACGAATGATAATGAAACCACAGTAAACTGCCTATTCCGAACAAATTCTTCAATCCTAGAAAGGGTTCCATTAAGCCAGGTTTTAGGCCCTGGTTACTTAATTGTTGATTTTGATGCCACTAAGCACTGCAGTGTTTGAAAACTTGCCCTTCACTGCTGAAATTGAGTGGCGCAAGTTGAAGTCTATAACTGTTGGACAAGTGAAAATAATGATGAGGAGTAATAGTGGTGACATGTTTATTTCATTTAAGGGCAGGTCAAATCTCTATTATGAATTGTCCATTGGACAATTTCGTACAAAACTGATTTCAAACACTGAAGTCTACTTTTATAGGGGAAAGCAAAGGAATACCAATAGAGGATTTAGTATCAAAGTATTTAAAACAAAGCCAAAAACAACCCACCAATACATGTACTCAGAAAAATAATTTTAAATGACATGCAACCTCATTACATAATATGCATTAAAATTAAAATGTGTCAAGTTTCAATCGCAACATGATTTTTGACAAAGCCTCATTCCTGTTATATTGTTAATTTATTTATTCAATCTTTTTGTTTTTCAGAAGAGAATTCTCAGCAGTACAAAATTTTATTGAAAGAGATGAGTTGACGAGATAAGACACATCCCAAGATGGTGGTGAAATATTTACAAACTCTGAATTCTCTGTGAAAAATTATACACGCGTTGGATATGGCAGCAAACATTTTGTCGTTTTTCTGTGTTTTTATTGCACACGTACAGAGAAGAAGTATAGGCTACAATTACCACTGACTTAGGCTGTAAATATTGTTAGAAAGGTCCAGTGTGTTTTGAACAGTGAAGAAAATTGAACAGTTGCTTGTGTTGGACAGACAGTGCTCTCCCCTGTTTCCTAAAGCATCTTGGGACGGAGCCGCTATCTGATTTAACCAAGATGCTATAGGGTTGAACCGAGGACATGACAGTCCAACAATCATGCATACATATTGTTGGCAAAATTTTGTCTTATGATTGTTTTAGATTTAAAAAGGGATCTCATTTTTGTTTTTGCAAGTTTGTAGATTTTAACATTAGCAAACTGATTAAAGCTTGTTAACTGCATAGCATTTCGTATTCATGATTCAATTCACTTTAAAAATACATTAACCTCTTAATTTTGAAAAAATCATGTTCCAAAAAGATTCACTTCTTACATACAAGAATCATAGTTAACATGGTTACAAAAGATATAGTATAAGTCATAAAGTTATGGAATTTCAATATTGTTTTAATTTTGTTAGGTCCATATCACAATCATGTGTATATTATTCAAATAAATTAAGATCACCACATGCTAGTCTCAAAATTATAGCATTTCAATGAAAAATATTCATCTTATACTTAAGTATCATTGAGCTGCAACTTCTACAAAGTTTGAATAAGATTATTATGTGTAAGGTTAAACACATTTTAAAATTAAATGTAATAGTCTTATGGACTATATTCATGATTATTTAGCAAAAACGAATTTTAGCACTTATTCATTACATTATTTTTCTTAAGTAGATGTATCAAATTATAAAATTACCAAAGTGCATGTAAGTTTTTGTTTGATTGAAAAGGCCGATCATTTTTTGCAACAATACACAATAATTTAGTTTATGAGCCAGTTCTTATGATGTTTCGTACTATGCTGTTGTTATTGGATAAAATTGTTAATCGTTAATGAATTTTTCGATAAATGAATTGATGTAGTAGATATTTGTTTGTATATGAAGGGATGTAAAATTTCAAACTCAGCTTTGTGTTTTAATCTTGATAAAAATAATGTGGCAAAATTAAGAAACAGCTCAGTTTATACTGTAAACCAACACACTTTGGCGGCTACAAACTTTCACGGTTTCATTACATTGGAAGTTTTCAAAAAGACAAACATTAGCGGTTTTCGAGATTCGTTTAATGAATACAACTTCTCAGTGACTTAAAGTGTAGTGTAAAGTGCTCGCAAATGTTTATCGCACACGAAAGTTAATTGGTTTACAGTAGTAGAAGTTTATGCAGAAGATAATAAATTCAGACAATTTGATTAAAGATCAAGACAACGTGAATTCAAGGTTGGACGGCTGATCTGAACTGTACATTATGTTTTGAAAAATTTAGAGAGAAAAAATAGTTATGCAAGAAATACATAATCTTTTCCTGAATTTTTTGGTACAATAACATACTCGTTAACATGTGCGCCTGTATTATGAGATGCAATTTTTATATGATTGCCAAAAAAATTGTTGATTTATAATGGTAATAAGAAAAGGTTTTATATATGCAGTACTTCTAGAATAAGCATAGTTTTGAGAGTTTCATTTATAATTAACAAGATTTTTTTTATTGTTAATTTGGCTAGTTAGATACATGGAATAATTATTGCCAACTCATTTATTTTTGAGGGGATAAATTTTTGTGGTGTCCGCCAAGTAAAATATTCTGGTGGATTTTTTTATTGCATGGTTTTTTCACATTCTGTCAGAAAAATTCCATACATGTATTTTGAGTGGTCAACTGTCACTTATGAAAGCTATCATGAAAATGTGTACCCCTACAAAAATAAAAAAACACCAGTTGACATTAGTCCTATGGACTTATATTTTTACTGTTAGCTGTCAGTTTAAAGTAGAGTTTTTTTTTATAAGATCTTAATGTTTGTTGAATATTGTTTAGCATAGAGTTGTAAGAATTTGTTTGACAGTACAAGGTTGTGTTTGCTGTTTTTGTTTAGACGGGCCATGTGGGTTTGTTAACAAGTCGTGTTAATTTTGCTCATATCTTAAAGCAGTTTGATTTATGTTCTTGTTGTGTTTTGTTTTAATGTTGTACCATGAACATTTATTTCAGCACTTGGCATTTATCAATATAGACCCAATATTTTCCCCCCAGAATTTACTTTGCACTTTCCAAGATGCAAATTTTATTTTAAAATTTAAAAAAATCAAAACAGAACACACATTTATTATTTTGAATATTTTGTTTGAGTTTAAGTAATTTAACATTATGTATTCAATTAATTAAATAAACAATAAGTTAGTAAAATTGTCTTTAATAGTAAAATTCAATTCATCAAGCGACACTTCTGGTTGTAGATAGCTTTATTCATGACACATTTTATAAGAATCATGCTTTAAAGATTTTAAATTTTAATTTGGATTAATGTCCATTTTTTCTCCTTCTCGTCCATATTTTTCACTCAACATTAATTCAAAGAGCTTTATCATTCTCTCACCCCTGCTTAGCAGCCTTTTTTTTTCTTATGATTTTTTTTTTTTTGAAAATTTGTGTTGTCTTAGTATTGTTAAATGTACATTGTTAATATCTCAAAAATAGGGCCTTTACAATTGTAAAAATGTGGAAACGAAATTAAAACCTATATTGTTCTTTTCCATCTTGTTATATTTGTTATAATTGATCATGAAACACTTTTTCCAACATCAAGCATTATTTTGTGTCTTGCCTGACTTTATTTGGTGTTTTTTAATGAATACTTTTATTGTCAATTTTAGACTTTTATAAAAGATTATGATCATTATCATATCATGTGACCTTTATTATCTCATGTCATGTGACTGATCATGTGACACAAATCTAATGAACATTGTAAATAAACACATGTAATGTCCTATGTACTAAATATAAATAATGTCATTGTATTAAAACAATACAATTCTGAAAAAGTTTTTATCCATTGTTGTGTATATATCGATTTGTTATACCCTGCCACATGATCTGGCAAGGTATTATTTGATTTTGTTCAATGTCTGGCTGTCTGATCTTGATAACTTGAAAATCCTACAAGGTTTTCCAAAAATTGAAAAAAATGCATGGCTAGTGAGTACAATAACAAATATTTCATGAGGCAGGCTACTGTGAAAAATACAATTTTCCTTTTAAACAAAATTTATTTGATAAGAAAAAAAGTCATTATGACCAACAAAACATTTTACAACATATCAGGAATCAAGTGATCTACAATTTCATTTCCTAAGAGCAATTTTGACACACAGTTGCTCTTCAATATTCCCATAAAAAGTAAAAGGCACATTGCATATACATTATACAAGTAATAAAAACACACATTGAAATGAGGCACTTGTTGTCATTTACACAAATGTTTATTCTACCCTTGTATACTTTAAAGTCATTCTTCTGTCCATTTCATTTTGTATATCTGTTGTATCCAAGTCATATTTTAAGGCTAGCTTTAACTGAAAAGGAAAATATAATTTTATAGTTATATCTTAACATTATCTAATTTAAAGTTTAGGGGTATGCTTTTTAGATTGACAATTCATCAGACATTTAAAAACAAGGTTTTCGTTTTGGAGGTTATTGCCATCTCTTTGTGTCAATCAAATAATGTGTTGCTTGCTGAAATGTTCAATTTCAAAGCCTTTTGACTGATCTGTTGTATGTATTTTAGATGATAACAGAGACTCTTATGGACCAGATGAGTGATTTGGCAGGATGCATTCTGTTTTGTTCTGTGTCTGTCAATCTGTTTCCAGATTATAACTATTTAACATTTTAAGGGATTACAATCTAATCAAGATCAAGTCAATTTTCCCTCAAATCCCCAAAAATATTTTTCATGTCATGAATCATATTTTTGTTTGATAAATATTTAGAATTTGAATTGAGTCTTGTAATCTTTTTCAGCTACTGCAAATGAAATTCATGTCAAATGTTTTAAAATTTTGGTTAAGATCAGAGTCCTATTTGACTTATCCTATATTTTGGAAAAGTAATCTTTGTTGTGCATTACAATATAAAACTTAATTCTGCCCTTTATACTTACTTTTATTTTCAAAACAAGGTGAGGACCTACAGCCTACAATAGATTGATATTGTTTAAATGCATGTTACTATAAAAGTATTTTAGAATGTTCAAGATAAAATTGTATGCCTGGGAAAGATCCAAAAGCCCAAGCAGTGAATAGTCTTCTAAATTAAAGGCTGATGTTGATCCTTAAAAAGACTGTGTGATGTTCATTACATTTATTTAACATTTCAAAAGCTGCTGGAGGTTGTATCATGTAAATGTGATATGTTTCAGTTCAAAACTGCTTAAGGTGCCTGTAATAAGCTGAGAATCTGCGTGAAAACTTATGTTAGCACTTGTCGCTTTTTTCTTTTTTTGGGGGTAGGGGGAGTCTGGACGGGGAGGTGTTCTGTCCCATGTACCCCCTTCTTATCCCACTTTTCTGTTCCCTGTCTCCTTGTTCTTCCTTCCTGTCCCCTCAAACACAACTTCTTGCCCCTGTGACTCTTGCATACTGCTTCTCAACCCAACCATCGAGACCCCCTGCCCAACCATACTTATTGAAATTTTTCATTGCTATTAAATGTACATCTTGAAAAAAACTACACATACTTACAAGATAAGCAACATACATAAGATAGACACATATAAATAGGGCTGCTATCAGATACACCCACCACTGATCACCTGAACCCTGAAAGACATTAAATCAGTATTGTCAGTATAGAAGCAGATATATTCATGGGGGACTGAATTTTGTTTATTTTGTGGGCTAGAGAAATTCACAAAATTATAAATGCCTGTGAATTCATAACATGTAGAGGAAGAGTGTATTTCAAAATTAAACATCCATGACAATTTGTCCCCACCAATTCTGTTATGTGCTCTTAACCACAAATGTTTACCCCCACAAAAATAAATGAAGATACAGTGGAGATAACTTGTTACAACTATCTCACTTGCAGAAATTTGATTACCAACTGGCTTTATCCGATCTGATACGCTGAATTGGCCCATCAAGGATGTGGCAGGTTTTGTTACAAGCAGGATCTGCTAACCTTTCCGAGCACCTGAGTTCATTCTTGTTACCACTGGAGTTTGATGTACTGATTGCTGTTCTGTTGTTTTCGTGTTGTCTATTTCATTCTGTTGTTCTCATTGGTGTTAATTGGTTTTGTCTGTGCCAATTGGATATTTTGACATTCTAATGCCACATTGGTACCTCTTTGCATCTTGGTAACAATTGAAGCTTTTATATACAAACCACTGATATGACAACTAAATAGAAGTTTATTCCCATCACTAGAACTGCAAGACTCCAAACAGTTATCTTCATAATTCTACAAACCAAAATAAAGTTCAGTTTTATGTTTTGATTATTGACTAAACATGTTGCAAATAGAGATATCAAAAGATTGCTTTGAAAGAATGTTTTATGGCCCATCTTCAATTTTACTTTCAGGTTTATTTACATCATTGGGAAAAATAAACCCCTGGTAATTCTTTCATAGTTCAATTATTGCAAAAAAGAACATGTTGCAAGACAAAGCATCATGACATTTGCTCTCTAAATTTTGTTTTACATTACATTGACCTGTAGATCATAGAGCTGCAAATTACGGGTCAGGTGAGCTATTGTCATCGTTAAGCGTCCGTTGTCCGTCCGTCCGTTAACTTTTCTTCAAAGATCTTCTTCTCTAAAACCACTGAAGGGATTGCATTGAAACTTGGTATACTTAATCTTAAGGATGTCCTCTACCAAGTTTGTGAATTATATACATGTTGACAAACCAACATGGCCGCCGTTGCTAAAAATAGAACAGGGGGGTCAGACCATTGTTTTTGGCTTATAACTCGAAAAGTATAAGAGATAGAGAAAATCAGAAGCAACTTACCTTGTTCAGCATCAAAAGCTCTACAAATCTCTCCTTTGAGTCGAAGTTGTGAAATGACTCCTAATAGGAGTTATTGCCCTTTAATCATCAAAATTGACCTTTTTTGCAGTTTTTGGACTATATCTTGAAAACCGTTAGAGCTAGAGGAAAAGTTAGCATTGCAGAATTGTTAAGCTCATTGAGATCTACAAAAATGATTTCAGGGTCAAAATTGTCAGATCAACCATTTAAGAGTTATTCCCCTTTAACTGTTTTTTCCATTAATTTACACTGATTTTCAAAAATCTTTATTCTCTGAAACCACTGAAGGGATTGCATTGATACTTGGTATGCTTGATTTTTAGGATGTCCTCTACCAAGTTTGTGAATTATATACAGGTCGAACTAACATGGCCGCTGTTGCTAAAAATAGAAGAGGGGGTCAGACCTTTGTTTTTGGCTTGTAACTCAAAAAGTATAAGAGATAGAGAAAATCCAAAGCAACCTTTCATGCTCAGCATCAAAAGCCCTACAAATCTCTCCATTGAGTCAAAATTGTGAAATGACTCCTTATGTGAGTTATTGCCCTTTAATCGTCAAATTGACCATTTTTTGCAGTTTTTGGACAATATCTTGAAAACTGTTAGACCTACAGGAAAAGTTAGCATTTCAGAATTGTTTAGCTCATTCAGATCTACAAAAATGATTTCAGGGTCAAGATTGTCAGATCAGCCTTTTAAGAGTTATTCCCCTTTAACTGTTTTTTTTCCATTAATTTTAACTGATTTTCAAAAATCTTCTCTGAAACCACTGAAGGGATTGCTTTGAAACTTGGTACACTAGATCTTTAGGATGAGTCTACCAAGTTTGTGAATTATAAACATGTTGACCAACCAACATGGCCGCCATTGCTAAAATTAGAACACAGGGGTCAGACCATTGTTTTTGGCTTATAACTCGAAAAGTATAAGAGATAGAGAAAATCCGAAGCAACTTTTCTTGTTCAGCATCAAAAGGTCCTTGTAGGAGTTATTGCCCTTTAACTGGTTTTTTTTTCTATTAATTTAAACTGATTTCCAAAAATCTTCTCTGAAACCACTGAAAGGATTGTTTTTGCAGCTTTGTATACTTGAAAGTTTGTGAAATTTATTCAAACTTTGGCATAAGAGATCAGGTGAGCGATTCAGGCTCCTGGGAGCATCTAGTTTTAATCAATTTCGTAATTTTCATTTTTTTTTTTGGGTATGTGAACACTTGTTTTTGTCTATGCATCTTAAAGATTGTGGGACATATTATTATTGTTATTTGATAATTTTGTGCTTTACCTTAGTCAACATTTGACATCTGATGTTATTAATATGGTTAAAAGGTGTCATTGCTAATAGAATTTCTTCTATGGATTGTCTGGTGAGTTTTCCAATATATAGTTTAGATTTATCTCTTTTTAAAACTTAATAAAAAAATGTTTTAAGAGTCTCTATATAACCCTTACATTTTTACTTTGTTTATTAATGATATACACACCTACCTGCCATTTTTGAATTCCCTCATTATAGTTTCACTGCTAGTGAAATGCAGTATGGGTAACAAAGCAAACGGAAGCTGTACACTTTGTAGGACATTAAGCCAATTGTTCATTGTATCCAGATCATTGGTGGCAATAAGAGCCACAATTATTGTTGGTACCATCGCTATCGATCTTGTTAAAAGAACTCGTTTCCATTTTGCCCATTTAATGTTTATAAAACCCTATAAAATGCATTAATAGGATTGTGAAGCAATGGTTCAGAAAATATCTATACTTTGACTTTTGTATAAAAATTCAACAAGCTGTAAATTAGTCAACGGAAAGTTTAAAAACACAAGATTAATCACATTTTCATTTACAGCACTTTACGTGTAAAAACTCAAGCTTTAAGATTAAATGGATTTTATCTGCAGCTGGCAATAACGACTTGCTTTAATAAGAAGATGAAAATTATTTAGCGACTTCAAATCAATATAAAACAATATCTTTTGTGAGGCCTGGCCTTGGTTTCATAAAACATTTTTAAAAACTTTGAGTTTTTTCCTCAAAGAGAATTTCCTCAAACCTAAATAGGAATTCTAAAGAGAGAATTGGAGTTGAGGAAATCCTCAAATTTGAGATGTTTCATGAAACCGGACCCTGATTTTTAACACTAACCTCCATTACGAACTGCCCAGCATATGTACCCTATAAAATGTCAAAATTGTTAGGTTGTACCAAGCTTTTGTAAAATTAAGACTAATAAACTTTTAAATGTCTACGACTTTATAACCGTAGGATTTAGATAAAAGAAAAATAATGGTAGTTGTATAGAAAAAAGTAAACTATTAAACGCTTAAACTCTTGAATTTCAAAGAAGAGTTAAAATCGCCGTAAATCATGCGTTTATATTGAAGAAATATTCGGTTTGTTGTAATCAGACTCATCACTAATGTAACTCTTTCACTTCTATACAAAAAAGGGACTTCAATATCTCGGGTGAGTAGAGAGTTTTGCATTGTCTCTTTTTTCTCAGTAATGGCCATATTGTGATCTTCAATTTCTCCGGTATGTTTTTTCCTTGTTCTTTTTTTCTTGGACAATTGAAATTGATCAAGTTTTATTACACCTTTAATTGTTTTTTAAACCAGTTTGACTTCATTGGAAACTTATAATGAATTTGATTAATATTTAACCTACCGTCATGGTAGAACTCTGACCAGCAGAAAGAATTCCTATTCCCCATATTATCTTTACTGCCAAGCCATATCGTTCGTTTAACCACAAACCCTGTTAAAATTTGCATAAAATTTAGAGTGCTTTAAATTTGATAACTCATTTCTAATTTTTTTTTCACTTAGATTTAATTTCGTAACGACTTGTGTTCGCGTTGTTTGTTGCTTTTTAGTTGTTTAATAATGCTGTTTTTCTTTAGTCGTCAGTTCGCAGGCGATAATGCGGAAAACCTGACCGCTAACCATAGTGGTGCACCGTGTTGGGAAAAATGTCACGTTCCTCGCACGTTAAAGAACCCTGCTGCAGGTCTCGGTAAGAGTAGGACCCGTAGGATCCCCATGCAGGAGGCATCATTCTTTTTTCCAGTGGCAGTCAAAACTCTCCTATCCGATTGGCCTTGTGTCCCCATTTCCTCCACTTCATTTCATGTTCATTGTATCACCACTTTCATGTTCATCTCCCGGATATAGCCGAAATCGTGCTGCTTGGGAGTAAAGCAATAACTAACTAACTTACTGTTTTTCTTTATGTTGATTTTCTTTGTATTTACCGGTTTCGTCGTTGCCCTTTCGGATTTTTGACATTCAAATGCCCCATAGGGACTTCTCTGCTTCTTGCACAGCGTTTGATACGTGCTCTTTGTTTTCCGACTTTTTACTAAAAATAAGTACACGAAGTGCGCGTTTGACGAAGTTTAGAATTATCGCCTGGGTCTGGTTTTGTTTAAATTTGTTGCAAAATTATGAATTTCCTCCCAATTAGGAAATCTGTCTTTCCTTTCGACATTTTGAAAAGGTGAAAAATGTACCATAATTTATAGGTCTTTTACCCCATATCAAGCAAAACTCAAATGTACCCTCGATTGAACAAAGAAAAAAGGCTTAATATTCGTCATATGTTGTAACAAGCAATAACTGCGTCACCTTAGTTTACTCTTATTACGACTTGAGTTTGTGTTTTTTACTGCTTTTTCATATTTTTTTTATGTTTTTGCGTTGTGTTTTCTTTGTGCTGTTCTCATTTGTGTTTACTTGTTTTTTTTTCTTTGCTCTTTCAGACTTTTGACATTAGAATGCCAAATTGGTGCCTCTTCGCTTCTCGCAACACAGAGAAAACTGTTGTGAAATGTTTCAAAATACCTACAGCGTTGTGAAGACTTGCTTGCTCCCTGTATTCTGGGTCAGAGAAAGCTGCAGCAAAGACCGCCAAGACAAACAAATTGATGATGAAAGAGACAAACAATGCTATAGCTGGTAAACGAAAAAAATGGTTTTAAAGTCGTGTAAGCAAACTTTGAAAAATATACAATGTTACTTCAATTTAACAAAATGGGACAGCTGGGCCACAAAATTCTAGTTTAAACTGTGACAAGTCTCTTTCATGCGCCAGGAGTTATACTTTTTCTAGGTTAAAAAAGGGGGTCTTTCTTTGACAGCATCAGTTCTGATTTTTTGTAATATATTTTTTATCTAGGGCAATTGCAAAGCAATGAGAAGCTACAACTTGGCACATTGAAGAATGTTTTCACTGAAGAATTTTGGCTTGCGCAGATTTTATAAAGGTTGTGTCGCATAAGCCATTTCTTTACATGGTTAAAAGCAAAGTATTTATTTGTTTTAACAACATAGCGCGAGAATTTTTGCATGTGGGTAACCTGTGTCAGCATTGTGTGAAAAATTTCGAGTGTAGTGGGGACATCTGGAGTGTATATTTGGGGGGGGTCGCTGCCTTTTATTCTAAGAATGGCACCAAGAAGAATTCCCTATCTCCTCTCAAGGCGTTTTAGTGCATAAAACAAAAAGTTCGGAACACACACATGTTATGAGATTTCGTTTTTTTTCTATATTGCATTTTACAATATGCTCTAATATTTTATCTGAAGTGCATAAATGGGTAAATAGGTTAGGGGGGAATTTAGACCTGATTCTATGCTGTTGTATTTTATTGCTTCAGCTACTTCATGTTTGTCAGTTCTATCTACATTTCTTGTCTACAAAAAGGGGAAATACAAAAGTTAAGACACAGTGTGGAAATTGCTAGATCATGCTGGTTTGAAACATATGGCGCCAAATATTGACTGCGAACAGTTCGAGCTTTCCTTAGTATAAGAAGATTCGTTACAGACCCAATGGTGTTTGTGGTTGATATCACTTTTGTGATTTCTGAAATTTCTGAATTTCTCATATCAATAAAAAAAAGTTATAATCTTCATTACTTTTGCTATCAGATAAATGACTGAAAGGTATCCAGATACCCTTCTAGGTCAGTCAAAACATTTTAATACAGTTTACGAGTTTACCCTACTTCAAAAATTGTGATTTGGATTTTTTTTTCATCATAGCTTGGCATGTCTGATGCTTTCAACTGAAGTCATTCCAATGTGTTTTCTCTGCATGATCGGGTGATTTCAAACAATGTTTTTATAGCCTTCAAATGTGTATCCTTTCATTTGTCCGTGGGTATATTTAGACTGGATTTTTACTGATGTAAGCTCTAGTTATTAAAGTCAGAAAGTAAAAGTGCTGTCAGTGGAGAAATATAATATGCGACACTTGTTATTTTCGCTTTGTTATTGACTATAACATTAATCCTATCTCTAACACTTAACCTGTATTCTTAACCCTATCTCTTACCCCACACCCTAATTCTACTTATAACCCTATAACCCTATCTCTAACCCTAACCCTAACCCTTACCCTAACGCTAATCTCAATCTTAATCTAATCCCTAACCCATCCGTAATCCTTACTCGTAACCCTAACCCAACCCCAATTCTTACAACTAACCCTTGATCCATAACCCTAACTTTTCCAAGTGTTAAACTGACCAAAACTAGTGCGCTGTGGAGATAAATATTGTGAGGCATAATAACCGCTCCCACGATGCCAACTAACTGTACAATGGAGTCATTATCGCAATCCTGACACCATGGAAACCACATCCCTATAAGGATGTCTCCCTGATTGGGCTTTATAGTCACATACTGAAACACCAAACAAACATTTTGGTAAATGATGTATAAGAAACACATTTCTTGCGACATTTGTGTTACATGTACCTTTATAAGTAACACAGCCGGTTAGAAATTATTATGCCCCCTTCTAGAACTTTAAAAATTATTATCTTCTTGTAGTAATTTAAAATGCACAATGTTTTTTTCAACGTCGCGAAAATATGCACAGAATTCAACAAATTCTAACAAATTTTGATGGATTGAAGCAACAAGTAGCAAATTCCTGTTACCCAGCTAGGTACATGAAAAGTTGATAGTGAATTTTAATTACAATTTCGAAGACACAGACTCAAACAGTAACAAAACACACATTAAGGGTACTCACTATGTAGAAGAATGTAAAAGCCATTGAAGTTATCAGAGCTCCGAAGAAGGCCTCGAGTTTTCTCAGGCCAGCATTCTCCAGAAACAGAAAGGTAAATGTGTCTACTCCTGTGATCAACACTCCTGCCCAGATTGGTATTCTAGAGGGATAGAACAAAGGTACCTTGCAATATGGAAATGATAAATTTATATACCAAGAAAAAGGGAGTTCCAAGCTACTATTAGAATGTTACATTTATCTAAGAGGTATCTTCTATCAATACTTTGTAAGAGTTAATATGTCATACGTAAACACATTATCTCTAAAAATATATTGAAAGAGTCCGTACACAGCAAAACGCAAACTCGCTGATTTTCAACCTCTTTACAGATAACATGTGGATGTGTCATTATTCAGTTGGATGAAGAGGACTTGAAGTATAGAAGTCCCACATGTATGAAAATCGCGTTAAGACATTCACATAATTTGGTTTTTTTTAAAACCACTCTGACAAATTTAGAATTATTCTCATATGTACTGATTTCTGAGAAAAGAAAAGCTTAAGTTGAGATGAATCCAGTCGTTACTTATCACTTGTGACATTAAAATTGATACTCATCAACCAATTTTAGTTATAATATAAATAGTATTATTTGTGATTTAAAATAAATATTTCAAACAGCTTACTTGTGGTTTGACAATAGGTTCAAAGCTATGGCTGACCCTATGACCTCTTGAATGTCACTGCCAACAATGGCAATCTCCACCATCAACCATAGAAAAATCCTTGGTATTTTGGGATACTCCAAGTGACACACTTGAGCAAGATTCATACCTAAGAATGGCAAATGATAGTTAATTTATTTTTAATCAGTGCACGCTCCGGTACCAACACTTTTGTGTTGGAGAACACATCAAAGCTTTAAATTGTCTGTTTAAATTTCAAAATTGTCTAAACCATAAGGTTCTTCCTACCCCAGACATAGGTTGATCATCTTAGTTATAATTTGGGCCCCAAATTCGGTATTTTCGGTTTTACATGTATTGTTCTATGCTCTCCATAATCATATAGTTTTTGGCTTTTTCAATATTTTGGTAGAGCGCCTCTGATGAGTCTTAGATAGACGAAACGCGCGTTTGGCGTAGCAAAATTTATTGTCTGCATCTTTGTTGTCATTTTAATTTTATGAAATGATGATTGATAATTGTACGGTGAAATCGAATTTATTTTTATTTCAAGAATAAAGTTTGGATAGAAAAAGACTTACTAATGCCACTAATGGAACATTCATTCATTTATTTTCGTTAAGATGTTACCAGGGAAGTTTGAATATATAAGGAAGCCGCCAATTTGATTAAAACGTTGAAAAATAACCAATGTTGTTTGTAAACATACCAGTAACACAGCCCAGTCTGGCTGCCAGAAGCTGTAGTATCAGACCAAGGACGGTAGACCACATCAAAACCCATATCAACTGAAAAAGGTGGTAGACAGTTTAAACAGACCGGAAGAAAATCTTAATATATAAGAGAACAAATATTAAGTTTACCGTATTCTGTTTTTATTCCACAAATAATCGTAATCAATCTAACAATCAATTCTAAATATTGCTGACTTTGTACTATGATTAATAAAAGAAGACGCTTCCGATGCAAAGCACGTCTAAGTTAATCAAAATGTATGTTCTCTTGTTAAGGGAATATCAATCATTAATAAACAAATAAAAAAGGTTAGGTGTAAGAACATTTACTTGTTTCAACCCCTCGTGATATGTATTGTATGTTTCACTTGCCTTGTATTTTGCGATGGCTCCCGCTTGTAAATCCGATTCAATATTACCAGGATCCAGATAGGCAATACTCATCAAAAACCCTGGTCCTGTAAATGCCCATAACTTCTTAAAGCTAAAAGACGTCTGCATTAAAAAGTAATAATCATTATCATATGATTCGACAACTAATATTTCAATGAAAAAAAAACTTTTAAGGAAAATTCTGTTTTCGATTTTTTTTTCTAACAGTTTATGTCACTACTTCAATAAAAAAAATTAATATCATTGCACATTTCATAGTTTTCAAAGATTCAATTACTATTATTCTACTTTAACTTGACCAGATTCATTGGTTCTATGGGCATGGCTTTTGAGAAAAAATTTCAAAACTTAATCAAATAACCGCAATGTTGTTTTCGCTTACATCTCTTGAAAGTGGCACATTCACTTGTCCCGGTGTCAATTCGAAGCCACCAGATGACGGCTTGCTTTGGATTTCTCCATGTTTAGTGTTTACATCATTGTTTGTGCTGCTATAACCGTTTATATTTTCAGACTTGATAGGAGCTAACTCTTCCTTACTTGACATTCTTATACAGCATCTATATCAATTTGAAACAGGCAATAAATTATGATACACCTGACAATAAGTTATGATACAACTGACAATAAGTTATGATACACCTGACAATAAGTTATGATACATCTGACAATAAGTTATAATACACGTGACAATAAGTTATGATACACCTGACGCGCATTAATGAAATAATGAAAGCTAAGGTTTAAGATACAAATACATGTAAATAAAAAAGATACAACATAGTCCCAGAAAATTAATTCAAGATACAAATGCATACGATTTCTTTAGAATACCGACCACGAAGATTGCAAAGGGGAGCAAAGTAAGAAATAAGGTTAAAAAACTCACTTTATGCAAATTTCATAATTCTTTATTCCTGTGTCAATGCTTTGTTTTAGTATCCCTGCTTTTTACAAATAATTGAAATTAAACAGAAAGTTTTTGATGACACAATTATATTATCAAATATTATATATAAACTATTTACAGTAAAACCAGGATGAAATAGACTACCGATGTAGTGAATGTCAATTTATAAGTCCCCTAACGGTGAAAGCCGAAGGGGACTATATAGATTTACGCTCTGTCCGTCTGACATGCCTAGTTTTCGCGCATTTTTTCGAGACCATGAACATAAAAAGGATGATAAAAGACAAAGAGCAATATGGAAGTGGGATGGGAAACAAAGGAACAGTTAATTTGTAAAACTACAGGAAAAGGGGAGCGATGGGTGCAGGCGGAAAATTTAGCCTTTGTCGTGCATTACATGGTGGTTCACAAAGGAGTCTTTTACGTGCATGAAGCGTGGCACTGTCCACACACGTTGGCTTGCAATGGTCAGTGGTTAGGGTTTCCGTATTAAACTTAACACCACTATGCTGATGAGGACCACCCTGTTCATTCACCTAAGGTACACACTTGGTCGGTCTGTTGGCTGAGCACAATACCGATGTCGAAATCCCAAGACCCTTAGTCGCTTCTTAGGAGAAGCTAGCCTCCGCTGTGGGTCTATTCACCTTCCGGGCCCTGCACGGGACTTTATGTTCTTTTAAAGAAATATGTTCTGGAGAAATACCCCTGCTTTTTTAATCTTTGCTGTCAGATGGTGACTCTATCTTTTTATTGTGATCTCAGTACATTATTTCAAGATTATATGTTCAGAACATATGCTTATTATACGTAGATCTCACTGTAACTGATAAAGGCATACATGTATATGATTATATTTATTTGTCATATCAACATGGACTAACTGTCCATATACATGATCTAGATAAATTTGTTCAGGTATAGAGATACTATGGACAACTGTGAAATAATAATACTTAAAATAGAAATAAAAATTGTTATAAGTTATATTATTATTTAAACTTACTGAAAAATCTTTTACAAATATTCTAGATTTGGAAAGGTTGGGATTTTTAATTTTTTTATACATCTACGTGTTTGAAATGAAACTTTATAAAAAATCTACTTTTATTATCATGACCAAGTAAAACATGAACATATTAGGTTCACTTTTCATTTTGAACATTCAGCAACGCTGAAAAACCATTTATTTTGCAGTAGCGTAACTTGCACTGAGGCAACCGAGGCACTTGCCTCGGTAGAAAAATTGACAAGTGAAAAAAATAAAAACATTGGGGGGGGGGAAAGATTCACTAAAAATTAAACAAAAGAACGTTACTCAGAATGTTCCTTGGTTGTTGGTGTAAAATTAAAACAGTGACAGTTGGAGTCAAGTTCGTTATTAATTCCACTAGTCTTGGCTCAACATATTCTTTGGTACAAATGTATGTATTGCGTTCCGTAGCTTTCGCAATCTCTATAGAAAACCGGCATGTAGAGAACTCAGATGCATGTATATACGGTGAAAGCCCGCATCCCGCACAGCTTTGTATAAATTAAAATAAAGGATCAAAGAACCTGGAAAGCCTTTACGTTTTTGGAGGCAGGGTAGCCATAAGAACAACGCAAGTTGTCGAGTCCACACAGAGTTTGTGCGGGTACAGTCTCTCGATAAAGTATTTTTTTGACAGTTGTATTGCTAAGCTCAGTGTTTTGACATAACGACTAATTCCTGTTGTTAGTATTAATATCAATTCTAATATCTACACATTACATCTTTAAGTCCAGCGATGAAAGAAATCCGGGAAAGAAATACTTCATGTCAGAACTTGAAACCGAGCTATCTTTAGCACTTGTTCTAGCTAATGCGCATAAAGTTATTAATTTTCCGTCCTTCCGACTTCCCCAAAGTAATTTTTGTAGGTAGTGTACCATGCATAGCTGTTCGTACAATAGTAATACTTTTTTAAAGAAAACTCCAGAATCAATCATATATTGCCCCTAATGGGTGTAATTTTGCACACAAAAAAAGATATAATATGATATGATGATATAATATATTCATATTCAACAGTCATGACAGTTAATACATAGATATAGGAGAATAGGTGTACGCTAATAAAATCAGTGGTAACAATAAAGACTGCCGGCCGCCCTTAATGTGATTAGGCCTTTTCCAATCAGTGGTCCCAGATCCAAAATACGAAATACCTCCTTTCTGGACAGAGCAAAACTATAACTAAAGATGATCAAAGATGATGTCAGAGACAAACATAGGACAGACACATACGAATGAAATTTAAACTAGTTTGTTTTGGCCCTGTGTCGGATAACTTTCATGATTATAAAAATACTGTTCATCGATTAACGAAAGTTATTTATGATTTTAAGTCAAGGTATGCCACATTCATACCTAAATTTTACTCTTCAACAAAAATCAGTTAAATAATTAAATGTTTAAAGAGGGAAATAATCTGATTCAAATATTTCTTTTAATTATAAGCTTTATGAAAATGACTTATTGACATCATAAAATCCGTTGGTTTCATACGTAAAATCACATATTTTTTCCGGCAGGGGGGCTTCGCCCCCAAGACCCCCCACCAGGGGGCTTCAGCGGCATCCCCCTGCCTCGGTAGATATTAAACCCAAGCTACGCTACTGTTTTGGGTAGATTTTGCGTCTCTTCCTAAATCATGAATGTCTTGCATGGTTACTACCTTTCGCAAGTTTTTACGGTAAGTTTTTTACGAAAGTGCGTCTTATTAACTTTCATTAGCTTAAAATTATCTAAACTTTTTTTGTACACTCTCTTAACAAGTACCGTAATCTTTTTTTTAAAGTGTTCACTCGCATATTCCACACTTCTTTATATGGTTATCTCTATACAGCTGTATAAAGTTTTTCATTTTGTTTTCCAAATTCCTTTATTGCTTTTGTAATTTTTAATGACTGAAACTTCCGGTCAAAATATACGTCAACAAATCTTGGGACAACGGAATTTTATTTACAGTATAGTTTGAAACTCATTAAAATATATGATTGTGCGAGGATTGGGACACACTGCCATGACTGCCAAAACGTTTAACTTAATTGGGTTTCAAAATTGACTCAGATTTAATTAAGCATAAAAAGCACAATTTCGATGCCAAATTTGAAGTAATCGTGTCTGTAAAATACACGAATTTATAAAATATATTTATTTACCCCTGGGTACAAGTTCCCACCTTGACGTAATATACAGGTTTACGATTCACATAAAAATGCATTTGGTATTTAAAAATATACAAAAAGATGCATACAAACCTTATCCCCCGGAAGCTCCTGGAAGATAGCATTTTCTAGGGCTTAGATTTTAATGAAGCTTAATCGCGACCGTCCGAGATTACTTGTTTAGAACAGACTCCCAGAACGGAACTGATCACAGAAGTCGATACAGTTTTAGTACTCTTAAGTATAAACCCAACAAATCAACCAAATTTACATTAATACAATAATATTGTAAAGTCCTATATGGGTGGATTTTTCAAGTAATTTGTTTCTATAGATGCATATTGATATGAGAATATTTGTTTATTTTAGTTCTGACGTTAAAGAATCGACAGTTTGAATACAAAAAAGATTTTTTATTATCCATTTTCCCTATATACCGGTATTAGATATAAATTTTTGACTTTCTGTCTAAAAATGACCTTTCTTTGTGCAGGGCATAGAAAAACTTTTCCAAATAAACAAATAAAATTCAAAATATCTTCTTATAAGGGGCAGACCATTTAACTTGGTTATTTGTTTTGGTCAGAATTTTTTTCCATTGGTGTCTTGAATGCGTCGTGACAGAATATCTTTTTTTATTAGTAGCATTATTTTATATAGCAGATAACCTTCTGCAGAATATTTTTCCCCGAGCCTCTGCTGCCAAAATATTTTTTTTCTTTTAAAAATCATTTTCATGGTATGTTTTAGGACCCCCCTACTTTCAAGTTAAATGGTTAGTCTCTCACAGTGAAAATTTGATGAAAATTGGTTGAAAATGAAGTCACAATATTATTTTAAAATTGAATTTGGTTGATTAGTTAGGGAATCTATTATATGTTGCAATACTTTTGGCAGATCACTGTATTTTCATTAGATTTGATAAAGTGTACATAATAAATGTACCCCTAGCACGAGCTAATTCAGTTCCTCATCCTGAGTTTTTTATGTTCCAGTAAACTACCGAACTTGGATGAACCGAACAACCAACTTGAACTTCGGCCCAGAAAAACTAGTTTAACCCCGCCACATATTATATGTGCCTGTCCTAAGCCAGGAATCTTTGACAAAGCCTTCGTATGTTCTTGTCTTTTTGATGTTTTCTGTTCCTTGTTTAAGAAGGGGGTCTATCTGTGACTATTTCAGGACTGGATTTGAATTATATGCATTTTATTTAGACCATGGGCCAATTTCAGAACCGCGAGCAGTGCAAAATGGCCTCGTTGAAGGCTGCTGGCGGTTGTCCATTGTGGTTTTTCTGAATTGCCGCTTAAATGTGGGCTGTGTCGCGTACACTTATTCCTCATCTCATTATTTTCTATTGGATGACCAATCACATATCCAAGAAAAAAAGATAAACCAAAACAAAAAAGCCTCGAAAATTGAAGATGGCAATGGCCCAGGCTACAGACATTTCGAAAGAGTGAGTCATGTTTGATAAAAATTTAAAAAGTAAAGTTTACTTCCTGAAATGAAGTTCTAATTTTTCTGTATGTTCCCAAGACTTTCTCGGCAAATCTTTCTTTACATGGTCTTTTTGTAAAGTGGTATTGAAGACTTAAGAGGAAGGGTTGGTCAATGCCGACGTCTGTTCTACTGAGCTTACATCTGAAGATCTAGGTGTAGCATCTGCGATGGAAAAAAAGTATCGGAACTTCTTTGCAACAGATGGAACAAAAAAGTACAAAATAGGAGTATAGTCTATTCGAAAATTCAGACGTTGCATGAATGTCATCGACATGTAAATAAATATCGGGAAATAAACACAAAAATAAAACGTATACTTTTCAAAACTATCGCAAATAACAATCAAAACAACATCACATGAGCGTATACGTATTAGACAAAAATAGAGGTATTTTATACCGTTTTTTTTAATGAAAGTGATGTTCATCGCCTATATATATTTAATTCAATTCAGTTCGTGCATATTCTCTCTCTTCTCTTGGAATATGTTACATCTCTCCATTTCAATATCTAAGGAGTGTTCACAATAAGCCTAAATTTTGAAATATTGTTTCATTTTAAAATTATTAAAGAAAGTTACTGGGTAACATTCTGAATCCATTTTGTGTTTCAACTTATTGTATAGATAAAATTTGAAACTTTCATTAAAAGATGTAATTTTGTCTAATGTTTTTCTTACATATGAATCATTCATTGTCTTATTCATTTTATTTTTTAATGATTGTTTTAAGAAGGTATTTTCCAAAGTTTGAAATCTCCATATCTATAGATCTTTATTCCTTTTTCTAAGAAGAGCATAGAGGTTAAATACTGGGATTAATTAAAACTAACTTAGTTAGTTATCTTATTTCCAGTTAAATATAATAACAAAATAATTACAAAGAATGTAGCGTTAAGTGAAGTGTGCAATCACAACAATGAAAATTTACGTCGTCATGAACAAAGCAAATTGTTAACAAAAACCACAAATCGTTACATTTGGTTACATAAAAATACATTGATTGAATGAATGGGTCGTGCAAACATACAATCTGTAATAGTTATACCATGAGGTAAAGGTGTTTCTGGATAAGAAACCCCGAGGACCGGAGTAGTTATACCATGAGGTAAAGGTGTTTCTGGATAAGAAACCCCGAGGACCGGAGGTCCGAGTGGGTTTCTTATCCAGAAACACCGTATACCGAATAGTATAACTAACTTACACCCCAGTAAACTTAGAACAAAACTAGATTAAAAATGTTTGATAGAAAGCAATAAAATGTGGCTTTAATTATAAAACTGAGTTAAAAAATTTCTGAAATTTTTCTTCCCCACACAGGGGCCTCTTTAATTCAAGATACTAAGCAATTGAGGTGATTTTAGGATTAATACAGATTAATCAACTTGTTAAACGGATTAATTACTTTACAAATAACTGATGATTTTGTGTCATGCTAATTAAGACAGTGAACACTCCTAAACTGAATACCTTTAAGCTTCATTCAGTTTTTATCTGACCATCAGGGAAGACGGATGTGCTTTGACTGCTGTCCCTTTGAAAATCATTAATTTCTGAGAGCAGGTAATTTTAGTTGTGGAAATTGCGTATTTGAAGAAAATTTATTTTATTTTAATTTTGTATTTTGATACGTATGCAGTACGATGTTCCTTAGCGTGGGGTTCGATTAAGAGTCCTTCTCTCACCTACTTCCTGTTTGCCGACTTACTTAATTATTTGCATAAATGATCCTTTTGATAATTGGTAATTAGCATGGGTCCCATACCGGTGAATTAATTTCAGGTCTATTGTCTACCTACTTCCTGTTTAACAAAATCCGGCCATTTCTATCTTTGACCCATTTTGATGCCACATCTAGGAAAGTTATTGGGACATACAGTCGTCGGATACGTTTGTTTGTCCGTCCGTCTGTGTGTTCGTCCGTCTCTTATGTTGCGAAATGGGCATTATAATAGACATATTCTTGCTTTGTTTTTTTTAAATTTTTTTATTTTAATGTTTTGGTTTATTTGTCTGTTTTTTTTTTTTTAATTTTGCTACTTTTAAATTAGAATTGATTTTAAAATTTATAAAGTGAACTGTTTTCATTTCCTTCTCAGATGCCTAGGGCTGGCTATTACATCTAAGTTTCTTTGTGTGAGAAGCTCTTTTGTTCTGTGAACATGAGGTGTGTTCACAAGCGCAAAAGCAGGGGTATCTGGAAACCCCTGTTTTTGCCATTGTGAATTACGCCTATTGTTCTTAGAACAAAAGAGTTATTCACACAAAGAAAGTTTCAGAAAATGAAAGTTCGACTTTAAACAATAGAACTGGGGTGTAAGATTGGATATTGATAAATGGGGAGTTTTCCTACTGTGACGATTTGCGGTTTTTGTTACCGATTGGCTTGTTCATGACGACGTAAATTTTCATTGTTGTGTTTGCACACTTCACTTTACGCTACAATCGAAAGTCCATAGTTAAATCGGATGGGTTGTACTTTATGTATAAACAAATAAAGATAACATTGAATCAATCAGTGGAACAGAAAGTCAAAGAATATCGTATACGTAAAGGACAGTTAAAAAGTATAGCACTAATAAAAGAAACAAGTAAAGATGATAAAAGAAACGAAAAAATATATAACTGTCAAGGAAATTTAAAGTGTTGATATCATTTGATGCCTATTGATGTTTTTTTTTTAAACTAAGAAGGTATTTAAATCTACAATGAATGTAAAATGTAGGACAAATTTCCAGATTTTTCTCTACATTGCTTAAGAAAATAACGCATAAAATTAATCAGAAAAATGTGTAAGGATTTTTTTTCCATATCGTTATAAGAGCAATAACGAAAAGATCCATTATCCCTCTTTGTCCTGACTGACTCACATTATTGTTTTTCAATATTTATTTGTTTTTATGTCCAATCCAATCAACATAATCATTGTAAAATATGTCTTGTTTGTATATATGTATTGATTTATTTGCCCTCAATGGGCCCCTCTAATTGGGCTGAATAAAGAATTTGAATTTTGAATTTGAATTTAGAACAGAACTACCAGACTTTTATCATAAAGTTGTTCTTATTAAAAACGAAAGAATATGGAATATGTGCCAGAAAGACACGATCCACATATTGATATGATTTTGATAAATGTACAAAAGCAAAATTTCACTGCGTGTGAAGCGCTTTTCTGGATTAACCTTCATCAGACACGCTAGGAGCTAGTAAAAAACTTGGAAAACCGGTAAAATATTAGATTTGATGAAACAAAAACAGAAGCCAAAAATATTACAACAATGACCAAACAGATAAATTTATCAAATTTTAAAGAAATAGCCAAACGTTGTCAAATTTGGGAAATATGTAAAATGTACATTTCCAACACATATTCCAATCCAGTACTCGAAAATATATAAGAGCATACAACTGAAGCACGGGGAAGCTTTCTACGACCTCCACACGGCACTAAAGCCAAACTCTGAAATGATATTAAAAACGAAAGAATGCAGACATAAGACATAATTTTTCAAACATCGTCATTTGTGTCTCACTTTATCAATGTTGAATCTATTGCTAAAATTTGTGTTGTTTACATTTGCAAGGACTACACGTGGTTTTGTTTACGATGTTTGGATAACAGACTACGATTGGACAACAAAAATGAAAACCGCCAATCAAAAGTTTCGTTCTTTGCGCACGTTGAGCTAAAAAGAAAACTGGAAAACCCCTATCCGACATTTTTCCAGGAAAGAGACCATCCACGAAATTGACACAGAAACCGTGTCACAGACTTATACAGTAAGTAAAGCAGCTCTTCCGGTGACAAAACAAGAAAGTAATTCCAAGAATTATCGATTACTCATATGCATGTAAAAAGTTGGCACACATGGGACAGCTTGCATGCAAATACTGTACATGTATATACAGTTCATGCACATGTACACATACTGAAGGGTTCCCAATGACATAGTGACAGTTAAGAATCTACCCTGACCTCACAAGAGACTAAATTGCCAGCCCGTAGGAAATGAGCCAATCATCATAGAACTGTCATGTAGCCAAGTTGATGTAAACTTGTAACAATTACAATGTACCTAAACAAAGAAACATACATGTATGATACATATACATGTATATATGTTTATTAAACTTTGGTTTCCTTGATCTGTGTTTGGGTCAAGTTGCAAAAGTAGGGGGCATATTATGGTATCCACGAAAATCAACGAATCCACAAAATAGAACATGTAGAAGTTGAATAACAAAATCTGTTTATATTGTACATGTATATCGTGTACACTTATTCCACATCTCATTATCTTCTTTTCATTAGTCAGTTATCAGTTTCCGATCGAAATTAACAGGTGTCTGTAAAAAAAAAGATTTTTTTCTTCAAAATGAAAAAAAAAGAAGAGAATTTTTCAAAATTTGCAGGGGATGATGTTATTGACCACACACATACATGTACATGTACATGTAGTGTGGGGAATCGGAAATATTTCATAATCGAACATCAGAAATAATCGAAAGATCACAATCGATTATTAATTGATCATAAAATCGGACTTAATTTTTCATGAAAATGATAGAATAGAATTTACTCTCCAAATTAATGTAATTTTCGGCAATATTTGCATAAATTCACTAAAATCTATTACATGTATGTTTCAATTAATCGATTATTGATTTTATAATCGATAAGTAGCATCGACAGCCCATTTTCATTAGATTTTCCGATTAATCGATTAATCAGAACATCACTATATATGTACATGTACTACATGTATGCCAAAATCTCAGGTCATTCAGGTGTACTTTAGGAGATATTTGCTCCTGAATTTTGAAGTAAATGAATAGAGGGGGGTGCATTTCTTTTGTTGATTAGTATATTTATTAACAATGTATGTCAATGCCTGATTTTCATAAAAGATCAAATGTTCAAATGTGTTAGAAGATGGCCGAGGTTTGGCGTGAGTTTTGAGGAAAAGTTGTGACCTGAACTCTGACAAAGTTCTATTGTTTAAAAGCATGTTTTCAATAAAATTTCACATGCATGCATATCATGCATGTGTGATAGCTTTTGTCCTATATTAAAGGGCTTTACCAGGAAAACATATTTGGAATGTTGGATGGCATGTTATGTATTTAAAGGAAATTTTAAACTGTAGGTGTTTATGACAAAATTTAAATATATATACATGTACTAATAGGAATTATTTTGTAAAAAATTGTATGATTCTACATTACATGTGATTGGCCTGGAAAAAGTTTGTTTCAACTCCCCCTTATTTATTTCTGTAATACATGTACATGTAGCCCTAATCTTAAATAATTGTATTGACCATTTTAAATCAGTCAGTCATGCCTCTTGTGTGCAATATTTTAAATTTACATTTATCCATATGTTAGCTTCGTGTGGTAGTAGCAAGAAATAAATTTGTGGGATTCAGATAATGCAGCAACCCCTTTTGGAAATATTTGGCTGCAGCCATAATGTTACAGTTGAATCTATTGGTGGTAGTACATTGTATATGAGCAACACTATCAGATTACAGTGTTGGTATTTAAGCTCATTGTTGTTGTACTAGGAAATGTCATCCCATATCTTAGAATCTACTCAATAGGATTTTCCAAGTGGAATTAAAAGTCGGTAGACATGGTTGAGGGACACAAACAGGAAACAAGGACTTTAACGAGCCTTTATCATGCGGTTAAGTTTTGGTGTCCTCAGAATATTTTAACACGTGTCTACACATGAAGATGGACCTTGTATTTTAAAAGGTTGCATTATAAAAAGTGATTTGTATCTTCACAATCTTTGATGCATGAAATTTGAATTTTTGTGAAAAAACTATTCTTCAGTAGCAATTAGGATTTTTTTTCAAATTTTTACAGCAGCAATTTTACCGTATAGGACTTGGAACTTGTTTTATTTTAAGGCTAAACTTAGATAAAACAAATTGCATTTTTATTGTGAACAAGGAAAGACCAATCCTTAACATTGGACATGGTTTAAACTTTGGAGGTACATATTGTGAGATTTCATATTGAACAGTGACATTCATGTAAAATGGATTGCAACAATTTGCTGCCCAAACAAGAACGTCAATCGAGTGTTGAAAGCTCTGACGAATCAATTGACGAAAAGACCTATATGACCTTGAACAACGTATCCGATGGAGCCAGCTATGACGTATATGGTAGTGCCTATGCATGTTCGTTCAGCGGAGCCTGTTCATATCGGCAGGAACAAAATACTTTCACGGCATCAAATTTTTCACAGAGAGATGAACACAAATTGTACACCTCCTGTATTTATCAACTCCCACCAATCAATGGAAGAAGAATTAAGGTGAAAATCTTTTGAAAATTACAGTGGCTTCTGGAATTTTGGTTTGTCACATTGTTTAGTAAGAATAATGCATATGGTAAAGAAAATCATGTGCATTTATGATATTGTTTAATATTCGTTTTAGAGGCTAAAAGTTTTTTACATGTATATTGGTAACTTTTCATGGTAATAGAATTAGTAAAGTTTTTCAACAAATTAAAAAAAAAACTATTTATTTTTATACATTTTCCCCCTTGATATCTTTAATATCTTTGAACACCTTTTACATGTACATATAGGTATAAAACAAATCCTATAAATTGAAATGTATCAGATTATTTTTTTTAATAGTACACCATACATATATATATCTCAGGAGTAGATCCAAAAACTTTCTTGAATAATAATGTACATGTTATTTCTAGGTCAATTTTGCCAAAAATCTGCACAAAATGTTACAGATTTCTAAAAATCTACAGAAAAAGTTTCAGATTTCTAAAAATTTACAGAAAAAGTTTCAGATTTCTGAAGAAAAAAGGGGAACCCTTTCTGGATCTGCCAGTGTATCTCCTGAATATTTCACAAATTTCTTCTTAACAAACAAAGGTGTATAAACCACTTCAATTTTGAAGTAAAGCTCAGATGATTCTGTGTCTAGACTTGTTTTTGAGGTTTCAAATAAAATTTGAAGGAATTACATGTACTACTTAATTGTTCACAGTTTTCATTTCAATATTAAGTTACAATGCCCTTTGCTGTTCCATAATTGTTGATTTCTGTTCGGTTGATTTTGTGTTTCCTTGTGTTGTTTTTGTCTCGCCTGCCAAGCAGAGTGGGACATAGGTGTTACTTTACCGGCGGCAACAGTGAAGACGGCGGCATTAACTTTTTGGAAAAGTTTTATGAGCACCTCCATATCTCAAGAACTATAGGTCCTTGGTTGATGAAACTTGGTATGCATATGCCCCAGTAGTAGCTTAGCAAAGTAACATCCTCATCTTTTGACCTTGACCTTGATTTTTTGGTTTAGTGACTGACAATTTTCAATACATATAAAAGCAATGGAAAAGTTTTGCGAGCACCTCATTATCTCAAGAATTATAGGTCCTAGGTTGATGAAACTTGGTATGCATATGCCCCAGTAGCAGCTTAGCACAGTTACATCCTCATCTTTTGACCTTGACCTTGATTTTCCGGTTGAGTGACTTATTATTATTTTTATTGCATATATTTGCAATGTTCAAGTTCAATAAACATCTTTTGATCTCAGAAACTGAAAATCCATGAAAATTCAAAATATAGTGGAAATAAGAAAGAATAATTGTTTCTGATGGTGCAGGCAGGCGAGACATACTTTACTGTTAACTCTTGTTGTTCATGTTTACTGGTTTTGTTGTTGCCTTTTAAGAGTTTGGACACTCTACTGCCCCATTAAGGTGCCTCTTTGCTTCTTTCATGTTTTAGTTGTCTCTTGGTTTCTTTTTTATCTACAAAAGAACCTAGAAAGCTTTGGTTTGTATTTGTTTGTGTGTCATTTTCTCCTAAATCAGGTTCCGGCCGCGTTTATACCATCAGGTTTAAGTTACTTTTATTACTTGTGAGATGGGCCATCATTTCTTGTTTTGTCTAATACATGTATTGTGATTTGTAGGTTAAAATTGTATTCAGTTATTTTTTTTTCCATTTAGATTCATTTTGTGTACAAATTTCCTTCCTTTTGTTCCTTTTAGATCTCATTTTGTCTCCACTAGGTTAGTGATAAGTTGGCTGTCTTCCTGCCAGGAAGTAAGCTCTTGTCTTTTGCAATTATCTCCAACATCATCAATATCATATTTTTTAATTTTCTCATCTCTATATTGTTATAGATGAAAATGAGACGTGTATAAGGTGAAGGTCATACAATTTATATAAACAAGTGGCAATTTAAAAAAATTACAAAATGGAAGACAGCCAGAAGTCTTCAATGAGCCAGTGGGCATGTGACATCACATGCCACAAACAATCTGTTTTGGTCTACGGCAGATCTAAAAAAAGTTAAAAGGAGGGTTCTGCCTGAAGTCTACTGAGGACAAATAGCAAATGAGGGAAGGGTGCTGGTGTTTCAAGCGTATTTTGATGAAAATGCACACAATATCAAACTTTCTGAATAAAATGGGGGTTGCAGTGTCTAAAGGAACCCTCTTGATCCTGAGCACTGGTACAATGTATGTTAATTTTGTATTGTTTCTTTCCCATTCAGTTTGTTGTGGAAGATATAAGAAATGATCACTTATTATATTACTCTATTTTATTGACCGGGCTGGTCACGGGTCAATTATTTCGGTCTTCTTCATTTAAATCCTACCTAAAAGACTGAGAAAATTAAGCTCCGCCCAACCTTGTAAATAAAATAGAGTGATACTTCCAAAGAATTTTTCCTTACAAATTTTCATTATACGATTCAATCTATCAAATAAAATATTTGAAAAAAAAAGCGCACAAGGGTAAATTATCAATCACCATCTCACACGCCAAGCTCGTGCACAGCCTCAATTTGACATTTTAAATCAGGTATACAAATGTATAATCGATAGTATTTAGATTTAACAGTGCTTATTTGAACTAACAATAAATAATGCATAGAAAGTTATCTCATTGGTCAACATTTTATTTCAGTTTGAAAAGACATTGTCAACCTTGGCTGCGCCTCAGTTGACATTATGCTTTTCTCTGGGTATCAATCTATTTCATCAACCTCTCTGCTACGGTATATGTTATCAATATATTAATAAAGAAAAAAACAAACTTTTATCTTATGTAGGGCTCCCGCAGTGTACCTTCCTCAGGTCACAAGGTCACTTTTAAAAGGGGCCTGAGGTCACAAGGTCGCTTTTAAAAGGCATATTTTGGCTGAGGTCGCAGGTCGTTTTTTGGCATAGGTTGATTTTATGAAGTGTAGGTAGGAAGTTGCCCATAAAAAGCCCTCAAGTGGCAGGTCGTTTTTTACCCTGGGGGAGCCAATTATGTTTGTATATAACAGATTTTATTCTGCTACTCAGACTTAGAAAAAAATGACTTTCTTTCAAAATGTTTGAACAACTGATATTTCAAACTTAATTAAAAGTGATAGTGAATGTCATGTTAATCCATGATTTTTTTCATAAAGCAGTCATTAGAACTGAGGAAGAGAGAAAAATAAATTGTGATTTTATATCTGTTGTTTCATTGTTTGTTTTCATATGCCATGTCTTTGTAATGTTTTGTCATGTATTGTGATGTCCCAAAAGGGATTTTGTCTGCAATAAAAATGATTGATATTGAATAACTAGTTTTCTTGCTTACATTTTTTCATTGTTTTATAGGTTTTGATATTTTGTTTTCATTGTTGTCATGACAACATTTACATCCTGTCTCTTGTTAGATAAGTACCCTGGGAATTTTTGATAAAAATATGATCTAGGCCAATAATTATATGATTAGACATTGAAAACAAAATATATGATATTATCTAAATAATGATCATTAGTGTAAAATGCATATGGAAGTATAATGCAAGTTTGGAAAAGCAAGGGAGAGTAAAATTTAGCTTCATAATAGGCAACAATAAGACACTGGTAAATTTGGTCTCTTTCTGAGAAAACACTGGGACTAATCTAAACAACTTTGAAAAGGATGGGACACCCATAATCTAGGACAAAGGGGATTCCAGGCTTTCTAAGTACTAAAAGCATGAAATAATAAAAATTGCAAAAATAAGAGGGGGTATACCACAAGGACTTGCTCCCTTCTATCAATGTTTTGTGAAGAGTCAATTCGCAGTTTTTTTCATACCGCACATCAACTCTAACAAAATATTGATAGAGGGGAGCAAGTCCCTGTGGCTATACCCCCATAAATACCCGGGAACAGTGAATCCCTCTGGATTAAAAAAATGGTCGGAAGTTGTCAAAATTTTCAAACAGTATTGTGACTTTTCCTAATTCATGGATAAGACTCTCTGGTCATGTTTTGTTATGTTAAAGCTGCTAGGATTTAAAATTGTATTTTGTCATAAGGCATAGTGGTAGATTTAGAAATAAATGTTGACCAATATGCTAAATTCCGATGAAAATTTAGGGCAGCTTGACCAAAAATGATAAAATAATTTTATGCTACACAAGAACCGAAAAAGTTCTTGAGCCTTTTGGGTGTTCCCTCCACCCCCTTCAACACTGACAAGTTTTATTTAGGTCAAACAATTTGGTCATTTTTTTTTCTGTTTTACAAGGACACAAGTACATGTACATGTAGTATATTTTACAATAATAACCATTTCTCAGTAAAGATAGTTATTTATAGAAGCAGGGTATTTTCAACTGTAACTTTTTTCTCACAGTCAGCACTGATTTTTATAGTCTTACAAATCAATAATGAAAATTAAACTGTGAAATTCTTGGATTATCATGAAACTTTTTTTCTAGTTAAGGACATGTATTATTTTGATTATCAAATATGACTTATTGATTTTATCTATAAATAGAACTAAGTTAAAGTCTAAGCTAATACATATTTTTAGAGTAAATTCGTGGAAAACGTGGGTTTAATTTTCTCTACAAACTAGGTCAGTATTGTTATAAAGATGAAGCTATCACAACTTGAGCAGGTTCAGGTATTTTATTTCGCTTCTTAATATATCCTTTCTTACATTATCAACATTATGTATGCATTGTGTTATTTTACAATGTATTTAAATCTTTTTCTTTGTTATTGTATTGAAAAGTTTATTTTAATCATGATATTTACATGCCTATATCATTACATGTAGATAAAAGAGGATGACAATTTTTATGTACAGATATATGTTTTGCCTGTAAACATTTTATGTATTCCCATAAATCATCATCCTTTTGTGACATTTAAGGTAGAAAATAAAGGTCAAGTACTTTGTTGGTAAACAAGAGCTTACATTTTAAGGTTGCCTTTTATGATAGCATGTTAGCTATTTTTGGCTGGTTTTCATGGAGTTAAATATCTGGGTTATAAAATGGTGAATGTCGGGCGGCGGGCTGGGAGGGGAAAAAAATTAATATTACAGTTTTCCCAGCAATTGCTTAGCACAGCCTCTTGATATATGGTATACTGCATTGGGGTGGGGTCCCATAATGTTGGAATGGATTTCAGGTCTCTCACTCACCTACTTCCTGTTTAACAAAATCCAGCCATTTTTGACTTTGACAGATTTTTTTAACATAAGTCGATTATAAAAGTCAAAATATACCCACAAATTGGCAAATGGTGTATATGTGAATCAGGGGCGGGTCCAGGATTTTGCGAAGGAGGGGCGTAAAATACGGCAAGGGGTCTGGGGACCGCTCAAGGTCCCCAGCGGGTCCAGGGCAGTGCCCTGGTAGGGGGTTCAGGGGGGCGAAGCTCCTGGATTTTAGCGTTTTTAACATTGAATTATGAGGTTTCCAGATTGTACCTTATAAGGAATTTGCATTTTAAAATGACAATGCTGATAACGATTATTATTAACAGTAACGAATTACAATCACATAACACGGGTAACCCACAATATTGACAGATACGGCTAGGGGGTTCCAGGGGTAGGCACCATTCTTTTCAGCCAAAATATTTTGAATTAACTAAAACTGAGGGAATTTGTCACACTGAATGACACAGGTACCCCCATTGCAGCTTTGTTGCTCAGGCAAAGCAAAATAATTAAAGAGTCATTTAATTTTATTGCTGCAATGTTCAGCCCTTAATAAACTTATTATGAAGTAGACTAGTGTACACAATTTCATGATGATTGAAGATGTGAGTTTGTAGTTTGAAATCAAACAAAAACGCAAAGTGTGATAAACGAACAAACTGAAAACTTATGGCATATCCCGCAACAACAAAAAATATTTGGACGACAGTTATAAATGGTTTTGTTTTCAATATAACGAGTAAACTACTTGAAAAAAAAGATAATGAAAATGTCCTAGTTCATTTCCATCTTTGAATGACGGAACATTCAATCAAATGCTTATTTTTTGGTTTTTTGGTTTCCGACATAAGTTTAATTTAAACTGGATTCGTGAGAACCATTTTACGTGGGTTTTTCATTGCGTAAGAGTCTATTATTTTGTCATAATCCAGCGCGATATCTCTATGAATATATAGAAGTAGAAGAGCATTCAGACGATCTTCCTTCATTGTGCTGCGCAAATCGCTCTTGATCAGTTTGAGGGTCGAGTTGGCTCTTTCAGTGGAACCTGATGTGACGCTGGTCAATGAAAGCAGGAAGAGAATTTTCATAATATTTGGGAATAATGTCGTGCACGCTCTGGAATCCTTTAAGGTAGCGGTAATTGTGTCTGGTTTATCTGCCTGACTTTCCCAAAACGATTTCCAAATTCTCACTTCTTGTCTGTAAGAAACAGGAGAGGGCAAGTCTTCTTCGTAATATACAAAAATATCATTCTCTATCTCCTGTGAAGATAGATGGACTCTGAATGGCAAAAGAGCTAGAGCACGAACAACGGAAACAGCTTGCTGACCAAACCGCATTTCGAGTTGCTGAATCAATTCATCCAGATACGGTATGAAAATTGCCCGCTTGAAGTATTCTTTATCAGAGTTAGAAGGGACATTGTTACGGTTTGTCTGCCTAGCACAACGGCGAGGCATCGCTAACTCCCCGATGCCAGCCGTAACTGCCATTGTGCTAGCCTTTTCATAAACAACTTCGAACTCATTATCATCTGCACGGGTTTGTTCTATGATTAACTTTACATCATTGATCATCCTGTAGCCTTCAACTATGTCTAACGACGACCCCTGTAACTTTGCACTCACTCCACTGATATACCCAAAGAAATTATGAACTGTAGTGAAGCATACTATGAAGGTACTATCCGTTATCTTTGAAAGTAAACCATGAGCATCCGTAATTGCTTTCCTATCCCATGATCGCCCCTCATTAGTGCGTATTGCTTCTAAACAAGAAAGCAGTGCTTCGTACATTGTTTCAAATGTGTCGAGAGTAGTGTGCTTCTCAGTCCATCGTGTTTCGCAAAACACTTTGAACTTGGACTTTGTTATCTTTTTGCCATCCTGTCGACGGCTATTTACTTCGTCAACAGCGGTTTCCAATCGGCGACTTCTTTTTCGTTCAACTGTGACTATTCAAGTTGATGTTTTGTTTTATAAATCCCGGCCGATGATTTCGCATCCTCCCCCCCCCCCGTTTGGGGAAATCCTGTGTACGGGCCTGCACACGTCGTCGTGTGGTACTATTGATTGAAGTTGTATAGGAGTTAGACACGACTATTGTCACTATTTAACTTGACTTACCGTTTGGGTTGGATAAAGCTGTCCAAAACGCCCTGGCGGTTCGAGGATTTGATACGTTTTTTCTGTGACATTGTTTACTTTAATAAGAACGTTATCATATGAGTATTAGTTAAATTTAACCAAATTACGGAATGAAGCTGAAAAGATAACGGAATGCTCGTGATGCAAAAACAAAAACTCTTGCATACTTTTGGCAGAACTCCGGGCGACGTCACGAATTATATACGCCAGTTATTCTTCCTCTTTTCTTCCTCTCGCTTTCTGTCCCCTTGCTAGTTCCCCCATTTTTTTTTTTTTTTTTGAAACTCAAGGGGGGGCGTACGCCCCTTACGCCCCCACCTGGACCCGCCATTGTGAATCCACATCAATGTTAAAAAAAAAGTTAAATTTATAATATTAAAATTTCATGTTATTTTTATTTTCTGAGAGGAGGCCTTTCCCCTTCTTTAAATCCATCTTTATTCACATTGCAGTTATGTCCCTCAGGGCATGGACCCAGTAGCTAGCTAGTTGAAAGGAGTCATTTGTTTTGCTTTAGTTGAGAAGTTTCTATTTTAAGTTTCTATTTAGTTGTCTATATAGCTATCTATAAAGTTGTATCCCCCTGGCTACTATTTGTATTTCTAATTTCTGGCAGGTTATGTCCCTCAGGGTATGTTCCCTGCAGTTACTGTTTATTAGGAGCCTCTTGAGTTTAATTAAAGATAGAGGTAGTCTCCCTTTGGTTTAATTTTTTGTTTTTTGGGGGGGGTATTTTACAGGGTGAAGTGATGTCCCTCTGGACATGGACCACACAGTTACCATTTGTTTCTAATTTGAGGTAGAAATTGTCTCCCTTTGTTTAATTTTTTTTTTTGTATTTTACAGGGTGAAGTTATGTCCCTCTGGGCACGGACCCAGCAGTTACCCCCAGATTATCTTAAACAGATAGAGACTTTCTATAACAACACATTTCCCATTGAAGTTCGGCATTATTTTGCAGAATGGATAGAATCACAACCATGGTAAGAAAAATTTCACCTAATTGTGATCTTACTAAAGATGAGCTTTTCTAACGTAGGTAGATTGAACCTGGTAAACAGGCCAGGTATTCAGACACAGACCTGTCAAGTGTCACGCAACTCGCGTGAGACTCACCCATCTACATGTATAATCAGCAATTTGGCGGCAAATTCCTTTTGATCTTTAAATTTTTTCCTTTGATCTTTCAATTTTTGAGCAAATCTCACACGAGCAGCTCATCAAAACTTGACAGACCTGCAGACACTAAAAATTCTGTGCAAACGTGCTTCGATTGTCAGTCACCATATTCAATATTTTGATTGGCCTATTTCAATTTTTTAACGCATTGCCAGGACGGTGTAATGATAACTAAGAAAAAAACTAACAATATACAAGGAAAGAATATTGTTTTTAAAAGGTCAATATTTAGAATTTGTAAGAATGAAACAAGATGAAAGGGATTTTTCCGTTTTTATACGACCGCAATTTTTTTGCGATCGTATTATGTTATGGCAATGTCGTTGTCGTTGTCGTTGTCTGTAGACACTTTGGTTTCCGTGCGATAACTTTAGTTGCAGTTAACCAATTGTTATAAAATTTTGATATGATGTTTATAACCACTAAAGGAAGGTTGGTATTGCATTTGTGGTTTCTGGCCCCTACCATTTTAGAAAAAAGGGCCAAAAGGGGCTAAAACAGGTGTATTGACAAAACGTCTGTAGAATGTTTAATATTCATCCGATTTTGATCATTTTTTTTTTATTGTATTCCTCAATAAATTCTGTCAACAAAATGTAACAACACCTTTGCTGTATCTTGTACCGTTACATTGCTATAAGGGGTCAAAAAGGGGCCACACCCAATAAATCGACTTTTTTTCAAAATCTTTTTTTCATTGGAATCCTTGTAAAAATCCCTGCCTGCGTTTTTCAATCAGATTTGCAATATCATATACTGTTTACGAGAAATTAGGGGTCAAAGGGGCCAAAAACGCCATTTATAAAAGTTTGTCCAGGCAAATAGTTTTTTACCAATATTAAGTTGTAGTGGGCCAGCCAATTGTTATGAAGTTTAAATATGATGATTATATCCACTAAAGGAATGTTGGTTTTGTATTTGGGGTTTGTGGCCCCTACTGTTTTAGAAAAAAAAAGGGCCAAAGGGGCTAAAACGGGTGTATTGACAAAACTGTTGTACATGTAGAATGTTCATTTTTCATTCAATTTTGAAAATGCTTTTTTTTTTAAGTGCTCATAAAATTCTGTCTACTAAATGTGTCAATGATTTTGATATGTATTTCACCATTACATTGCTACAGGGGGCTAAAGACAGGCCGTGCCCATAAAATCAACTTTTTTATTTTTGGTCCGATTTTCAAAATCTTTTTTTCATTGGAATCCTTGTGAAAATCCCTGGCTGTGTTTTTCAATCAGATTTGCAATATCTCTTACCGTTTTCGAGAAATTAGGGGTCAAAGGGACCAAAAACATCAATTTTAAAAGTTTGTCAAGGCAAATAGTTTTATACTTAAAATTAAGTTGTAGTTATTACATGTATATAAATAAGGCTTTTTATACGACCGCAAATTTTTTGCGATCGTATAATGGTATGGCGATGTCGTCGTCGTCTGGGGACATTTGGTTTCCGTGCGATAACTTGAGTAGATATTGACCAATTGTTATGAAATTTTGATATGATGTTTCTAACCACTAGAAGAAGGTTCCTATTGTATTTGGGGTTGGTGGCCCCTACCGTTTTGGAAAAAAGGGCCAAAAGGGGCTAAAACGGATGTATTGACAAAACTGTTGTAGAATGTTTATTATTTATTTGATTTTTAAAATTCTTTTTTTATTGAATTCCTCATTAAATTCTGTCAACAAAATGTGTCAAAGGTTTTGATGTATATCGAACCGTTACATTGCTACAGGGGGCCAAAGATAGGCCACACCCAAAAAATCAACTTTTTTATTTGTGGTCCGATTTTCAAAATCTTTTTTTCAGTGGAATCCTTGTGAAAATCCCTGCCTGCATTTTTCAATCAGATTTGCAATATCTCTTACTGTTTTTGAGATATTAGGGGTCAAAGGGGCAGAAAACGCCATTTTTAAAAGTAGCTCAAGGCAAATGTTTTTACACAGGAAATTAAGCTGTAGTGGGCCAGCCAATGGATATGAAGTTTAAATATGATGATTATATCCACTGAAGGAAGCTTTTTATTGCATTTGGGGTTTGTGGTCCTAACCTTTTAAAAAAAAGGGCCAAAAGATGGCTAAAATGGGCCAAAAATCAAATAATATAGAAATAAGATTTTTCTATTAAATGTTAATATAAATATATATGTGTTAAATGTGCATTTTAAAGTCCACCATGGGATGCATGTGTCAAAAATCTTTGTAAGTCCACCATGGGCTGCATGTGACAAAAGCAATAGACTATCCATATTGGGCCTCCAGTGTACAGGGTTCAACTTGTTGCGGTCGTATCATGCTGCGCTCGGCGTAGCTTTTTATTGTATAAGATGTTGATGTAAATATATTTGTCAAAAATGCATTTTTAAGTCCACCACAGGATTCATGTGTCAAAAAGCTTTGTAAGTCCACCATGGGCTTCATGTGACCAAAGCAATGGACTATCCATATTAGGCCTCCAATGTACAGGGTTAAACTTGTTGCGGTCGTATCATGCTGCGCTCGGCGTAGCTTTTTATTACGATAAACCTGAACCAATGTTTTGCTGTTTGGGCTTCCGAAACTCAAAGTTCATTATTGGCAGATGAAAATTACAATGTATATGAAACTTGTGTCTGGGAAATAAGCACTTGCAGGCTTGCTAAAAATTCTGAAAGTTGATGGAATTTTGTATAACTGGTAGTTACATGTAAATAGAACAAAAACTAAAATCAAGGACTTGGGCAAGTGAATCTCAAATCCTAGTTTTGGGCCTGAGTCTTTGAGACTGTATTCTACTCTTTATCATTACAGGAGCCAGATTGATGAAAACAACTCACAGCACGAAACCTACGCGATAGCATTACTGACCAACCTCTTGGAACTGATACAGAGCAAGTCAAATGAGTTACCAGTCACTGGCGACTTCTTCTTACTCAAACTCAAATTTCAGAATATTATAGATTCACTAAGGGTAGGTACATGTATACTTGTACTAAGTTGTTTATATTTATGGATATTTTTATGTCACCTGCAACATGTTTCAAAAGCAAAATAAATAGGTAACTATCTTGCGGAGTCTTCCAAATTAGGCAGGACCTACTGGAAATATTGTTACCAATACTGTAAGTTTATAGCTAATGAATAGCCATTTAAAAAAAAATGTGTAAGTATATTTTTTCTCATTTTAGGAAAAATATGAAGCGGCACCTTTGGGACTTGTTCGGGTTGTCAAAAGTTGTCTTAACCAAGAAGAATATCTCTACCAACAGTCTCAAAATGTAAGGTGTATAATGCAAGTTTTGTTAAAGTACAGTGTAGTTATTTTAGTGTTGTAACAATTTTCACTATTTATACCAGGGTCCAAAATATCTTGCAAACTGCAAGATGGAAAGATCTTATCATTATTGTAAAGCTTGTTTCCAATCCAGATACATAGATATATCTATGCTAATTAAAGTCTGCAAATTAAAAAAAAACTATATGATGTTGGATTACTGGCAGACTGGTAAAATGAATACTTGCAAAAAATAAAAATTTCATTGATAAAAATTGATAATTGAAAAAAAATATATGTTTGAAGTAAGGATTTGGCTGCAATAATTTTTTTTTCATTTGAAGTTAAATCATAATACAATTGTCCATGCTCCTGGGAATAAAATTTGAGCAACAAAAATAATTAAAAGTTCTACAGGAACTTGTGCAAGATAGAGTTAAGTGAGATCACAAGTAAAGTCTATTCCATGATCTTATGGATTTCATGAATATACCAACCTGTGTACAATTTTGTTTCTGTATTTATAATTTCAGCCCATGCAGGTTGTGGATGATCCTATGATTCAGCAATTGTCAAATAATAAACAGATTACCAGTGAAATAGAAACTCTTCTACAATTGACTGCTGTAAGTATGTTACTGGGGGAGGGGCAGGGGTTGGAGAGGGGGAAACAGGTGAATGATCAAATGATTCAGCAGTTGTCAAATACTGTGGTTTATTCGTGGGGTATCAATTTTCGTGGTTTTCGTGGGTGGCTTTGACCCACGAAATTTGATACCCATTGAAAAGGAAAATTTACATTGATTTGTATGAAGCAATTTTCAGAACCACGAATTCTAAAACCCACGAACTAATAATTTTTCCCCAAACCACGAAAATTGGTACCCACGAAAATAAATGAATCAATAGTAATAAACAGATCACCAAGGAGATAGAAACTCTTCTACAATTGACTGCTGTAAGTATGTTACTGGAGGAGGGGACGGGGATTGGGGCTAGGGTTGGAGAGGGGGATACAATTGACTGCTGTGAGTCTGATACAGGGTGGGTGGGTTTGGCTAGGGTTTGGAAAGGGGGGATACATGTGGATGATCTTATGATACCACTGCTTTCTTTTAATAAACAAAGTACAAGTGAGATAGAAACCCTTGTTGACTGCTGAGAGTTTGTTACAGGTAGAGTGGGTAGAAAGTCACACTTCAGAATCATCTGTCACTTTTGGTTCACCCCCACCACCATAGAGTGAAGATATACATAGACAATAAAGAGATTTGGAATAAGTGTACGGGACACAACCAACATTAAAGAAATGGCAATTTAAAAAATTCCAATGCAAAACAGCCAGCAGTCTTCAACATGACCAGAAGTCACTGCTTGCTGTCTTGCATTGGCCCAAGACAGACTAAAAATACAATACATAAGATTCAAACAATCCCTAGATTGTCAACGAAAGACCCAATTCTGGACATTGGACAAAAAATGGATAGTTGATATAAGGACAAACAAAAGCTTTGACAAGGATTCCAGGCTTAGGACAGGCTTATATAATTTTACTTTAACTGAAAATGACAATTGGTCTGAATATTTTTTTTAAAACAGTAGTTTCTTAATTTTTTTTACAGGAAACAGATGCTGATATCAAACAGCTACAAGAAAAACAGGAGGCTCTGATTATAAATTGGAAAAATTCTCCTCAAATACAAGGTGAGAAATGTTTTATTTTCAACTTTAAATGGTCATTGCATAATCTATACATCTTTATGTATTTATTGATGATTATAAGAATAACATTAAAAAGAGTTAAAATAAATATTATGAAGGCATATAAAATTTGGTTGGAAAGATATGTTTTGGAAACAAACATATCTTTTATTTTGCATTTCCATCGTTCCTGGTTTACCTTTTAATGATTCACCAATGTTGAAACTCCATTTGTTGGGGGCTAATTATTTCCATCACACAAAGTTTGTCAAATCAATTACTTGAAAAGACGGCAAGCTTAAGCCTGTAGATTTTGCTTATTGATTACATACTTAAATGTGTTGAGGATTTCCACCAATTCAGTTCAACTTTCTAGTTTAGACCTGTCATGAAAACCACTAATTATAGTCACATTATGTGCATTGTATTTCATCTTTTCAGCTAATTACAGTCGTAACATTAGCCAGATCAACCAGAAGAAAGAATTTGTAGAAACCCAGATCCAACAGGAACAGCAAGGAGGAGGAGATAACCATGCAAATCTGGAGAAGTTAAGAAACGAGAAATCTGATTTGATGAGAAAAGAACAGGAATTGACCAATCAGAAGAACAGTTACCAATCTGATCTCCAGACCAAAGCACAGGAAGTTCTAACCTTAAGAGTGGTAGGTTGATTCTTTTAAATTGTCCATCACTCTGCTTTTAGTAACAGTGTTTTCAATAAAGGTAAGAACAAAACTACCGAACTTGAATGATCAATCTCATAGTCCAGAGAAAATGACAAAAACGAATCAGTAATACTGGAGAATTGGCGGATCGCAGTGAATACTAAAATGGTTGTAGGGTAGGGAATGTTTTTCTCTGGGTGGCTGCCAGACAGGAAAAATATATTTTCTCACATTTTTCTTAGCAACTTCTTATCACCAGTCCTTGTAAATGTACTTATTTTCTCCAAGTAATTATTTTCACAAATTTGGTGGTCAAGCATTTTTTGCGAAATTAAATACATGTGAAATGAAATGAATTGTATGAAATGAACAGAATAATGAGCAGATTTTGCAAAACTAAGTGCCAGTGATCTTGGGTGAAATTGTAAAATTATGAAAATACATTTAAGTACCAACAAAAATAAGTACATTTACAGTATGAAGCATCAGTATGAGGTACCATATATGTGTCACTCTCCTGTGTCCTGTTGATGGAAATCCTCTGCTTTGTGTCCTATGTAGAGTACAAAATGAGTGAGGGTTTTATCTCAGTGAGTTTACTTGTTGTTCTATCTGACTCGGTTTATTTTATTACCAATGTTTCTTATTTTAGGGGACAACATACTGTGGCTTCATTATTATTCGTGGGGTATCATTTCGTGGTTTTCGTGGCTGGCCTTGACCCACAAAATTTGAAATTCAGTGAAAAGGAAATTTTACCTTGATCTGTACATGCTACAGACCATGTATTTAAGAATCCACAAACTGATCAATTTTCATAAAACCAAGAAAATTGGTACCAACGAAAAATAAATGAATCCATAGTAGTTTATGATATTGCCCATGTTTCTTATTTAAGGGGCTGTTATTTGTCTAATTACAAATGTCTCTTATTTAAGGGACTGTTGACTAAGTATCAGAAGAATTTCCAAATGTTGGACGAGACACAGAAGAAGGTGATAGATATCGAATTGATTAACTGGAAGAAGAAGCAGCAGCTAGCTGGGAATGGTGCTCCAATTGACGCTAGTTTGTTGGATACTCTACAAACATGGTACAGTATTAATATAACAATCATATTTATCTGTTGCCTTTGAATTTCAATGTGGCCTTGGTGGCTGAGTGGTCTAAGGCTCTGGTTTGAGTACTAGCGGATAGATCACTAGTCAATAGTATACACAGGTGTTCTAGTCCCTGTTTGTAATTTACAGAAATTGAGTGTACACTTAATTTTAGGTTTGTTAGTTACCTGCCAAAGCCTCCTGGTATTCCAATTTCTCTACCCATTAAATATGGTCTCCCTGTATAAATTATGTTCATGAAAAAGGAAGTAAAACACACACACTCGATTTTGACTGACACAGGTGGCATCCATAGAAAGTCACATATTACAGGCTTTCTGAATATGTTTACATTCTTCTCTCCAATTATGCTTAAATCTAATCAGGCTAAAACCAGTCGCTTAAATCTAATCAGGCTCAAACATTCAGGCATGAATCAGACTTCTCTCCAATTATGCTTAAATCTAATCAGGCTAAAACATTCAGGCATGAATCAGGCTTCTCTCCAATTATGCTTAGATTTAATCACACTATAAAATTTTGTATTCTTTACAGGAGTGAGAGTTTAGCTGAAATCATATGGAAGAGCAGACAACAAATTATACAGTTTGAAATTCTGAAATCTCAGCTTCCCCTTAACACGCCTGCTGATGACCAGAATAACAGTTTGGCAGAACTTAGTCAGAAAATAACTGGGTTACTGTCATCGCTGGTTACCAGGTAAAAGGTTCACAAACTGCCCTTTTTGACCCTAAATCAGGTCATATTTTCAAAATCATTTTTCAGGTATTAACTAGGTGGCTAATTAGTCTAGAATAATTGCTTGGAACAAAACAAAAACAATTTTAAAAGTTTTCTGCAATTATGATGTTGCAATGACATCATATTGTGACACTAAAATTGAAAATATGTTAATTTCAGCAGAAATTCGTCATTTCCACTTACTTATTTTTGAAAATGACAGTGGCGCCACCCCTGGCCCATAAATATTTTTTCTGAAATTTTACAAACACATTATTTTCTGTATGTTTCAATAAAAATTTTGATGGGCGAGGGGTCACTATTAAATTGACCAATACACCAAAAACAAATTATTTCTCATTTAACACTGCTACCCAGCTATAAATACACCAATTTTCGAGTAAAACAAACCAATTATGATATAGGCATATTTACAAGGTCAAATATGGGGATACATGGCCTTGTTCCTTCATAATCATATAGTGTTTGGCATTTTCAATAATTTGGCAGAGCGCCTCTGATGAGTCTTATATAGACAAAAGTTGTGTCAGGTGTAGCAAAATTTATTTTCTGGAACTTTGTTGTCATTAACAAAATGATCTATGATCCAGATAGTCCACCTTCATAATATTCACACTTGTGTATTACTTTTCATTTACCAATTTCAATTTTACTAAGTTCACCCCCCTCTGAATTCACCACTGGTAAGATCTTATAATGATAGTCTCTGTCATTCCATCTGTCTATCAAATATAAATTGCTGTAGCTCCAGCAGGTAGGACTTGGCTATTGAACAGATATATCATGCTTTGAAGGTGTATTTGTTAAAAATACCAATAATGTTCCTTAATCCAAATTGGAAGGGATATTTTGTCTTGAGACTGGTGTTTTTTGCAAATACCCCACAAAGCTTATCAAAACAAATAAACCAGTCATCAGAGGTACACTCGAATAATTTTCATATATTTATCAGTATCTGGTATTTATCATTTCAGTACATTTGTTGTTGAACAGCAGCCTCCACAAGTCTTAAAGAAGGAGTCGAGGTTTACTGCTAAAATTAGATTATTGGTGGGAGGCAAACTCAACATCAATATGAACCCGCCAATAGTCAGGGCATCCATTATCAGGTAGGTTGGAGGTAAACTCAACATCAAAATGAACCTGCCGATAGTCAGAGCATCCATTATCAGGTAGGTGGGAGGTAAACTCAACATCAATATGAACCCACCAATAGTCAGAGCATCCATTATCAGGTAGGTTGGAGGTAAACTCAACATCAAAATGAACCTGCCGATAGTCAGAGCATCCATTATCAGGTAAGTGGGAGGTAAACTCAACATCAATATGAACCCACCAATAGTCAGAGCATCCATTATCAGGTAAGTGGGAGGTAAACTCAACATCAATATGTACCCACCAATAGTGAGAGCTTCCATTATCAGGTAAGTGGGAGGTAAACTCAACATCAATATGAACCCACCAATAGTCAGAGCATCCATTATCAGGTAGGTGGGAGGTAAACTCAACATCAATATGAACCAACCAATAGTCATAGCATCCATTATCAGGTAGGTGGGAGGTAAACTCAACATCAATATGAACCCACCAATAGTCAGAGCATCCATTATCAGGTAAGTGGGAGGTAAACTCAACATCAATATGAACCCGCCAATAGTCAGAGCATCCATTATCAGGTAAGTGGGAGGTAAACTCAACATCAATATGAACCCACCATAGTCAGAGCATCCATTATCAGGTAGGTGGGAGGTAAACTCAACATCAATATGGACCCACTAATAGTTAGAGCTTCCATTATCAGGTAAGTGGGAGGAAAACACAACATCAATATGGACCAACCAATAGTCAGAGCATCCATTATCAGGTAAGTGGGAGGTAAACACAACATCAATATGAACCCACCAATAGTCAGAGCATCCATTATCAGGTAGGTGGGAGGTAAACTCAACATCAATATGAACCCGCCAATACTCAGAGCATCCATTATCAGGTAGGTGGGAGGCAAACTCAACATCAATATGAACCCACCAATAGTCAGAGCATCCATTATCAGGTAGGTGGGAGGTAAACTCAACATCAATATGAACCCACCAATAGTCAGAGCATCCATTATCAGGTAAGTGGGAGGTAAACACAACATCAATATGAACCCACCAATAGTCAGAGCATCCATTATCAGGTAGGTGGGAGGCAAACTCAACATCAATATGAACCCACCAATAGTCAGAGCTTCCATTATCAGGTAAGTGGGAGGTAAACTCAACATCAATATGAACCAGCTGATAGTCAGAGCATCCATTATCAGGTAAGTGGGAGGTAAACTCAACATCAATATGAACCCACCAATAGTCAGAGCTTCCATTATCAGGTAGGTGGGAGGTAAACTCAACATCAATATGATCCCATCAATAGTCAGAGCATCCATTATCAGGTAAGTGGGAGGTAAACTCAACATCAATATGAACCCACCAATAGTCAGAGCATCCATTATCAGGTAAGTGGGAGGCAAACTCAACATCAATATGAACCCACCAATAGTCAGAGCTTCCATTATCAGGTAGGTGGGAGGTAAACTCAACATCAATATGGACCAACCAATAGTCAGAGCATCCATTATCAGGTAGGTGGGAGGTAAACTCAACATCAATATGAACCCACCAATAGTCAGAGCATCCATTATCAGGTAGGTGGGAGGCAAACTCAACATCAATATGAACCCACCAATAGTCAGAGCATCCATTATCAGGTAGGTGGGAGGTAAACTCAACATCAATATGAGCCCACCAATAGTCAGAGCATCCATTATCAGGTAGGTGGGAGCTAAACTCAACATCAATATGAACCCATAAATAGTCAGAGCTTCCATTATTAGGTAGGTGGGAGGTAAGATCAACATCAATATGAACCAGCCTATAGTCAGAGCTTCCATTATCAGGTAGGTGGGAGGCAAACTTAACATCAATATGAACCAGCCGATAGTTAGAGCTTCCATTATCAAGTAAGTGGGAGGTAAACTCAACATCAATATGCACCCACCAATAGTCAGAGCTTCCATTATCAGGTAAGTGGGAGGTAAACTCATCATCAATATGAACCCACCAATAGTCGGAGCATCCATTATCAGGTAGGTGGGAGGTAAACTCAACATCAATATGAACCTGCCAATAGTCAGAGCATCCATTATCAGGTAGGTGGGAGGTAAACTCGACATCAATATGAACCCACCAATAGTCGGATCATCCATTATCAGGTAAGTGGGAGGTAAACTCAACATCAATATGAACCAGCCGATAGTTAGAGGTTCCATTATCAGGTAGGTGGGAGGCAAACTTAACATCAATATGAACCAACCAATAGTCAGAGCTTCCATTATCAGGTAGGTGGGAGGTAAACTCAACATCAATATGAACCCACCAATAGTCAGAGCATCCATTATCAGGTAAGTGGGAGGTAAACTCAACATCAATATGAACCCACCAATAGTCAGAGCATCCATTATCAGGTAGGTGGGAGGTAAACTCAACATCAATATGAACCCACCAATAGTCAGAGCATCCATTATCAGGTAGGTGGGAGGTAAACTCAACATCAATATGAACCCACCAATAGTCAGAGCTTCCATTATCAGGTAAGTGGGAGGCAAACTCAACATCAATATGAACCCACCAATAGTCAGAGCATCCATTATCAGGTAAGTGGGAGGTAAACTCAACATCAATATGAACCCACCATAGTCAGAGCATCCATTCTCAGGTAGGTGGGAGGTAAACTTAACATCAATATGAACCCACCAATAGTCAGAGCATCCATTATCAGGTAGGTGGGAGGTAAACTCAACATCAAAATGAACCCGCCGATAGTCAGAGCATCCATTATCAGGTAAGTGGGAGGTATAGTCAACATAATATGATCCCATCAATAGTCAGAGCATCCATTATCAGGTAGGTGGGAGGTATAGTCAACATAATATGATCCCATCAATAGTCAGAGCATCCATTATCAGAATTGTAGACAAATATTTTACATGTATAGTATTTCTTAGATGATTTGAGCTCTCCCATCGAATAACAAATTCTGAAAGTGTGATCACCATAGCTTCAATGCAATATTATCGCTATACCGTATAGCGGTAAATTTTCAATAGGATCTAATTTTCGTTTTTTTCGCGATGTCCGAGAAATCACTAAAATTAAAGATCGCTAAATATTATATACTATGTTTTGTAAACACTCTAGATTCTGTAAACGCAAAAAATTAAGACCCCTAAAATTAAACACCTCCCTTTTGGATACAAATGGCGAAATTTGCAACTCGCTAAAATTTCCCGTTATACGGTTCAAAAATCCTCATGAAAGTCAGACAGCATTAATGTGTGACTGCAAATTTGCTTGAAAGACCTATCTTTGAATGTAAAAGTAAATGTTTTTATATTAAGGAATTAAATAACATTTTAAATGTTTTCATTTTGCAGTGAGGAGCAAGCTAGAGGCTTACTGAAGAAAGACATGAATGCTAAAGATCAAAAAGACTCAGAAAGTGGGGACATTCTGAACAAAGAAGGCACGATGGAGTACCATGAAAGTAAACGAGAACTTAGTGTACAGTTTAGGAATATGGTAGGTCGAGGCCAATAGCATCTTAATTAAATAAAGTAATTGGCAATTCAAAATACATATCTAGTAAGAACAAATAACCTAATCATGAAAGTTATCCAGAGCCTAATTTGTATTATATTAAAAATAAACCATTAAGGTACAATTCAGGAGCATGGGAAGTCAAGAGCTATAACTCCTTAAATAAGTCAAAGATCAATAAGACTCAAAAAGTGGTAACGTTCTGTATATGAAGGCACAATGGAGAAACATTTAAGTAAAAGCAATCTTGCAGAATTTTCAAAAATGGATAATCAAGGGCCATAATTTCATAATTTGTAGGATGCTTGAGCCCCATCGATGTCTACAACTTGAGGGGATATTTTAAGATACGGATTTGACGTTCACATATCTTAATAATAAATAAAACAAAATATTCCGTTTTCTAAATTTCTATTAACTAAGATTCAACTAAAACTAAATATATTCCATTTACAACATTGAGACAAGCGGTCGAACAAATTACAAGTCAAACTCCTATGTAAAGTCCTTATCAAATCAATATATAAGCCAGAGCTACACGTGCAGATCTTATCAGTCATGAATATTCATAAGTAACAGTAAACATGGCAAAGGAGGCGTGTCACTAACCACTAAATGAATGGTCAATCACATGCCTGATATAACTGCATCAATTTTCCAACCAGTATCATAAGATAAAATATAACAATATTGGTTTACAAGTTAGAAATATTGCTGAAAACAGAATATAGTTGGTATTTTATTTTATAAAAGTTATATCTCATTTTCTTTTTTTTTCAGCAATTGAAGAAAATCAAAAGGGCAGATAAAAAAGGCACAGAGGTAAATATTGTTTCTGGTACAGTATCTAATTAGCAAGACAAATTAAAAAAACCTCTTGTATTAACATTAAAAAGATACAATGAAAAACACTTTAAACCAATCCCTATGTTTCTTTTGTGAAATTTGCATTATTTTTTTTCACAAAATTAAACTACGTGTACACAAAGAAAGAGGTCTTGAGTGCAGGGCTGACTTCTGACTCCCATCAATAATTACCATCTTTGAAAAATCATTAAAAATACCTTGTAAATGTTATAAAAGCTGCTTTTAGACTTCATAAGGTCACATAAGCACATCAGGCCCCAGTTTTATAAAACATTTCAGATTTGAGATTTCCTGAAATCCTTCCTCAACAGAGATTTCTTGCAATTTAATTGGTCAATATTTGAGTCGAGGACAAATTTGAGGAAGTCTCAAATTTGAGATGTTTTATGAAACTTGGGCCAGACTTCTCTTTTATTCTCTTGTCTTACAGGCCGTAACAGAGGAGAAGTTTTGTATTCTGTTCCAGTCTAGTTTCCCATTAGGCAATGGAGAGTTCCAATCTATTTTATCCCCTTGTCTTTTAGGGGTGTAACGATTCACCGGTGCATCACGATATTTTATCCGACGATCCGGAAATCGATACCGTGTTTGACTTCGCGATTCCGATCCGATCCAAAAAATGTCGTATCCATCTTTGGTAGGAAGATAAAAAAGCGTGCTTCCGGTGTCAACAATGGCACAAAATATTGTCAGTCGGACTGAAATAAAATCTTTTGCTTGAAAAGACTTCGGTTTACAGTCTATTTAACACATGAAAATTATACTTCTTAAACATTACCATCGATTTACAATGATATGACAAGCAGGTCTTTTGTAAGTTATGAAAGTAAAAGGTATCGTGATATGGATCGGATCGTGAGCCAGGTATCGTGATCTGTATCGGATCGTGGGAAAGTGGTATCGTTACACCCCTATTGTCTTTACTTTACAGGCAGTAACAGAGGAGAAGTTCTGTATTCTGTTCCAGTCTAGTTTCCCATTAGGCAATGGAGAATTCCAATCTATTTTATCTTCTTGTCTTTACTTTACAGGCAGTAACAGAGGAGAAGTTCTGTATTCTGTTCCAGTCTAGTTTCCCATTTGGCAATGGAGAATTCCAATCTATTTTATCTTCTTGTCTTTACTTTACAGGCAGTAACAGAGGAGAAGTTCTGTATTCTGTTCCAGTCTAGTTTCCCATTAGGCAATGGAGAGTTCCAATCTATTTTATCTTCTTGTCTTTACTTTACAGGCAGTAACAGAGGAGAAGTTCTGTATTCTGTTCCAGTCTAGTTTCCCATTTGGCAATGGAGAGTTCCAATCTATTTTATCCCCTTGTCTTGACTTTACAGGCAGTAACAGAGGAGAAGTTTTGTATTCTGTTCCAGTCTAGTTTCCAATTAGGCAATGGAGAATTCCAATCTATTTTATCTTCTTGTCTTTACTTTACAGGCAGTAACAGAGGAGAAGTTCTGTATTCTGTTCCAGTCTAGTTTCCCATTTGGCAATGGAGAGTTCCAATCTATTTTATCTTCTTGTCTTTACTTTACAGGCAGTAACAGAGGAGAAGTTTTGTATTCTGTTCCAGTCTAGTTTCCCATTTGGCAATGGAGAATTCCAATCTATTTTATCTTCTTGTCTTTACTTTACAGGCAGTAACAGAGGAGAAGTTCTGTATTCTGTTCCAGTCTAGTTTCCCATTTGGCAATGGAGAGTTCCAATCTATTTTATCCCCTTGTCTTTACTTTACAGGCAGTAACAGAGGAGAAGTTCTGTATTCTGTTCCAGTCTAGTTTCCCATTAGGCAATGGAGAGTTCCAATCTATTTTATCTTCTTGTCTTTACTTTACAGGCAGTAACAGAGGAGAAGTTCTGTATTCTGTTCCAGTCTAGTTTCCCATTTGGCAATGGAGAGTTCCAATCTATTTTATCCCCTTGTCTTTACTTTACAGGCAGTAACAGAGGAGAAGTTTTGTATTCTGTTCCAGTCTAGTTTCCCATTAGGCAATGGAGAGTTCCAATCTATTTTATCCCCTTGTCTTTACTTTACAGGCAGTAACAGAGGAGAAGTTCTGTATTCTGTTCCAGTCTAGTTTCCCATTTGGCAATGGAGAATTCCAATCTATTTTATCATCTTGTCTTTACTTTACAGGCAGTAACAGAGGAGAAGTTCTGTATTCTGTTCCAGTCTAGTTTCCCATTAGGCAATGGAGAGTTCCAATCTATTTTATCCCCTTGTCTTTACTTTACAGGCAGTAACAGAGGAGAAGTTTTGTATTCTGTTCCAGTCTAGTTTCCCATTAGGCAATGGAGAATTCCAATCTATTTTATCCCCTTGTCTTTACTTTACAGGCAGTAACAGAGGAGAAGTTCTGTATTCTGTTCCAGTCTAGTTTCCCATTAGGCAATGGAGAATTCCAATCTATTTTATCATCTTGTCTTTACTTTACAGGCAGTAACAGAGGAGAAGTTCTGTATTCTGTTCCAGTCTAGTTTCCCATTAGGCAATGGAGAATTCCAATCTATTTTATCCCCTTGTCTTTACTTTACAGGCAGTAACAGAGGAGAAGTTTTGTATTCTGTTCCAGTCTAGTTTCCCATTAGGCAATGGAGAGTTCCAATCTATTTTATCCCCTTGTCTTTACTTTACAGGCAGTAACAGAGGAGAAGTTCTGTATTCTGTTCCAGTCTAGTTTCCCATTAGGCAATGGAGAGTTCCAATCTATTTTATCCCCTTGTCTTTACTTTACAGGCAGTAACAGAGGAGAAGTTCTGTATTCTGTTCCAGTCTAGTTTCCCATTAGGCAATGGAGAATTCCAATCTATTTTATCCCCTTGTCTTTACTTTACAGGCAGTAACAGAGGAGAAGTTTTGTATTCTGTTCCAGTCTAGTTTCCCATTAGGCAATGGAGAATTCCAATCTATTTTATCTTCTTGTCTTTACTTTACAGGCAGTAACAGAGGAGAAGTTCTGTATTCTGTTCCAGTCTAGTTTCCCATTAGGCAATGGAGAGTTCCAGTCTATTTTATCCCCTTGTCTTGACTTTACAGGCAGTAACAGAGGAGAAGTTTTGTATTCTGTTCCAGTCTAGTTTCCCATTAGGCAATGGAGAATTCCAATCTATTTTATCATCTTGTCTTTACTTTACAGGCAGTAACAGAGGAGAAGTTCTGTATTCTGTTCCAGTCTAGTTTCCCTCTAGACAATGGAGAATTCCAATCTATTTTATCATCTTGTCTTTACTTTACAGGCAGTAACAGAGGAGAAGTTCTGTATTCTGTTCCAGTCTAGTTTCCCATTTGGCAATGGAGAGTTCCAATCTATTTTATCCCCTTGTCTTTACTTTACAGGCAGTAACAGAGGAGAAGTTCTGTATTCTGTTCCAGTCTAGTTTCCCATTAGGCAATGGAGAATTCCAATCTATTTTATCCCCTTGTCTTTACTTTACAGGCAGTAACAGAGGAGAAGTTCTGTATTCTGTTCCAGTCTAGTTTCCCATTTGGCAATGGAGAATTCCAATCTATTTTATCATCTTGTCTTTACTTTACAGGCAGTAACAGAGGAGAAGTTCTGTATTCTGTTCCAGTCTAGTTTCCCATTAGGCAATGGAGAATTCCAATCTATTTTATCATCTTGTCTTTACTTTACAGGCAGTAACAGAGGAGAAGTTCTGTATTCTGTTCCAGTCTAGTTTCCCATTAGGCAATGGAGAATTTCAATCTATTTTATCCTCTTTACTTTACAGGCAGTAACAGAGGAGAAGTTTTGTATTCTGTTCCAGTCTAGTTTCCCATTAGGCAATGGAGAATTCCAATCTATTTTATCATCTTGTCTTTACTTTACAGGCAGTAACAGAGGAGAAGTTCTGTATTCTGTTCCAGTCTAGTTTCCCTCTAGACAATGGAGAATTCCAATCTATTTTATCATCTTGTCTTTACTTTACAGGCAGTAACAGAGGAGAAGTTCTGTATTCTGTTCCAGTCTAGTTTCCCATTAGGCAATGGAGAATTCCAATCTATTTTATCCCCTTGTCTTTACTTTACAGGCAGTAACAGAGGAGAAGTTCTGTATTCTGTTCCAGTCTAGTTTCCCATTTGGCAATGGAGAATTCCAATCTATTTTATCATCTTGTCTTTACTTTACAGGCAGTAACAGAGGAGAAGTTCTGTATTCTGTTCCAGTCTAGTTTCCCATTAGGCAATGGAGAATTCCAATCTATTTTATCCCCTTGTCTTTACTTTACAGGCAGTAACAGAGGAGAAGTTCTGTATTCTGTTCCAGTCTAGTTTCCAATTAGGCAATGGAGAATTCCAATCTATTTTATCCCCTTGTCTTTACTTTACAGGCAGTAACAGAGGAGAAGTTCTGTATTCTGTTCCAGTCTAGTTTCCCATTAGGCAATGGAGAGTTCCAATCTATTTTATCCCCTTGTCTTTACTTTACAGGCAGTAACAGAGGAGAAGTTCTGTATTCTGTTCCAGTCTAGTTTCCCATTAGGCAATGGAGAGTTCCAATCTATTTTATCCCCTTGTCTTTACTTTACAGGCAGTAACAGAGGAGAAGTTTTGTATTCTGTTCCAGTCTAGTTTCCCATTAGGCAATGGAGAATTCCAATCTATTTTATCCTCTTTACTTTACAGGCAGTAACAGAGGAGAAGTTTTGTATTCTGTTCCAATCTAGTTTCCCATTAGGCAATGGAGAATTCCAATCTATTTTATCCTCTTTACTTTACAGGCAGTAACAGAGGAGAAGTTTTGTATTCTGTTCCAATCTAGTTTCCCATTTGGCAATGGAGAGTTCCAATCTATTTTATCCTCTTGTCTTTACTTTACAGGCAGTAACAGAGGAGAAGTTCTGTATTCTGTTCCAGTCTAGTTTCCCATTAGGCAATGGAGAGTTCCAATCTATTTTATCCCCTTGTCTTTACTTTACAGGCAGTAACAGAGGAGAAGTTCTGTATTCTGTTCCAGTCTAGTTTCCCATTAGGCAATGGAGAGTTCCAATCTATTTTATCCCCTTGTCTTTACTTTACAGGCAGTAACAGAGGAGAAGTTTTGTATTCTGTTCCAGTCTAGTTTCCCATTAGGCAATGGAGAATTCCAATCTATTTTATCCTCTTTACTTTACAGGCAGTAACAGAGGAGAAGTTTTGTATTCTGTTCCAATCTAGTTTCCCATTAGGCAATGGAGAATTCCAATCTATTTTATCCTCTTTACTTTACAGGCAGTAACAGAGGAGAAGTTTTGTATTCTGTTCCAATCTAGTTTCCCATTTGGCAATGGAGAGTTCCAATCTATTTTATCCCCTTGTCTTTACTTTACAGGCAGTAACAGAGGAGAAGTTCTGTATTCTGTTCCAGTCTAGTTTCCCATTTGGCAATGGAGAGTTCCAATCTATTTTATCCTCTTGTCTTTACTTTACAGGCAGTAACAGAGGAGAAGTTTTGTATTCTGTTCCAATCTAGTTTCCCATTAGGCAATGGAGAATTCCAATTCCAAGTCTGGGTAAGTTGTACAAAAATGGTTTTTATACCCCGTTACACAAAGTGGTGAAGTATTATGTGATGCACTGAGTTTCTTTCGGTGTCTGTCTGTCCGTCCGTCCCCTGAAGGTTTCCGGATGATAACTTGAAAACACATCAAGGGATTTGAAAATATTTTGCACAGCTGCTGAGTACAGTAAAATAAAGGTCAAGTTCAATTTTCAGGATGATCCAAAACATATTATTGAAGATTTGCCACTTTGTAAATTTTCCAAATTTGAAAATGATGAAATTTTCTGGTCTAAGAAAGATAACTCATTTATTTTCTTCTCTATATAGATGTATAGTATACAAATATATTTAACTACTGATGAATATTGTGACGGGGTATCATTTAATGTTCCATTAGATGCCCTATTTTTTACCTTGAAAATTCATAATTAAAAAAAAAACCTGACCTGTCACATTTATAAATCAACCTCAGCAACCTTGTGACCTGAAAAGGGGGGTACACTGTTAAAGCCCCTTTTATGATAATTTGTTTACTCAGACTACAAAACAAGCTATAAGATGTTATGAATCTCTTTCCAGGTAGTCATGTTGGCTCTTATCTTGTTACTCAAACTCTACAATCTGTACAAAGGGGTTTTCATGTACATGATGCTCTCAGACTCACCCTATATCCAAGCAGCACAATTTTCGGTCCCATATTAAATTTTAGATACTTCCTGTTTAACAAAATTATTTTGTATTCATTCAGGCGCCAACCATCCTGATTTTCACGGGCTTCCCAATTTTCAGTCTATTTTATAATGAAAATAACATGAAATATCACACAAAGGATAAATACATTTTGTACCTGATTTCAAATTTTAAAAACCTGACAACTCTTTCATTGTATATATAATTATGCTATAATATCTATTCTTAACTTTTTACCACCTTCTTTTTCAGACTTTGTCTCTCCCAGTTGTTGTTACAGTCCATGGCAACCAAGAGTGTAATGCCTTAGCAACAGTTCTCTGGGACAACCAATTCGCTGAACCAGTAATTATCAGTAGTAATGTAAATTTTTTTATGATCTATGCATGGCTCTAGGTCAAGGTCATATGATCATTGCATCCCCAAGGTCAAGGTTACTTTACAAAAATGTATGGTTAAGGTTATTTACTGCTAATAAACATTTTTTATTAGGTTACTATTTTAGAGGAAGATGAATACTATAGAATTTATGTTAGATTGTACTCTTTGATATTTTCATGCAAATTTGAACATAAATATCTTTTTTCCCACTGTTTTTAATTTTTGGTGAATTGACACCATAGGATAAAACATTTGCAGCAGTTTTAACTTTAAGCTACATTCTTAAAAAAACACACACCAAAACTAACCTAAAACATTCATGCTTAAAGGTGTATTTAATCTGTATCACTTTATCATTGTTTATAAATATATCAAAATTTGCAACATGTACATGTTGTGCCGGTAGTAATTCCAAAATGTACTATGCTTAGAAATGAATGATAATTGGATCTCAATTGATTGACAGCTCAATATTGAACTTTTATCCAAAAGAAATGTTTGGATAATGGAGGGGTTAAAGGCACTTTTTTCTAACAACAAAGTTTATTAATTTGTTAAAGTATTATGAAAATGGTTATATCAAAGACTTGTTTATTATGAAAAAAAAAGTTTTGGTAATTGCGTCTGAAAAAACTGTCTTCAAACAGCCCATAGTTTTTTTTTAGGAAGATAAGGAATAAAAAATGTAACAGTTTTGTATGAAGGCTCATAAACATATAGGTTTTTGTTGTTGTGTTCTCCTATATAAATAAGTTGAAAGAGGTTTATAATTTTGTGAAAGTGATATCATTAAATTGTTTTTTTCTTAGGTTTATCAAAGTTATAGAGTAAGAATGTTTCCCACTCTTTATAAACAAACTACTTTTGTCATATATTTTCAAAATCTGAGCATCTTGAAAAATCTTTATTTCTTTAATTTGTTTTCCTTATTTTAATAAAACATGCTCTTTTGAAGCATTACTGCATTTTAAAGTTTTTTTTTACCTTTTCTAGGTCAATGTTTTTATTCTATGATATATATATTAAAACATTCTTTTTGTTGAAAATCTGTTTGTTAAGTACAAAAATATATTTTGAATCTTCGACCACTTCAACTTAGGATGTTCTTTCTCTTCAAATAATTGGAGTATTAAATGTGGATGTCTTGTAATAGCATGCATACCGTAGATTTTATGGGTCACTGGTCCAAGGAACATTTTTAGTACCAATTATTCCTATCCAGTAATCTTACTTTTGTAACATACCATAGACAAAATGAATGTGTAAAAGGCAATTTTCATGAATATTAAATTAATGTTAGAAATTAACATAAACATTTACATAATAGTAAATAGGTCTTAACAGCTTAAATCTGCAGGAATTCAGAATTTTAAAGTTTTTTAGTTCCATTTTTAGCTCACCTGGACCGAAGGTCCATGTGATCTTTTACCATCACTTGGCGTCCGTCGTCGTCGTCGTCGTCGTCTGTCGGTGTCTGTCGTCGTCTGTAAACAATTTTTCAAACGTTAACTTGTCCGACACCACAAGACCGTAAAAAAACATGGCCGCCATGGCTAAAAATAGAACAGGGGGGTCAAATACAGTTTTTTGCAAATAACTCAAAAACAGTCACAGATATCAAAATTCTGGCATAGGGTAAAAGTGATCAGCACCTCAAGATCTACTTGCTCTGAAATTTTCAAAAAGATCCAACAACCAATGTAGGAGTTATTGCTCTTTTTCTTGATTTTTTCAAAATTTTGCACTTATTTAGCCCTATATCTTGAAAACTATACAAGATATTTTAAAAATTCAAATTGCATATGATTAAGCACATCAAGATCTACATTTCATGTAATTAGATTAAAGCTGTAGAACCATTTCTTTTAGGAGTTATGGCCCTTAAAGCGTCAAAATTTACCATTTTTCATTACTTTTACCCTGAATTTCAAAGATTAACTTGTCTGACGCCATACATCCAACTTCAACCAAACTTGGCACAGTTGTTTAATAGCATTAATGCTACAATTCTATCGTTCGGATTTTTGATTCGTCAAAAAATATGGCCTCCATGGCTTAAAATAGAACATAGGGGTCAAATTACAGTTTTTTGCAAATAACTCAAAAACGGTAACAGATATCAAAATTCTGATGGGAGACAAAAGTGATAAGCATCTCAAGATCTACCTCCTCTGAAATTTTCAAGAAGATCCAACAAACGACATAGGAGTTATTGCCCTTTTTCTGGATTTTTTCAAAATTTTTCACTTATGTAGCCCTATATCTTGAAAACTATACAAGGTATTTCAAAAATTCAAATTGCATATGATTAAGCACATCAAGATCTAAAATTCATGTAATTTGGTCAAAGCTGTAGAACCATTTCTTATAGGAGTTTTGGCCCTTAAAGCGTCAATATTTACCATCGTTCATTACTTTTCCCCTGACTTGTCTGAAACGGTAAGACCAACTGCATCTTAACATGGCAAACTGTTTGATAGCTTATATGCTACAACTCTATCGTTCAGATTTTTGATTCGTAAAAAAACATGGCCACCATGGCTAAAAATAGAACATAGGGGCAAATTTCATTTTTTATACGACCGCAAAAAATTTGCGGACGTATAATGGTATGATGCTGTCGTCGTTGTCGTCGTCGTTGTCGTTGTCGTTGTCGTTGTCGTTGTCGTCGTCGTCTGTTAACTTTAGTGTATACACAATAACTTTAGTTCTAGTTATCCAAATGCAATGAAATTTGACAATGATATTTCTTACCATTAAAGGATGGATGGGATTGATTTTGGGAGTCCCCCCTTTTTTCGTTTGGAAATTAAGGGCCAAAAGGGGCCAAAATTGTATCTTTTTTGTTTGTTCTTACAATAACTTTTTCAAAATCTTCTCCTCTGAAACTTCTTAACAGAATTCAATGAAACCTGGTATGATTGATCATTAGGGTGTCCTGCACTATAGTAATGTTTCAATTTCTGATTCATCAAAAAACATGGCCACCGTGGCTGAAAATAGACCAGGGGGGTCAGACTACTGTTTTTGGCTTGTAATTCAAAAAGTATAAGGGATAGATGAAATCTGATGCCACCCTACTGCTTCAGGATCAAAAGTTCTACAAAAGTCTCCATTTGGTCGAAGTTGTCAGAAGACCCCTTATAGGGGTTACGGCCCCTTAAAGGTGAAAAATAGCATTTTTTCATGTTTTTGCCCTATAGTATGAAAATTATTGCAGATAGCAAAAAGCTTTTGCTTGCTTAATTGTTCAGCTCATTTAGCTCTACAAAAAACTCCATAGGGTCGAAGTTGTCAGATGACCCCTTATAGGGGTTACAGCCCCTAAAATAATGTTTTTTCATGTTTTTGGCCTATGAAATGAAAACTATAGCAGGTAGAGAGAAGCTGTTGCTTGCTTAAATGTTCAGCTCATTTACACAATTAAGAATTAATTTTTGCGACCCCCCCTTTTTCACCTATTACGTAATTAGGGGCCAAATGGGGCCAAAATCGAAACTTTTTTATTTGTGGTCCGATTTAAAAAAATTTTTTTGCAAGTTTATTCTTGTCAGGTAGTGAATCCAAATTTGAGAATTAATTTTTGTGACCATCCCCTTTTTATACAACCGCAAAAAATTTGCGGACGTATTATGGTATGATGCTGTCGTCGTCGTCGTCGTCGTCGTCGTCGTTGTCTGTTAACTTTTTAGTGTTTCCACAATAACTTTAGTTCCAGTTATCCGATTGCTATGAAACTTTACAATGATGTTCCTTACCATAAAAGGATGCATTGGATTGATTTTGGGGGTCCCCCCATTTTTCGTTTAGAAATTAGGGGCCAAAAAAGGGCCAAAAATACTACTTTTTTGTTTGTTTCCACAATAACTTTAGTTCTAGTTATCCAATTGCTATGAAATTTGACAGTGATGTTCCTTACCATACAAGGATGAATGGGATTGATTTTGGGGGTCCCCCCCTTTTTTTGTTTCGAAATTAGGGGCCCAAAAGGGGAAAAAAATTCAAATATTTTACTTGTTTCCACCATAACTTTGGTCCTAGTTGGCCTATTGCTGTGAAATTTGTCAAGAATGTTTCTTACAATAAAAGAATGAACCTGATGAATTTTTGCGCCCCCTTTTTCTCCGTTGTGTAATTAGGGGCCAAAAGGGGCCAAAATAAAAACTTTTTTATTTGTGGTCCGATTTTGAAATTTTTTTTTACATGTTTGTTCTTGTCAAATAGCGGATACAAAATTAAGAATTAATTTTTGCGACCCCCCCCTTTTTCCCCCTATTACGTAATTAGGGGCCAAACGGGGCCAAAATCGAAACTTTTTTATTTGTGGTCCGATTTTGAAATTTTTTTTGCAAGTTTATTTTTGTCAAGTAGCGAATCCAAATTTGAGAATTTATTTTTGCGACCCCCACCCCTTTTTCACCTGTTACGTAATAAGGGGCCAAAAGGGGCCGAAATTGAAACTTTTTTATTTCTGGTCCGATTTTGAAAATTTTTTTTGCATGTTTGTTCTTGTCAAATAGCGGATACAAAATTAAGAATTAATTTTTGCGACCCCCCCCATTTTCCCCTTATTACGTAATTAGGGGCCAAATGGGGCCGAAATTGAAACTTTTTTATTTCTGGTCCGATTTTGAAAATTTTTTTTGCATGTTTGTTCTTGTCAAATAGCGAATACAAAATTAGGAATTAATTTTTGCGACCCCCCCTTTTTCCCCCTATTACGTAATTAGGGGCCAAATGGTGCTTTTTTATTTGTGGTCCGATTTTGAAATTTTTTTTTGCAAATTTATTCTTGTCAGGTAGTGATTCTAAATTTAAGAATAAATTTTTTGGGCTGTAATCATAATTTTAAAAAAATTCTGGTTCGATTTTTAATTTTTTCCCCAAACATTATTCTTTAAAAGAGTAGAATACAACATTCAAAATTTATATTTTTAGCCCCTGGGTTGAAAGTCCATCAGAGAAGCATGTGTCAAAAACCTTTGTCAGTCCACCATGGACTGCATGTGTCCAGAACAATAGACTATCCATATTAGGCCTAAAACGTACAGGGTTCAACATGTTGCGGTCGTATCATGCTGCGCTCGGCGAAGCTTTTTATTCACTTGTTTTGTAATAAGGGGCCAAAAGGGGCCGTAATCAAAACTTTTTTATTTCTGGTTTTTGAATTTTTTTTTTGCAAGTTTATTTTTGTCAAGTAGTGAATCCAAATTTGAGAAATTATTTTTGCAACCCCACCCCTTTTTCACCTGTTACATAATAAGGGGCCAAAAGGGGCCGAAATCGATTTTTTTTTAATTCTTGTCCGATTTTGACATTTTTTTTGCAAGAGTAGAATACAAAATTGAAAATTCATATTTTTACCCCCTGGGTCGAAAGTCCACCAGAGAAGCATGTGTCAAAAACCTTTGTCAGTCCACCATGGGCAATATGTGTCCAGAGCAATAGACTATCCATATTGGGCCTAAAATGTACAGGGTTCAACATGTTGCGGTCGTATCATGCTGCGCTTGGCGAAGCTTTTTATTTGCTAATAACTCAAAACTGGTTTCAGATATCAAAATTGTGCAAACATCAAAAAGTGATCAGCATATTAAGATCTACCTGTCCTGAAATTTCGGAAAAGATCTGACTGCTGATGTGGGAGTTATTGTTCTTTTTCCTAATTTTTGCCAAATTTGCACTTATTAAGCCCAATATCTTGAAAACTAACCAAGATATTTTATAAATTTAAATCGCATATGGTTAAGCACAATAATATCTACAAATATATGTATCTGTGTAGTTCAGGTGAGCGATTCAGGCTCTTGGGAGCCTCTTGTTTTAACGTGAAAGCTGGATTTAGTAGTCATTTTCACGGGAAAGCGGGATGACACCCTTCTACTCAACCCCATTGAAAATATAAATGTTTTAAAAGATAAAAACAAAACTTGAACATAAATTGTGTTGCATTTGTGTTAAATTAGTGTAAATGAAGCATTACATTAATTTAAGTTTAAGACAAATTGCCTTTGAAGTGCATGTTTAACATAACATTTATAACACAAATGTGATGGATCCGTCATGACAAAGCTGGATCCGAAGGATTGGATCATTTTACCTGGAGATTGGATGAAAAAAACTGAAGATGTTCAATGATCTTTCTATTTGCATGTCAATGTTAGTTAAGGGCACCAGCAAAAATACATGGCTTCACTGATTTATAAATAACTATTTACATTATCATATGGTCAATTTTTTTAATAAACCTTCAATTAACATTTTTACATGTGAAACTCTTAAAAACATTGGAAATATTTTATGACTGAACAATTTTAAAAATATAAGATAGAAATATTTTCAAGTCATGAAAAAGCAGGAGATGGATCAAATGGTCAGGAGATTTTGACTTCCAACGCGAGTATCACATGTACGATATAACCAATAAAAATAAGATGAGAATCTTATAATTCTAAAGGTTAATGCCACTTAAGGTAGCGCATATTGTATGTAGTATGTCTGCATGTTCTTTGTTTACCATCTTACTACATTAACTAATTAACTATGTAGAAAAGCTAGAATTAAAGTCTAGTGTGCGCATATTTGGATAAAATTGTCCTTGAGGCATTATTAATGTAATTGCACGATGTAGAAACAGAAGGGATATGAACATGATGAAGTATATGTGCATGACACTAAACCACATTATATATGCTGTAAAAAGAAATATATCCGTGAGGGTTGAATTTTTATATATTCTGTTTTTAAAATGCCTTGGGTATGTTAATATTTAAAAAATTATCCTATCTTTGATTGTTGTACATGTACTTATATATATGGTATTTGTAAATAGTGGATGGATGATTTTTGGCCAGATTTCATGAAGTGAAAGATGCGGTTGATAAAATGGTGAATGTTGGGCCGGCAGGCAGTATGTGGGCGGGGAAATAATTTTCTTACAGTTTTCTTAGTAACTTCTTATCACAACCTCTTGATATTTGGTATGCAGCTTAGGCATTGGGTTCCATATCGTGGGATTCGATCTCAGGTCTGTCACTCAACTACTTCCAGTAAAACAGAATCTGGCCATTTTTGACTTTGACAAATTTTTGTTTTGTTTTATATCTACATTTTGTTTTCTGTCTGTTTAGGGAAGGACCCCATTCCAGGTACCCAACCAAGTATCCTGGCCGGCTATGGGGAGGCTTCTAGATACCAAGTTTGCCTCTGTGACGGGACGAGGTCTTAGTCATGATAATTTGAACTATCTGGCATCCAAAGTATTTAGTAAGTGTAACTATTGAATTTTTTTTTGAATGATTTAAAAAAAAATGCAGACAATGATATGCTGCTATTTTCAGCTTTGTTGACTTTCATTGTCAACCAATTACATCTACTTCTGAGTTTTATACTCCCGCTTGGAAGAAGAAGATATACTACATTCTCATTATATTGTGGGTTCCATTGTATCGTGGTAATTACTTCATTTCAACCAAATATTCAACTGTGACGTCACCGTTTCTATGTAGCTACGTACCACGATATTCAAGCTACCAGTATACTGGTTAACCTCTGTCTGTCCTTCCGTCCATCTGCAAGATAACTTTCCTAACAGTTTTCTCAGCAATTTCTCATCATAAGGACTTGATATTTGGTAAACATATGTCATAAGTACAAGGTCCTTTCCAGCATGTACCAAAATTAGGTGTGGCAGATATCTACTTCCTGTTTACCAAATTAGTCAATTTTCCATATAGCTGGTTAGTTACTTGTTGATAACTTTTGTAATGGTTTTCTTGACAAGTACTCAATACACAAAAAAAAATCATAGAATTAGTTAAAGCAACCCTAGAAAACTTTGTTTTACCACTAGACTTTTAAGTAAGTCTTGGGTTTAGAAGATATTACCTATCAAAATTTAGTTACATTGTACAGTAAAAAGTACAGAAAATTTCCCGCCATAATTTTTCCCTATATGAAGATATCTAGACACCAACTATATTTTAAAACATAAAAACTGCATCGGGTTTGCTTTTAAGGTGAAATGAATGGATCTATACCCCAAAAAATTAATTCGGAAATTATCAATGTGCCATCCTCTGCCTGATCCTTGTGAAATAGAACTTAATATTTTTTATGACTTTATGACAGTATGAAGAACTTTATTACAAGTACCAGAATGCTGAGATCTGCAAGATATATACTTCCTGTTTATGGACTTTGTCTTCCGTGGTTTCATTATTATTCGTGGGGTATCAATTACCGTGGTTTTCGTGGGTGGTGTTGACCCACGAAATTTGATACCCAACGAAAAGGAAATTTTACATTGTTCTGTATGCTGCAGACTTAGGAACCAGGAATTTAAGAATCCACAAATTTATCAATTTTTATTAAACGACAAAAATTGGTACCCACGAAAATAAATGAATCCACATTATTTAGTTGTAAGGAAGGTATACGGAGTGAGCAGTGGCTCACACATATACCTTGTGAATCAAGATAACATTCCACACTGTAAATAATTTTGCATTGTCCAATTGTTCCTTCATGCATATATATATAGTGTTTTTTTGGGTACCATTTTTATACGACCGCAAAAAATTTGCAGATGTATAATGGTATGATGCTGTCGTCGTCGTCGTTGTCATTGTCGTTGTCGTCGTCGTCTGTTAACTTTAGTGTATACACAATAACTTTAGTTCTAGTTATCCAAATGCAATGAAATTTGACAATGATATTTCTTACCATTAAAGGATGGATGGGATTGATTTTGGGAGTTCCTCCTTTTTTCGTTTGGAAATTAAGGGCCAAAAGGGGCCAAAATTGTAACTTTTTTGTTTGTTCTTACAATAACTTTTTCAAAATCTTCTCCTCTGAAACTACTGAACAGAATTCAATAAAACTTGGTATGATTGATCATTAGGGTGTCCTGCACTATAGTAATGTTTTAATTTCTGATTCGTCAAAAAACATGGCCGCCGTGGCTAAAAATAGACCAGGGGGGTCAGACTACTGTTTTTGGCTTGTAATTCAAAAAGTATAAGGGATAGATGAAATCTGATGCCACCCTACTGCTTCAGGATCAAAAGTTCTACAAAAGTCTCCATTTGGTCGAAGTTGTCAGAAGACCCCTTATAGGGGTTACGGCCCCTTAAAGGTGAAAAATAGCATTTTTTCATGATTTTGCCCTATAGTATGAAAATTATTGCAGATAGCAAAAAGCTGTTGTTTGCTTAATTGTTCAGCTGATTTAGCTCTACTTAAACTCCATACGGTCGAAGATGTCAGATGACCCCTTACAGGGGCTACAGCCTCTAAAATAATGTTTTTTCATGTTTTTGGCCTATGAAATGAAAACTATAGCAGGTAGAGAGAAGCTGTTGCTTGCTTAAATGTTCAGCTCATTTACACAATTAAGAATTAATTTTTGCGACCCCCCCTATTACGTAATTAGGGGCCAAATGGGGCCAAAATCGAAACTTTTTTATTTAAAATTTTTTTTTGCAAGTTTATTCTTGTCAGGTAGTGAATCCAAATTTGAGAATTAATTTTTGTGACCATCCCCTTTTTCACTTGTTTTGTAATTAGGGGCCAAAAGGGGCCGTAATCAAAACTTTTTTATTTCTGGTTTGTTTTTGAAATTTTTTTTTGCAAGTTTATTTTTGTCAAGTAGTGAATCCAAATTTGAGAAATTATTTTTGCAACCCCACCCCTTTTTCACCTGTTACATAATAAGGGGCCGAAATTGAATTTTTTTTAATTCTTGTCCGATTTTGACAATTTTTTTGCAAGAGTAGAATACAAAATTGAAAATTTATATTTTTACCCCCTGGGTCGAAAGTCCACCAGAGCAGCATGTGTCAAAAACCTTTGTCAGTCAACCATGGGCTGCATGTGTCCAGAGCAATAGACTATCCATATTGGGCCTAAAATGTACAGGGTTCAACATGTTGTGGTCGTATCTTGCTGCGCTCGGCAAAGCTTTTTATTATTTTCTTCAATAATTGTGGTTAACATTATGCTGTATTTCATTTGTATTACAGATGGAAAGTCTACAGATGATTATTCCACTCACATGATAAACTGGGCATTATTTAATAAAGTATGTATTTGAAATGTTGGTAATTTAGTAAAAAAATATATCATTAAATGAATATTAAGATATTGATAAACACAGTTTATTTTGAAGTTTGATAAAAAAAAATTAAAAAGCATATAGGTACCACTTGGGAAAATTTTAAGTCAAAGATGACGGGAGTAATCCCTTTGCGCCAATTTGACGTCTTTTTGCGCCACAACTTAATTGCCCTAATATATCATTTGCGCCAACATTTTATTTGGAAGGGGAAGCTCATTTGCACAAATATTTTGTGTATTCAATTGCGCCACTCACATTGAGTTAAATGAAAATGCAGAAGTAAAGGAATACACTGTAATTACATTTCAATATTTTTGTCGCTTGGGACTGGCATCTTATCTTAAAGTAATAATAAAGCAGTTTTAGGAAAAAAAATGCATTGTAAAAATAATCACTAAACTGTTGTATAATCATAAAATTCGAGCTTTCGCTCTTTTATGAAGACAAAAATTTTGATATATGCATGTACCGGCTAGAAATTCAGCTGATTTTTGAAAGAAGTTTGATACCAATGGCCACTTATTAAGTTCCGTGAACAACATTCCGATTTTTACCGAACATATCAAAACAAACATCATAAATGTATTTTGAAGTAAGAGCATTTAAAGCTCTGGGTTTAATATAATTTCATATTTCTTCTTTATTTGACAAGTAAAACCTTTCCGCTATGAAGAAATACTGATTAAAAATTGTTTAACATGTAAATAATAACAACACACAGGTACCTGTTTTTCTTTTATCGTGCTATATATTAACGGGGCCTATTTAATTGAAAACTCAATTAATTCAATGACATAAGATTCTCATTTGGGGATTTCTAAACCACTTTCTCTTGTTATTGGTATCATTTTAAAGGGGAACGGGAAACGGAAAAAGCAAAACAGTTATAAAAGCAATATGCAGAACATACCTTTTCAGACCATGTTTGTTTACATCCATTTCCTAAAGTATTTTTAGATGGGCTTGCGCGGGCACTTCCGAGTGAGTTCAAACTTGGGTTGTATGCATCTAGTTTGCATAATACAACTCGGGAAGCAAATGATTGTTAAAGACAATTTTTTGTTATATTCTGCAAAAATCCCACTGTTTAATGGACTTTTTGCAGCTTTAATAAAAGTTTATATTAACAATTTATATTTTTAAAGCTTAAAAAGACTCTTAAAATTTTTTTGATTTTTTGATTTATTATTACTTTAACTATTTGAGTTTCAATCATTCATCTTATAGTTTTATGATAAAACATGCAAATGATATAAAAGTGTTTTCAAAACATATTATTTATATAACAATAAAATAAAGTTGGTAAAATTGATAAAATCAAAGGTTATTGTAAAATATTTAAAACAAAAAGTGTCAGTTTTTTTTAGAAGAATGGTTGAAATTTGTACTTACTTCTGGCAACTACTTATCATACTTATGATTTTCATATAATCCACAAAAACTATCTATCAATAAAGATTGGCAATATTTGAGACGACTTGCTGTTGTGAAGCCATATATAATTTATAAGAACATCAAACTATTATGTTATTTTTTCAAGTTCTCGAGTTACTGGTATATTATACCTCTGATGGTTAAATACTTTTACCGGTAGGTTGGTGCAAATAAGTTCTGAAAACTGGTGCATATGAAACCTTATAGAAATAAATATGTGGTGCAATCGATATCTATTAAAATATATAATTGGCACAAATGGAGTCTTCCCAAGAAGACACCCATCAACAACAAAAAAACAGACAACGTAAAACAACTGAATAGCAATTTACAACACTACGTCAAGTCTTAAGGATAAGTGAACTCAGGTGCTCTGGTAGGGTAAGCAGTTCCTGATTACTGCTGCTTACTGCAACAACCCTTGACAAGTCTTAAAAATCAAGTTTTAACAAAGAAAAAATTATGCCTCATTGCTGTTGCAAGTTTGGGGGCATATAGTGGCAAGGTCTGGTCTTCAGTGGATCCAAATTACTGTCAACCAACTTATTTTCGCGAGCGATTTATATTCGTGGATTTCGTGAGGAACAGAAATTTGCGAAATTAAATCGTCACGAAGTAACTCATTTTAATAGTAGTTTAATGGTTTTTACGAGAAATTGCGAAAATAAATAGCCGCGAAATAGCCCTTTGACACAAAAACACGAAATATTGTAGTCACAAAAATAAATTGGTTTACAGTAGGTTTACTTTCAGGTTGAAAATACTTTGCAATGTTGCAAGATGGGGCATTATGTCTTTAGAGATACATGTATTATATTCTTAAAGAATTACATTTTTACGATGAACTGGTTTTTACTTTATTAACAGGATACTCTACCTGGTAGAAACTTTACCTTCTGGGAATGGTTTTATGCGGTCATGAGACTGACGAAAGAGCATCTGAAGAACCTGTGGTGTGATGAGTAAGTCTGTCTGTCTTGATGAACTTGATGAATTTGAAATGAGAGTGAACTCAGGTGCTCTGGGAGAGTATGTCGTTCCTACTTGCTATAGTACACCATCACAATGACAACAATTTATTTAGTGTTGACCAAAAATCAAAAATCTGTTCTCATCATAGAGGTAGAAATCTATATTTGTCGTAAAGCACATGTTTTCCATACAGTTTCACATATGTAGTCTCCTGTTGTATTGCATGTAGCTTCATCTGTAGTACTTTATGGTCAAAAGCTATTTTATTTACTCATCAATTTTCTAAACGGCAACGCTTTAATATGCAGGCAGCATATATATTCCACAGAAGATTGCTATTCTGTATTTTTATAACAGGACAATCATAGGATTTATCAGTAAACAACAGGCCCAGGAATGGCTAATGAACAAACCTCAAGGGACATTCCTATGTCGGTTCTCTGACTCTGAGCTAGGGGGCGTTACCATAGCATGGACTGCAGAAGATCATTCCAAAAGCCCAGGTAAGATCTTTGTTATAAATGTACTTTCATTGTCAAAAATTCTGCTAAAAAAAGGAGTTTTGTTTTTATACCCCACCATACAAATGTCCATTTCATTGGATATTCTTCTGTCTTGTTGATTTCCAGATGATAATCTGAAACCATGTCAAGGCATTTGAACAATATTTTGCACTAGTTTAAACATATTTATTTATCCTGGATTGGGAAACAAGCTAAATGCTTATGTAAATCCCTCTCCAGCTAGCAGTTGGCGAGTGTGGCCTTTGCAGTGACCCCCATTGAGCCTACTCTTATCGAACTCTACAAAGGGGTCTTTAACGTGCATGGGGTATTGCTCTCCACATACACGGGACAACCTTTTTTCGTCCCTTCCGAAGGACTAGCATCGTTCCTTGAGACCATCCTCGCAAATGGTGTCAAGAGATTTTCAGATTTTATTCAAAACTCTCAGACATATATAAATATGTAACATGAGGTCAGACAAAATAAACATGTACAAATATCAAACGACACAATTAAGTACACAAATATCATATACAAAGTAGAGACTCCATAATATATACAATAAATGGTAACTTCATTTATAATCTTACAAAGATGAAATTTTCTTAATAAAAACAGATAGTCTTTTAAGTACAGGAATATTGCAAAGAGATAGCAGTCCGGTCATTTTATTACTACTTGGATGCTCATAATAATATTTTGCCAAGAATTTTTGGCGCAAATTTATAATAATTGCATTGTAACACATAAACAGTACATGGAACTCGTCACCACCAGAATTTTCGCAAAAAGAGCAAATTCTTTCATGTCTTGTAATGTTGTGCCATCTCCCTGTTTCTATAGGCAAATGAACGTTAGACGTGCATAATTTTGTGATCCAAATACGGTTAAACTCTGGGAGTTTAACTAAATAGTTTTCGAGACCAAAAGATGACTTGCAAATAGAGTAAAATTCACCTCTCGAGGAGCTTGCAATATCGCCATACCAAGATTGAATAAACTGATCATGTAGAATTTGCTTAATATAATTGATATTAAGAGAGAGTCGGAAAATTGGTTCATGAAATTTTCACCCCGGACGAGGATCGAACCACGAACCTTGGTGTTAGCCCTACTGTTAAGTACATAATTTAAATGTAAGTCAAGTTTCATTTCCAGGAAAAAGTTGAGAACATGGCAAGGGGGGGGGACTAAATGGGGCAGAGTATATGTAAATGTCCCATTTGATACCCTGTTTTTTATTGAAATGTATGTTTTCTGAAGATGTTTTGATCATTTGTCTTGCAGGTGACAAGCAGGTGTGGAACCTTGCTCCTTATGGTACCAAAGAAATAAACATTCGAACGCTTGCCGATAGAATCAAAGACCTTCCCCAGCTGATTTTGTTGTATCCAGATATTCCAAAGGAAAAGGCCTTCAGCAAGTACTACTCGTCTGATAACAGTAAGTAATGGGACTAACTCATCTTTAAGAATAAGTTAAGGGGGGATAACTCTTGCTGATAGAATCAAAGCTCTTCCCCAGCTCACTCTGTTGTACCCAGATGTTCCTAAAGAGAAGGTCTCCAGCAAGTACTACTCATCTGATAACAGTAAGTAAGGGGAATAACTCATCTGATAAGTCATAACTATGGCAGAGTAACTTTTGCTGATAGAATAAAAAAATGTTCCAGAGCTAACACAGGCAATTTGTCTTAATGTTCAAATAGCATTTAGCTCGATTAACACTTATTTAACATGTAAAGAAAAATGAGCAATTAACCTGTTGTAAAAAAAAAATGTTCTTATATATATTCGGGTTTGTGTTCCATATTTAAAGTAGCAGTAAGAAACTTTGGTTTACCAATAGTAAAAAAAATTACCATTGACCTATTGTAACAGCTGCCAATACATGAATCTAGATTTATTCCATCACCACCTTTTTGAAGCATGTTTAATACCAACTCATTCAATAGGATTAGGAACATACAATTTTACTGGTAAACTTTAATATGTTTTGTATTTTAGCTCAAAACTTACAACCAATAGACGGCTACATCAGAACCCATCTGATAAACACTATTGCCACACCGTAAGTAATCCTTATGTTGTTTGGTTGCTCCATTTATAAATCACAAGGTACCGTATAGCGGGTTATTTTCGCAGGGGTAAATTTTCCTGTTTTTTGTGTAATATGGTTTGTGAAAAATTTCTGCAGATTTTATTTTCGCAGTTTGTGAATGTGTTTATATATAAATTCAATTACATGGATTTTTTGGCAGGATTTATTTTCGCAGTTTCGGTCGACCCTCAAAATTAAGGGAAAATAACCCGCTATACGGTATTTGAAATGATGTCTTTTATATATGAAGTAAATAAAATATGTTGACATCCTGATACTTGTTTTTGAGATCATTAGATTTAAGATTTAAAATATGACGGCATTAGCTCTATTAAGTGTAGAAATATATGAAAAAATAGCAAGAAATTTTAAAAATATGTGAACCAACTCTTGATGACTGAGGAAACTTTTGTGCAAAGGAAATAGGGGATTACCAGGCAATGAAAAAAGGATCCATATTTTAATGTTAAAATCGTGCATGAGGATTCACAAGGGTTTAGATGAAAAGAGGGAAATGATGTAAAAAAAAATATGCCCGATTGTTATATTTTGACAATTTATAAAAAAAAGGAGTTGAACCCCAAAAAGACGGATGTAAAGATTAGAACTTAAGTCTTGAAATTATTGACACCAGTGACGGGAAGAAAATTATGTCGTTACAAATGACATCATGCGAAGAAATTGGCTGGAAAACCCCAAAACACATTCAACAATTAGCCATGAGCAGCACTTTGACATCTTGCCAGATTTGTTCAAAATCCCCAAATATTACACTTGCATAAATTACCTTTTATACAGTATATAAGAACAGTATATGAGATGACGTCATTGATACTTTAATTTTTTTATTCCAGTGGTGCACCAATGAGTTTTGATAATCCACAGACACCACAAGCATACCATTGCCCAGACTCCCCCGCTAGTGTGTCTAGTGTATATAGTGGCATGTCTTCAGTGATGACACCTGGTGGAGGAAATGTTTCAAGTACCAACACTGTGTAAGTTGTTATTGTTGATAATAAACATTTTAATCTCATAGCTTATGAAAAATTGGGCTCCCATAATGGTACCTTTCCTCAGGTAGATGGTTATGTTACGCTTAAATCTGTCTCAAAATTATCCACATACTAAATTGTTACTTGCAGCAATGTAAAAATATCACCCAGATTTACAAGTTTTCATTATCCTTTTACAGTGAACTCTGTCTATGAAGGGCACTGAAGGAATATTGTAAATATGCACTCTATAGACTGGTGCCCTTTTTATAAAATGAACATAACAAAGAAAAATGCATTTGGGAGGATGATCCATTTTTGGCTGGATTTCACTAGTGAAAATACAGGTTATAAAATGGTGAATGTCGGGTGGGCGGCATGTGGGCAGGGAAAATACTTTCAGACCAGTTTTCTCAGCAACTACCAATCACAGCCTCTTGATATTTGGTATGCAGCATCAGCATGGGCTCCCATAATGAGGGATTCGATTTCAGGTCTGTGGTTCACCAACTTCCTGTTTACTGACTAAATTAACTTTTGACATTTATGTTTGATAATAGAAAATTTTCTTAACAGTTTTCTCGGCAACTACCAATCAAAATCTCTTGATATTTGGTATGCAGCATCAGCATGAGCTCCCATAACATTGGAATCGATTTCAGGTCCGTAGCTCATATACTTTCTGTTAAACGAAATTCAGCCATTTCTGTCTTTGACCCATTTTTTTTTTTATTACAGTGGTATGGATCTCATGACCGTAAATGAAGATGAGCTTTTGGACATTTTCCCTACAAGTCTTGACTATAGTGCAGATAGCCTGGAGAACACCATGATGGATATCTTGCAGAATAATGCTTAGAAAAGAAAGTCCTGCTAAGAAATACAGGACAATTTCTGCGGCCATTCTAAAAATTTTCAAAAGAGGACAGGCCATTGTTGAATAACTTCTTGGACCTATTGTTTTATACATTATTTCCATCAATGGGAAAAAACATGTTTAGAGAGAAAAGCCCTGCAGAGAAACACAGGATAACTCTTGCAGCTTATTAAGGGAGGGTACACCATTGTTAAATAAGTTTAAGAACCTCTTGTTTCATAAAGGTCCACATCCTTTTTTACCATCAAGGTAAAGGAAGGTTATGCTGTTCCTAGATCTCATATGAATTTTTTAAAGATAAGAGCAGTCGCAAGCACTTAAAAAAAAAATAATAATCTTCCATGAAAAGGTACAGATTCAAATTCTTCATTATTCTGGAAGATACATCAAATCTTGAATCAGCATCATAATAAAAAAAAACACATCAAGCTGCCAGAGTTTGTTAACCATAAATCAGTTTATTTTCGCTGTGGTTTAATTTTTGCTTAATTTTGCAGGTTGATTGAAATCACAAAACTAAATCCTAACGAAAACAAAACAAAATAAAACTAAATGAAAATATCTATCTAATGAAAATCATATATATACACATTCACAAACCATGAAAATAAACCAACAAACGTTATTCACATATACCTTATGAGACAAAACTGTAAAAATTTACCCTGCGAAAATAACCTGCTATACAGTATCTTTTCCAGACTCTTAAACATTTTAGATAGATATTTCATTTGTTATACCTCCCTGTAAAATTGTTTGGGGGGGGGGGGGTCAATTTGACTGACCATCTGTCAACATATCTTATGTATAAGCAAAATTCTAAACTACTGAATGGATTTTAATGAAACTTTACACGAAAGGAGTACATCATATGGAATAAATAGACTCAAGTTTTTCCCCAATATAGAATTTGAAATGAAGCGGGGATATCCTGGTGCTAAAGAAGACATAGATGGGTCTTTATAAAATTACTTTATATAGGCAAGATTTTATAAGCATGTCGAAAAAAGGGAGGTAACTTTTGGGGAAATTATAAAAGTTGATTCCCACAAAAAATATATTAAACACATTAATCACAGTAGCTGATGTTTTTGTTTCCTTTGGAAGCACTCCAAGGTTCTTTATAAAACATTGTTATACATTTTCATCAATCAATCATTTACATATGAATTTTATTATCATTAATTTTATTCAAAATCAAAATTTTTACATGTCTTTCTTTTAAAATTGTATGAAGTATTTGTCTTTGTAAAATATCTGTTAATCTGCTGAATTTCTTTTATCATCAGCATTTGTTTTATTTTTATACGACCGCAAAATTTTGCGATCGTATAATGTTATGGCGATGTCGTCGTCGTCGTCGTTGTTGTCTGGGAACATTTGGTTTCCGTGCGATAACTTGAGTAATTGTTGACCAATTGTTTTAAAATTTTGATATGATGTTTGTAACCACTAAAGGAAGGTTGGTATTGTATTTGGGGTTTGTAGCCCCTACCGTTTTAGAAAAAAGGGGCCAAAAGGGGCTAAAATGGGTGCATTGACAAAACTGTTTGTTATTCATTCAATTTTGAAAATTCTTTTTTTAATGAATTCCTCATTAAATTGTGTCAACTAAATGTGTCAATGATTTTGATATTTATTGCACCGTTACATTGCTACAGAGGGTCAAAAAGGGGCCACACCCCAAAAATCGACTTTTTTATTTGTGGTCTGATTTTCAAAATCTTTTTTTCATTGGAATCCTTGTGAAAATCCTTGCCTGTGTTTTTCAATCAGATTTGCAATATCTCTTACCGTTTTTGAGAAATTAGGGGTCAAAGGGGCCAAAAACGCCATTTTTAAAAGTTTGTCAATGCAAATAGTTTTATACCAAAAATCAAGTTGAAGTGGGCCTGCCAATTGATATGAAGTTTATATATGATGATTATATCCACTAAAGGAATCTTGGTTTGTATTTGGGGTTTGTGGCCCCTACTGTTTTAGAAAAAAGGGCCAAAAAGGGCTAAAACGGGTGTATTGACAAAACTGTTGTAGAATGTTTATTATTCATTAGATTTTGAAAATTCTTTCTTTGTTGAATTCATCATTAAATTCTGTCAACAAAATGTGTCAATGATTTTGATATGTTTTTCACCATTACATTGTTACAGGGGGCTAAAGACAGGCCACGCCCATAAAATCAACTTTTTTATTTGTGGTCCGATTTTCAAAATCTTTTTTTCATCGGATTCCATGTACACAATTTCCTATTATTTTTTATCGGATTAGCAATATCTTTTACCGTTTTTGAGGAATTAGGGGTCAAAGGGCCAAAATTGTAAATTAATACATGTATAGAAATAAGGCGTTGATGTAAATATATTTGTCAAAAATGCAGTTCTATAAGTCCACCACAGGATGCATGTGTCAAAAAGCTTTGTAAGTCCACCATGGGCTTCATGTGACCAAAGCAATGGACTATCCATATTGGGCCTCCAACGTACAGGGTTCAACTTGTTGCGGTGGTATCATGCTGCGCTCGGCGTAGCTTTTTATTACCATAAGAAATGTTATATTAAATATATACAATGTATGTAGTGATAAACATAACCCTTTCACATCAAGTTATCAAGTTAAAATATGTACAGTACTAAGTTGTGTGAGACAATTTTCTGCCTGTAGCTCATATACTTCCTGTTTACCAAATATTTTGAAATGAAGGCGTCGAACATCTTTCATCATGTCATTCTTCCATTCTAATTGAATTGTTGTGTCTCTGTTTTGTGGTTTGGGGTTAATTTTTTCTTACATTGGTTTTCAATTATGATTCAAAAACAAAACTACAATATAAAATAGCACATCTCGTACTATGTTTTAAACAACTTACTTTATCAAATATGCAAAATTTGGGGAAAAATCATATCACAATCTACTGTTAACCAACTAATTTTTGCTACTCTTATGCCAGAGGGCAATTTCGCATTTCTTCATAACAACAATTATATATACTATAGAAATGAGTTTATTGGCGATGATTTATTTTCATGAATCACCGTTCCTTGCAAAATACACAAAAAATAAATCACTTGCGAAAATTCGTTGGTTTACACTTTACAGTATATGTACTAGCTTTGTAAATATTTCCGTCCATTTGTGTGGCTCCCACAGGGTTAAAAACGATCTGCGACCTGAGGGCTTTTTAAGGGCGACTTCCGACCTGCACTTCATAAAATCGACCTATGCCAAAAAGCAACCTGCGACCTCCGCCAAAATATGCCTTTTAAAAGCGACCTTGTGACCTCAGACCCCTTTTAAAAGCGACCTTGCGACCTGAGGGGGGTACCCTGTGGGAGCCCCATTTGTCAGTGAAATATTTTTTTATTTGAGTAATATAGGGGCTGATTGAAAAGTTTGAAAAAAGGGGGGCAACCCACATATCAATATGAATGAAAGGGAGTTCCAGACCAACTTTTGCCATAAATCTACACAATAATAACAAAATGTATTAAGGGGGTACAGAACACCTAAGGGAAATAACTCTTAAATATCACTTGAATGTTTTAGTCAGAAGAAATCAAGCTTCTTAATGATCAAAATAGGATATGCCGCAACTCCATTATGTTCAATGAAAATTATCCCAAGAAACCTATGGTTCGATTTTCTTAAGATTATGCAATTAAATTCATTTGACTAAAGTACATATTTTTGCTAATTTTCAAGAATATTAAACTACAAAATTTAATTTTAGCCAAAGTGTTGGGTACCCCCTTAAGGAAAGGCGATGTTTAATGCCCATAGCTTCTCTATGTTACTTTATGTATCCACGCTTATTCAGTTAATTCTTTTTCTTAGTTGTATTCACATTAAATTTGATATACAGAATCAAATGCTAAAGATAATGAAAATGAGGAATGTTAAAGTTTTAGCTCACTAAACACTTTACTTCTAATTTGAATTGGAAAAAGATTTTTATTATATACATGTATCAGTATTGTAATTATTAGATGTTTTTGTATAAATAGATTTTATCGGTAGCTGAGCTACACACATTTTAACCTTATTGTTATGTATATATTAATTGCTTATGTAATGTATCTGAAAGAAGCTGTTAAATATGCTTGCTTAGGTCGATTGAGGTGTTCAATGATGTTACAATGCATAATTCTTTTAAGGAGATGCTTTTCTGGTCCCATCCTTTCACACAACCGTTTAAACTTACATCATTATAACTTATAAGCTGATCATATGTTAAAAACATGTAAGAGAATTCTTATGCAACAAAAGAATTACAACTTGTTTATGTCCTGATTATGGCTGCAATATTGCCAACCAGACATTAAGCAAACAACAATCATTCAAACAGCACAAGAACAGATTGGTGAAATCCAAATTTTCATACCCCAACAAAGTATGAGGTGTATAATCACTCTGTCTGTCTTACCGTCTGTCCTTCACATATTTCATAACTGCAACTTCTCCTAAACCAAAGGGTGGATTTTAATGAAACTTTCCTTCAAGGAAGTACAATATATGGAGATGTGCATAAAGATATTTCATTGCTTTCAGAAACGTTTTAATGGAGATATTTTGGACTTCTATTTTATCTAATATGAAGTTGATGGTATTCTTACATGAGTGTACATGCAGAACTACTAATTCAGTTGTAATTAAAATTTTTAATTAGAGAATTTTGTAAACCTTAGACCAGGAGGCATATTTCATTATTTGTTGGTGTCATTACATTCTTAATTGATTGTTTTTAAGTTGAATAAAATTATTATATATCACTGCATGAGATATTGTTATTTTAAGCTCCCATTTATAAGAATGGTTTCCAAAAGGTGAAAAGTGCACTTGCAAATTGAATCATTGGGCTGTACCTTAATTTCCTCCCAGGTTTTTCCCCATTATTAATCTCAAGAAAATGACAAAGATATATAGTTTTAGGGTAGAAGGGGACATAATTTTTGCTGGTAAAACCAAACTTTTACTTTTCATGTAAATATTGATAGATGGAAAAATTACCAAGTTCAAATAGCCATAACTCCCAACAAATTTTCTAATTACTTGCACATAATATACTAACTATTTGCAGTTTAGAGGAGATGAGTCGGTAACAGAAAATCACTTTGTTCTCTCCCCAAAAGTGTTGGAAGGCATAAAGCTTACATATAGCCGTCCACCAAAAAAAAAGAAATAAACATTACAACAGAGGAAAGCTTTCCAACATAAGTGAAATGCAAAGGCCCAAAAACATTTTACCTCCAATATAAGAGAGCCAGATTTTATTTCTTCACAATGGTTTATGCGCATTATGATATAAGGAAGAATACTGTTTTTAATTCAATTTTATTTCAGATATTGATAATGGTACTAATACAGTAAAGCATAGACTTGCTACAAGTCCCTTTCTAATAATAATTACTTATGAAAAAAAAATAATTCAAATGGCCATTTAGTATATCAAAGGGAAATTTGAGATTTTGTGGTAGAAAGACCTCTCTCTGAAACAATCAGAGATATTTCTTATCAGTGGAATATAATATCTTAATTAGAAAATGAATAACTAAATATGGGACTCGTAGCAAGTCTAGGGTAAAGCACTTCATTTTATATTTATAGAATATGAACAAAGCAATATATACAGATATGATAATACAAAACATATATTATAAAAAATATATTAAACACATATGTCAATCAAATACTTAAACCAAGGAATTATATAGATCTATATTAATATAATTCCTTGCTTAAACACACAAAATGAGTATACATGAAGGTGTCAATAAATACTATGATTTTTTTGGTCTATTGAGTTAAAATAAACTATCAAATAACCATCACTTTTTATTTGAACTGAATACTTTAAAATATATAACTTATTTTTGCAATCAAAACAAACTACTATGTTTCATTTGAAATGATACTTGTTAAAAATTCTTGAGGTTATTTGAAGTTTAAAATAAAAACATCTTTTTTTTCTTAAATAACTTCATAAACTGAATTTCATTTCATTTCATATTTCAAATGAATGTGTCAACCACAGCAACAAAACAATTGAGAACAAGTATTTCTCATTGATATTTGTTTAATGCAGAGAATAGGGGGATGAAGAATTTGTTTAAAAGGGGTATAACCTGATATAATACTTTTAATATCATTTGATGAAAAAGGGGGGGGGGGTGTACTAGGTAAACTATGTCGAAAAACTGCACGAAAATAACTTTACCTAAGAAGAGGGGATTCAATGATTTCCATCACTCGACCCCCCCCCCCCCCCTCATTTAGACCAGTCACAAGAGGGATTTGCTTGCAGGCCTGGTTAAATAATTTGTGAAATATATGTTGAATCTGGAGAAAAGACGAAAATTTAGAGACAGGGGTGGGATAATTGTGATCATCTTGTAATCAAACGCATTTTGTGGTGTAATTCATGTAATCAGTAATCATGGATTTATGATTACATGTAATTGTAATTTGTGATATTACAGCAGGGAAAAAGATTCCAAAGATAGCAATATTTGGGTCACTTTTGTAAAAAATCTGAAAGTAAATGAAATAGCAAAAGAAAAGGAGATTCCAAGTCACAGTCCCTTAACTGATCGTTACAGTGCTTAAAAAGAATGGAAAATGAATATGAGATCAAATTCTTTTTCAAACATGCAAATACGCAAACATTCAGCCATTTCAATCCGGACTTCTCGGTGGTTTAACTTAAGGGACGAAGCATCCAGGTCTTGTATTAAATAGTTCTGTTCATTTTCTAGGAGAACATGTAACTGATAAAAGCTTTTTTACATCAGGTCGTGTAAAATACCCCTTGCAATAATTGTCTTTTGAAGCATCATACACAGGAATTATGTCTTTATATTTTGTCCGTTTTCTTTCCGTCGTTATTGCGTCATTCACGTACATCTGTTCACGTTGGCGTATTTCATCTACCGTCGGCGTGGCTTTGCATCTATGCCGGACGCTTAATTTGTTTAAATTGTTGTTCTTCGTTTCTGAATCCCTCTTTTCTTTCATTTCCTGGAAAGATAAAACACATTTTATGATATTTGTCACAATTACATTTTCGATTAAATTTCAAAGCAACTTCTACTCAGGGTGGCTACGCATCGTCTAAACCTGAAAAAAGCATTTTAATTTCAGTTGGAGGTTAAGTTCCTGGAAACCATTGAATTTTAGTTAAGGGTTGAAGATCTTGGAAAACTCGGATTTAATTATACCCTTGACTTCAAGAAACCCTTGAATTTGATAGTTGGACAATTAAAAGGTCGTGTTTCACATTCAGGTGTTCTCAAAAAAGTTTCGACGGTACAGACAATTAAAATTATTCATTCTTGAAAATAATTAATAAACCTGGAAGATCATGGAAATTAAAACCACCGAATTTTGTTTTACCAAGGTGGAAACCCTACAAGAATACTATTGGACTATATAAGCTATTAATCTTCCAAGCATACGAGAACCATCGTCTTAGGACATTTTGAGTCATTTCAGATGACTCGAAGACTTCCGGCTATTCATATTTTCTATTCAATGATTCAGTGTAAAGTTAAAGCTGATCAACCAGCACACCTCTTTGGAAGTCTTTTTATACCTTCGTGTCGATCGAAGAAGAGGGTACCTTTATTGCTCACTTGTGGCCAACCGCTTTCGATTAAGTTATGAAATCAAGCAATTGTTCCAGGTCACCGCTGGAGACTTAATTTTTGGTGGCTGGAAAAATAAAAAATCGCACAAGCAAGATGCATGATCCATCAGAGGAGGGCGCTCATCATTCAATTGGATTATTCAATTTTCAAAATTTTGACTTTCAACATTTTAGACCTTAGCTTCACTGAAATAAATTCTTAACTTGCAACATGGAGCATCCAAACTTCGGTAGCTCAAAACCCAACTTTCCGATCGACTTCTTACTTTCTAAATTTGATAATGTATTAAGTAATTAAATAAATTATATAGCTAAAACCAGTATGGTTTACCTCTTCATTTGATATTAATTTATTCAAGTCGTGTTCATGCGTCGGCAGCATTGTTATTTTTATTGCTCTGCTACGCGTTGCGGCGTGGTGCTTTATGGTCATGCAAATAAATCGAAGGACACATGAAAACATGCACGTCCCAGCCATGAACACTTGAATGATTTATCATTATAAGGTTTCTACTGCGCCCCCTTTAAAAGCGCAAGAGTTCATTGAAATTGAAGAAATCCATATTATAGCATAAACTTTTCTCGCACCCCAAAAGTTTACTTTACATTCAGTTTGAAAAGTCAGTTGCAGTTCATGCTTTTCTCCTACGTGAGAAGCATATGATTACCAAAGTGCCATTCAAATATCGTAAGACACAAAGGAAAATCTTGACAAAAGCAGAACATGATTGCGTAACAAAATAAAACAACAAAACAACGACGAAAAACTTCACAATCAGCAACATGAAAATAAGTGAAATCCATAGAGCGAAACCAGGTGCCCCGGGAAGGTCAAAGTTTTTAATTTATTTTTATGCTGAGCAAAGTGTTCGGATAAGAATATAAATTCATTACCTTAAGTAATCCCAACAAAAGAATGAGCATGATTTGTTTAACTTATTAGTACTTCATAATATAAAAAATACATTTTATCTTCAAAATTTCTATTTTCGATCCAAAATGACTGTACCTTGCTATACCAATCAATGGCTTCTTTGACCTGTCCCGTTAAAGTTTTTCCATAAACCTCCGTGATTTGTTCAATGTAACTCTCTTGAGAAGAAGATCTTGCAGTGTCAGGAACTTTCCAAACGTTAAGTGTCATTTTGTCAAAGTCCCCTAACCAGAACTAACTCAAAGTATTTCGATATCAAGGCACGTATTCCGTTTAAAATGCAACCTAATAATCCCTTCCCCTTTTGTTTCATAATTAAACTTTTAATCAATAAATATAATACCACTTCAAGATTAAAAAATAAATACTCAAGGACCTATATAGCCTTTCATCGACCTTTTGGGTTTATTTGATTTTGCCGGATTCAAAGAGTACGGTGACATAAGAATGAAATAAAAAAAAGCCGACGGAGGCGTGTTTCCTTCTTGGGCAACAAGCTTATGCAGAAAAATCTGATTCCGGTTTCTGGCAGAGGAAACCGTGTTTACAATGTCCACGAGTAGTACAAGAAGTTGTCCGGTTAATTGAATTTAAGAGTTTTGACACGTTAAAATCGAAAACTCGTGATGATAAAGTTTTCACTAGAAACCAAATACATCACTTTAGCATGAAACGTCAGGTAGAAAAGCAAGCACGAATTTCTGACAAGAGTTCTCAACAATAAGGTTGCAAGTTGTTTGTCCCCCTCTTAACTTTCAAAGTGTCTCGTTGATTTTGTTTTAAATTCTACTTGACATTTTAATGGATGTCACCATAATGCATTTTCCATATCGGCAGCAATGACAAAGACAATTTGCACGGTGTTTGGTTGGTCCTTGAGTTTCATGAAAATTGTTCGCTCTCTTGGTCTTTATACGTGGGCGAAAAATAAGTGGACAATAATGACTAAAAGTGTTAGGTGGAGCACCACATTGTTTGCATTAACTTTTTATAAAGTGACTTAAACAGAGAGACATTTTCGTTCGTCCGTCCATCCGTTTGTTACAAACTCATGAAACAGTGGCAGAAAACTTATGTGTTCACTTTAGAACGGACTTGTATCACTGATAAAGCTATTGCTTTCAAAATTCTAGTTGCTTTTTTTTAAATAATTGTAGCTACCCTTAAATGAAGGAAAACTAACAAAATATATCAATTTAGGTCTTATAAGGTTGCCGCTCATTAAAATGATTTTATTGATTTTAAGAAATATCATTACGTAATATTCGCTACCAATATTTAACGGTGATTTTCCCCAAACTATTATAGACCTATTTAAACACATTGAACTGTTTAATAAGCAATAATTTACAGAAATGTGTTTCTAGACCTATTGGAATAATTTCTCCTAATCTACAAAAGCCCTAAGTTTATCCTGTTGAGATCTTATGTTTGCCATTTTACTTGTGCCGTGTAAACACAAACTAAACTTCTCAATTGATTTATTTACTATTTTATACACTAACAAGCCATCCTTCATAATCCCCATGTTTATTTTCTCTTGATAAAAGTATATTTTATTTGTATTGAGAATCGATAATAATATCAACTTCGATGATCTTGTCCCCGTGTGTAATTCCCGATTATCCCCGCGAAAGCCACTAGGGGGGCTGAAATCTGAAGCGCGGTGTCTTAACACCTTGCCAATTGCTTATAACGGAAAAATGTCCAATGCAATGAAAATTATTGATGATTTGATGACAAGTTATTAATCAAAAATATGACAGGCATACAGACAAACACGTTAATCCTTTAATTACATTCCTTGAGTGTGGATAAGTATCTGCACAACAGCATGAAGCTTAATCAAAGAGGACAATAGTCAGGCTAAAAGTGTCATCAACACCCGAGTCAAGCCACATTCAAGCAATAAGTTACAGTTTTATCAAAAGTCGGAAACCAAATTGATATAATTTCAAAATTTCAAATTTTCAACTCTCCTTACTCACTGATATATCATTGACTGAAACAAAAAGGATAAATAAAGGGACCAGGTTTTCAAAATTACTTTTTTCATATAATTTAGAGAAATGGTGTTGGGGATTTTTGTTTGTTTAACCATAGATATAAAATAAATTACATATATAAGAGAAATATAGGTATCTTTCCCTTGTATAAAACAACTTAAAATCAATTTTGACAGACAATATGAATTAAAATATGAACTGAATGTGGTAAATCTTGTACAAATTGTGTCAATTATTACGTATTCAGTATTGTTCGTGGCAAATTCAACGAAAATAAGATGTGCCAGGCAAGTCAAAGTAGGTTAAATATGACAAAACTTATACAAAGGGCTTCATATTTACTTAATTGCAAGGTTTCGAAAGTGCCTTTTCCCTGTCTCTGAGATTTGGCAGGCATATCTAGTTGAAATACATGGTGTTAATTGACATTTATCAATGTTATTATTTGTGCCATTGGCAATGGAAAAAGATGTGGCAAAAAAAGGTGCTGCTGCAATATTTACCTTAATTGCCTGGTTTCTGTCAAGTATCGCCTGCGTCAGTGGCGATTTGAAATAAGACATGGCGAATCTGTCATGCATGGCGTCGTAATGTGGGATGATATTGCTGCGTCTGGCTTTGTGGTACTTGTGGGTTTTAATTGCGTCATTAACGAACCCCTTTTCCATCTGTTTCATCTTGTCAATGGAAGGGAGGGATTTGATGGTCGTCTGTACCGTATCTTTCCGCCACAAAGGGCTCCCAAACGTGACCCATGCCATTCCCTACAAAAAGTTTCAAACATATTCCTTCAACTACAACAAATACTCAGAAATCATTAAAGAACTTATTTGGATAATTTTGCAACTTAATTAGTGAAAAAGATAGTTTAGACAGTTAGTCCCAAGCACCACAGATTTGGCCATATCGGAAAGATGGACATGAAAGAAGTGATAAAAAAAACAGGAAATGATGATGAAATAAAGTGAGGGTGCACCATTATAGCCAAAAACTGTGGTTTGCTTTTAGGTCCGTTGTATTATGGAACATTCATAGTTTAATTTAATCATTCTCGTGATCAACTCAAAATTATGAAAAGAGTTATATTTTCAAAATGTGTATACAATATGGCTTTATGTAACTTTAACTGATGAACAAACTTAACAGAAGTTATATTGTAGGGTATGGAGCCGGGGCTGCGGTGATGTTACTATGGCATAGCTTCTGTTATGTATGTCATCACATCTTTCGAATTAAGTGACATGCAAAAGTTTGGTAAAATGCGACAATTAAGCTAATAACAAGTTAACCTTTGCGCATTCGTAGCATTGGTGCATTGGAACATTGTAAGAACGGACAAACGGACGGACAGACATACAAGCCTCTGCGATTAAACGAGATATAAAAAGAAATTACGACGAAGCTTGCTCTTTTAGAGCGAATAAACGGACAAACAGACATAATAAGCAGATGTTTTAGCACACAAATAAGACTGGCCTTACTTTATCAAACAAAATCAATCGCTATTGATTCTAAAACATTTTTTCTTACCGGGCCATAGCCTTTATTTCTCTTTCTTCCATACATTCGATATTTCCAGCTACTAGTATATAAAATGATTCGATCCTTGATCCACGTGGGTAGGATAAGATAGTAAGACGTTAAGAGGATTAAGTGGATTATCGCTGTCTAAATATTATCTTACTCTCGTTATATTGTCAAATCTTTAAAAACTTTCGATGATTCAGTGAAAATCTCGGATTTGTAGCAGTTTTCATTGTTTTGAAATGCACTAAGTTATTTCGGAAATAATTTTAATTGGTAAAATTTTGGATTACTGTAAAACGAGCCAGGACTTTTACTTTTCGTGCATTTGTTAATAAATGGTTACGCTGTCTTAGATATGTGTTTAATCTGTCTAATTGTGTCTTTAACTATCTACAAAATTTCACTGTACAATTTGTATTACTGTTTCAAATGTCATAAAAAATGTTACGTAGGTTGTCTCCCAAGTGCACAAAATTTAATAAAAATCCGACATACAGTTTCTAAGAAAGCAGACGAAGCACAAAGGTAAATGTGACGGGACAGAATGGCCGAAAACTCTTTTTTTTCTTGTCTAACAACTTTCGTTTGCATGGCATTAAAAAACATATTACTCTTATGACTTGACCGGATCACTATGAGCATACCAGCCACTATGCTCTTCTGCTCAACATTTTCGGTGTGAAATTTCGTAGTTCTATCTACGCAAGTTTGAGCTGTTTGATATTATAGATTCTTAGGAGAAAACAACGGGAAAACATGGTAGGGAAACGGGGGTTCATTTGTTGAATTTGCTCTGAACCGTTAAGCATTGGTAATTAAAAAAATAATACTTAAATAAATTAGGCTTATAAAAGGTTACAAATGCTTTTTGTATTGTTACAATGATTTAATATGATTAATGTTTATTTCTTATCTAGTCTTACCTCAGTTTTATGCATTGAATCTATCCCCTGTTTCTAGAGTAAGACAAAAACCGTCATAATTTATTAAAATTGGATACATGTATATTTATATTTCATTGGATAAATTGGTCGTCAACACCGCTGAGTATGTTTTTCTTTTTATCTACCATTGAAATGTTTAATTGGGGCCATTTATCTTAACGCAAACATAAGAAAGCTGTCATATACAGTTGCGCATTATACAAATATTTTAGTTTGAAACAGTTTAGGTTTTGACATGTATAAATATTACAGGTTTCGTAATTGTGACCTGCAACTGTGAAAAATATTGCGTAGCAAGTAAATATTGCATAATTATATACGATTTAAATTGTAAAAAATAAAATACACAGGCAGGTGGACGCTTAAGTTCAAATTCTTAAAGTGAAACAAATAAACGAAAAGGCTCAAAAGCTTTGGTTTCCTCGGAATATTTTTTCCACCCCCTAAAAAGAAATTGTAGATGTAAAGGTATTCGTAAAATCTCTGAATCGTGCATAAAAGAAACTTTTTGTAATAAATTAAAAATTAGTGATTTTATTTTGTTTTCTCTTGATTTGTTTAAATTTAATTTGAAATTACCAATAAGATCTTCAAATCATGCGCATTAGAAATTTTAGCGACAATTTCATAAAATGTGATTTTCTGATGACATTTTTCAAAATTTTTGAACTTTGTCTTTAATCAAAATTGTTCTTACCGTTGACATTGTGATCAATTTAATCAAAAAGTGTGAACAAAGTTCGCTGTCAATTCAACCTGCTTAATTTGTTTGAAAATTGATTCTCTAAATAACTGAAAATATTTAATGAAAATATTCAATAAAAATCAAATATGAAATAAATATAAATACAAATATTGAAGAAATCGACTCGTTACTGGATTAAATACATAATAAATCAAGTAGAATTTAATAGAGAAATGTATTTAATTTGAACATGTTCAACCCATTACCGGATAAAAAGGTTATCCCCTCAACCAACTTTAAATAAACTTATCCCAATCTTTTGAAAACATATGTTATACAACAATTTACAAATTGATCAATCGTTTAAAAATTGAAGATTGTAATACCAAGAGTGTTAAGTGATTTGATTTTAAAGTGCCATTTAACTAATAAGACATTGGAAACTGTGAAATAGATTTTTGGTGTTGCCAAATATACCATTTTTGAAACAAACAAAGTTTAAAAACAAACCAAAATTAATGTTAGTTTTTGCATGTAAAAACAATGCCTCCTGGTTTCCCCCATTTTTTCTAATTCCTAAAGATCCATAAATCCCAATAAAATTTGAGGATTAAAATTTCCTGATAATGCACACTACTAAATATGGTTCCCTTCCAACATACCAAGTTTCGTTGAATTCTTTTCAGAAGTTTCAAAGGAGTTGGACTGACAAGGTGAAAACTTCAAACGGTCATAATTAACTCCCACAAAAAATTAAGAATAAAAATTCCCCGGTAATAGTCGTTATAATGTTATATCAAGTTTCATTGATTTCGGTTCAATAGTTTTAGAAAAGTTGCGATGACAAACTTTGTGACAAACAGATAGGACAAAAACAATATGTCTCACCACAAAAGTGGGGAAGACATAACTTCCCAAGAGACATTTATGGTGCTAAAAAGCTCCTATCTGCAGTAATATTTATTCAAAAGAAACAAAAAACAACACCTAATATTATTTGATATTTTCGATTCATTAGAAACTTTTATGCGCTTCTTCAACCTGGGGCCGTGTTAACGAAGGTGTCCTAGGATTAGGACATGTCTAAGGATGGTCTTTGGACATGTCTCGGTCCTAAGTCGTGTTATTGAAGGCATCAAGTTTCATTGATTTCGGTTCAATAGTTTTAGAAAAGTTGCGATGACAAACTTTGTGACAAACAGATAGGACAAAAACAATATGTCTCACCACAAAAGTGGGGAAGACATAACTTCCCAAGAGACATTTATGGTGCTAAAAAGCTCCTATCTGCAGTAATATTCATTCAAAAGAAACAAAAAACAACACCTAATATTATTTGATATTTTCGATTCATTAGAAACTTTTATGCGCTTCTTCAACCTGGGGCCGTGTTAACGAAGGTGTCCTAGGATTAGGACATGTCTAAGGATGGTCTTTGGACATGTCTCGGTCCTAAGTCGTGTTACTGAAGGCATCAAGTTTCATTGATTTCGGTTCAATAGTTTTAGAAAAGTTGCGATGACAAACTTTGTGACAAACAGATAGGACAAAAACAATATGTCTCACCACAAAAGTGGGGAAGACATAACTTCCCAAGAGACATTTATGGTGCTAAAAAGCTCCTATCTGCAGTAATATTCATTCAAAAGAAACAAAAAACAACACCTAATATTATTTGATATTTTCGATTCATTAGAAACTTTTATGTGCTTCTTCAACCTGGGGCCGTGTTAACGAAGGTGTCCTAGGATTAGGACATGTCTAAGGATGGTCTTTGGACATGTCTCGGTCCTAAGTCGTGTTATTGAAGGCATCCTAAAAAGGGCATGTCCTAAATTTGGTCCTAAAGGACTAGGGTTGATAAGGGCCATTTTTGGCCCCAAAATTATTTTTGTTTGAATTTAAGTAAAAATTGTGACAAGACTTAGTTAAATGTCAGTACTTTAATGCTTCATAGACAATTTAATATTTTCGACCATACTGTGACGTCATAGTGACGTCAAAATTGAACAAATTGCACAAAATTGACCAAATCGGCATTTTTTTAGCATATTTTTAATAAGTTTTGCTCTGGAAAGTGACCGCAACACCCATGTACCACAAAATCCTTTTGGTAACAAATTAAGTTGGTCCTGAAAAATATTTTTCCAAAGAATCTATTTGGTACATGGCTGTACACACTACTATTGAAAACAAAATAAGCATGAAAATGATGTAAAAACCGCTAATTTTGACCAAATTTTGAAAATCTTTCAACTTTTTAATGCCATTTTCTATATATAGATTAAATGGATTGAAATAATTTTCATTGTTTATTATGTCCCTGACCCTTGCCTAACAAAACAACACAATGAATGTAGAATACTAGAACTTTTAATTTTCAGCAATATTTTGAGGCCAAAAACAGGCCTTATCAGCCCTGGTCCTTTAGGATGTGAAAATTGCTGTCCTAGGACCATCCTTGTGCCTTTAAACTTAGAAAAAGTGTCTGAAATAGGTTTTATCTCCTTGAATTATGGTTGTGAGTGGCCAAACTCTTATTTTTGATATTTTACTTTCTAAATTTAGCAAATCCCAAACAGGAAGTGGAAGTCTCACAGGTCTGAAAGTTGCTTAGGACATAGAGAACGTCATATTGAACCATCCTACCAATTTTCAAACAATTCCCATGTATGGTTACTGAAAACAGCTTGAAATTTTCAAGTCAATTTCATATATTTTATATGGTCCCAACCCGAAACAGGAAGTAGATGTCCAACAGGTCTGAAAGTCGCTTAGGACGTACAGTTTGTCATACTGAGCCATCCTACCAAGTTTCAAATCATTCTCATGTATGGTTTCTGAGAAAAGCTTGACTGAAATTTTTCATAGTCAAGTTCACATGTTATCACATTGGCCTAAGTCCCAAACAGGAAGTAAATGTCTGACAGGTGTAAAAGTCGCTTAGGACGTACAATCCTACCAAGTTTCAAATCATTCTCATGTATGGTTTCTGAGAAAAGCTTGACGGAAATTTTTCATAGTCATGTTCACATGTTATCACATTGGCCCAAGTCCCAAACAGGAAGTAAATGTCCAACAGGTCTAAAAGTCGCTTAGGATGTACAATCCTACCAAGTTTCAAATCATTCTCATGTATGGTTTCTGAGAAAAGCTGGACCGAAATTTGTACGGACGGATGGACACGAGTAACACTTCATGCCCCCCCCCCGACATGTCTTCGTGGGGACATAAAAAAGTTTTCTTTCTGCAATATGTGAACTGTACGAGTGCTACAATGAAGATATCTAAAAGAGCCTTGATGTGGTAGCAAATTTCTACCTTTTAAAAGTATCTTGGATGTAGAATTTAGGTCACACATTGAAATGTTGCACTATAACATACACATCAGTTTGTTCATAATGACTGATTCTGACAATCAAAGGAATATGCAAATTACACAAATTCAAATCTATGGCCTGAATTAACCCAGGACCACCAATTTTTTTGAGAAGCCTGTACCAAGTCTGAGGACCAATGCAATCTTCATTTTCTAAGGTATGTCTTTTCCTGGCTTTTTTGTCTTTTCTTCTTGGGCATAAGAGATTACATACATGTGATTCTCCCGCCGGGGAGATAAATGAAATTTGTTCAGTACCTATCTCATTTATTAGGTTAATAAATGAAATGTTTATTAACCTAATAAATGAGATAGGTACTGAACAAATTGTTGATATGCCAACCAGAAAAGAGAACACCTTGGACTTGTTTTGTACAAATCAACCATCTTTAATCACAAAAGTTAAAACAATACCAGGAATATCTGATCATGATATTGTTTTGGTAGATACCATATGTAAACCAAAAAGAGCTAAACAAACTCAACATAAAATTTATCTGTGGAAAAAGGTTGACCTTAATAAACTTAAATCAACAACTAAAAACTTTATTACCAACTTACTATCACAAAAGGAAAACAGTTTCTCTGTTGATGACTTGTGGAATGAATTCAAAAATGGTGTAAATAAGATAATTGAGAATAAGGTACCAAACAAAATGACTAAGTCTAAATACACCAATCCCTGGGCAAATTCAAAAATTAATAAAATATGTAAACAACAAAGAAGAGCATTTAATAAAGCCAAAAAATCTGGTAAAAAAGAACATAAAGATAAATATAAGAAAATAAAAGCTACAGCCCAAAGAGAAATAAGAAAAGCCCAAAGGCAATATATGGAAGAAGTTATAAGTCCCCAGTTAGATGAAAAACCCAAATCATTTTGGCAATTTATAAAAAGTAGGAAAACTGAAGCATCAGGTGTGAGTCCCCTTCGTGGTAAAGATGGATTACTTTATAGTGACAATATAACTCAAGCTAATATCCTAAATGAACAATTTAAAAGTGCTTTCACTAGAGAAGACACATCTACAATTCCTTGTAAAGGAACAAGCCCTTACTCTGATATGCCAGACATAAAAATAAACTTAAATGGTGTCATTAAATTACTAAAAAACATTAATCCCCACAAAGCCACTGGCCCAGACAATGTACCATCTTATTTTTTAAAAACCTTAGCAGAAGAAGTTGCCCCCTTTTTGACTTATTTTTTTCCAAAAGTCAATCGATCAGGGCTGTGTCCCGTTAGACTGGAAGCAAGCTAATGTTGTGCCCATATTTAAAAAAGGTGACAAACATAATGCTAGCAACTACAGGCCTGTTTCCTTAACAGCTATATGTTGTAAAATTTTGGAACATATATTAACTAGCAATATAAGACAGCATTTAGATAACCATAACATCCTTCATGATAGCCAACACAGGTTTCGTAGTTAACGCTCATGTGAAACACAATTAATCATAAGTATTCAAGATTTAGCTAAATCCTTAGCAAATGGTGATCAGATTGATATTATATTATTAGATTTTTCTAAAGCTTTTGATAAAGTTCCGCATCAAAGATTAATTCATAAATTAGATTATTATGGTATTAGAAATCAAAACTTAAATTGGATTGCAGATTTTTTGGCAGATAGGCAACAACAGGTTCTTTTAAATGGTACGAATTCTTCAAAATTGTCTGTTGACTCGGGTGTGCCACAGGGCACTGTTTTAGGCCCAACCCTATTTCTTCTTTTTATAAATGACCTGCCAGAACATGTTAATTGTAACGTTAGGCTTTTTGCTGATGATTGTTTACTCTATAGAAAAGTCAACAATGATAGGGATGCCAAATTATTACAAAATGATCTTTCTAATCTAGAAAAATGGGAAAAAGAGTGGCAAATGAACTTTAATCCTGAAAAATGTTACACAATTCATGTTTCCAAAAAAAATAAACCAACAAATTTTGATTATAAACTGCATAACCATACCCTAGAATCTGTAAAAGAAAGTAAATATCTAGGCGTAACAATAAGTAATGATCTAGACTGGGGGCCTCATATAAATAACATTACTTGCAAGGCAAACAAAACATTAGGCTTTTTAAGAAGAAACATGAAAATTGTACTCAAAAAGTTAAAAATCTTACTTATACTTCACTTGTACGCCCGGTTATTGAATACTCCTCATCAGTTTGGGACCCTTACAAAAATAATCAGATATCTCAGGTTGAGCAAATTCAAAGAAAGGCTGCAAGATATGTTCTGAATAATTACAAAGACAGATCTCCAGGTGCAGTCACAAACATGTTAAATATTCTAAAATGGGAAAGTTTGGAAAGTAGGCACAAAAAATCAAGATTAACTTTATTATATAAAATCAATTGGGGGTTAGTAGAAGTTCCAAAGATATGTTAAATAGATCTGACAGGCGTACTCGGGGGGAACATAAATTCAGGCAAATATCAACAAATAAGGATGTATATAAATATTCATTTATTCCAAGAACAACAAGGGGTTGCACTAAGTCGTGCTAAGCATACCCCACTCGAGTATTCAGAAAACAGGACGTAGATGACTGACTTGCCCAGAAAGGGGAGGCACAGTACAATGCATCATGCTTAAGCTTTATACTAAATTAGAAATTAATCCCTTAAGTAGAAATTGAGAAATCTGTTCATTTTTTACCCTTAAAATAGTCTAAGTTGGCTCGGAAAACAGGAAGTAGATGACCAACTGACCTGAAAAGGGGAGGCACGGTACAACTCATCATGCAGAATCTGTGTACCAAATTATAAATCAATCCCTTCAGCAGAAACTAAGAAATCTGTTACGAAAATGTTTCCATTTTTGACCCTTAAAATAGTCTAAGTCGGCTCGAAAAACAGGAAGTATATGACCAACTGACCTGAAAAGGGAAGAAACGGTACAACTCATCATGCTGAACCTGTATACCAAATTTAAAATCAATCCCTTCGGTAGAAGCTGAGAAAACTGTTACGAAAAATTTCCCATTTTTGACCCTTAAAATAGTCTAAGTCGCCTCGAAAAACAGGAAGTATATGACCGACTGACCTGAAAAGGGGAGGAACGGTACAACTCATCATGCTGAACCTGTATACCAAATTTAAAATCAATCCCTTCGGTAGAAGCTGAGAAAAATGTTACGAAAAATTTCCATTTTTGACCCTTAAAATAGTCTAAGTCGGCTCGAAAAACAGGAAGTATATGACCGACTGACCTGAAAAGGGGAGGCACGGTACAACTCATCATGCTGAACCTGTATACCAAATTTAAAATCAATCCCTTCGGTAGAAGCTGAGAAAACTGTTACGAAAAATTTCCCATTTTTGACCCTTAAAATAGTCTAAGTCGGCTCGAAAAACAGAAAGTATATGACCGACTGACCTGAAAAGGGGAGGCACGGTACAACTCATCATGCTGAACCTGTATACCAAATTTAAAATCAATCCCTTCAGTAGAAGCTGAGAAAACTGTTACGAAAAATTTCCCATTTTTTACCCTTAAAATAGTCTAAGTCGGCTCGGAAAACAGGAAGTAGATCATGGACTGACCTGAAAAGTGGAGGAAATGTACATTGCATCATGCTTAAGCTGTCTTCCAAATTTCAAATCAATCCCTTCAATAGAAGATGAGATATTGTACCGGACGGACAGACGGACAGACGGATGGACAGACGGACGGATGGACGGACAAGGTGATTGCAATATAGCCCCCTCTCTTACGAGTGGGGGTATAATATCAGATTGGAATAATCTTCCTGAATCCATAGGTATGTCATCATCCCTGGAATCCTTCAAAAGTGGTCTATCCACTCTAACATTTGAAGGATCTCCAGTGACATACAGACCATAAATATACCACTGTACTACTGTATATATGTTTTTATTTATATGTATTCTAAACCAAAAATATAGCAAATTATTATAAAATAAAAAAAATAGTAACATTATTTTTTATATATATATATATTCTGAACATAAATTTTAAAATGTTTGGCTATTTAAGTCCAACTTTTTTGTACTTGCGCACAAGTTCCGGGATGTTCTACACTCCTTTAGGAGTCTACTCCCGTACATGGAAGAAGAAGAAGAAAATCTCCCGCTTTTTTTACCCATCTCCCGTTCTCCCGACTTTTTGTGGAATCTCCTGCTTTTTCAAAACTTGACAAAATTTATATTTTATAGACATTTTAATTGTTCAGTCATAAAACATTTCCGGTGATTTAGGGGTTTGTCAATAAGTCAGGTGTTAATTTCACAGGTAAAGGTGTTAATTAAAGGTTTATTGTCATAATTGACCTTATAATTGTATCAACAGTTTGAGATTAATCAGTGAAGCCATGTGTATTTGGCACACGCTAGGGCCCCCAATTTAGAATTGAAATGGACGCCTTGAAAATCTCCCGCTTTTTTGTCCAATCTCCAGCTTTGTTATGAGGGATTCGTCACTAGATGAGATTATAATTATGGCACTGGCTATGTTTACACGGCTGTGTAAACCTAAGAAAATGTTAGGTTTACAAGTGTAAAAATGACAAAAACTTAGGTTTACATGGAAAAGTTTTAAATGTTTTTTAATAAATATGATAACTGTAAGTTCAAGAATGGTAAAAAATGCATTTTATGACATAACGGTAAACATGATGATATTTAATATAAGAAAAAGTATGCCAATTTTTCCGTTACTTTTAAGTTTGAACGGTGTAAAAATAAGGTGTGTAACAATAACTATTGTTACACGTTTCGGGTCCCTCACCGTCATTGTAATCTGGTTTTACTTTTCCATGTAAACCTAAGTTTTCGTTATTTTTACACGTGTAAACCTAACGTTTTCTTAGGAGCCAGTGCCTATAATTATTCCAGTTCAATTGCATGTTATTGTCAGTTATTTTTTTCAGGAGTACAAATAAAAGTGTAGTACAGGCTTCTCAAAAGAATTGGTGGCCATGGGTTAATTCAGGCCATAGATTTGAATTTGTGTAATTTGCATATTCCTTTGATTGTCAGAATCAGTCATTATGAACAAACTGATGTGTATGTTATAGTGCAACATTTCAATGTGTGACCTAAATTCTACATCCAAGATACTTTTAAAAGGTAAAATTTGCTACCACATCAAGGCTCTTTTAGATATCTTCATTGTAGCACTCATACAGTTCACTTATTGCAGAAAGAAAACTTTTTAATGCCCCCACAACAACATAACGGGGGCATTAAGTGTTACTCGTGTCTGTTAGGTTTATTGCTGTAATTGACATGATGGTTTCAGGTTAGTCATGAATTTTTGGCAGATGTAGTAAAACTAAAAAAAAATCTTGAAAATCTCCCACTGCTTTTGAGTGTCCATCTCCAGCAAAAAAAAAAAAAAAAAAAAACCAATCTCCACCATGCCATACTGATCAATCACATGTTCTTTTGTTTTTCTTAGTTTTTTAATTGCTCTGAAACCAGGAAATTTGATAACCCCTTAAGAACTTTTCGGCATTTACATTAAAAAACAAAAACAAAATCCTTATTTTTTTATTCATAACAGACTCAGACTTTAACAATCTCTCAATAAGCAGCAATAAATAAGATCGTCCTAACGTCTTTGTGTTTTTCCCATTTTTCGCTTGCCAGAGAACAGATGTTTGGGCTTCATATCCAGGATGACACGATCTCCCTCGCCCTTCTTGGCGTCACGATTTCTTGATTTCTGGGCATTCTTAGCAATCTTCCTCACCTTCTTAGCCATCTGAAATTACATGACATAAACATTTACAGTTTTTAAATCTTTAGCTTTTTAAACATTCACTAAATTCTAATTTATCTATGTCAGAAAATACATGGTAATATCAAGCTTCAGAATTTAAAACTTAACATCCTGTAACACTTTGAACATACTGGAGTAAAATCCTAGTTTAACAAATTTTTGGCTAAAAATATTCTTGTAAACTTGGAAAGCTCAACATTTGAGATCGATAAAAATTTTGATAGGTCTTATATTCTTTATTTTTAATGATACAGATATCAGGAAGTAATTGAAATGTATAATGATATTTGGTGTAGCAACTTGATTAACCCCAAAATATGTCTGTTTTCAAGGACATCCTTTCGAAACAGTTTAAAAAATTTAAGATAAAAGCTTGAATGTAATGTATACTGTAAAAGGGGAAATTTTCGCGAGGGGTCTATTTTCGCTAATTTTGCCATCATAACAAATTCGCGAAAATATCACCTTTCATAAATTACATTTAGAAGAACCCAATATTCCATGATCAATAAAACGCAAAACTAAAACCTTGCGAATGCATTTTGGTACTGAACACGAAAATTAAAACCACACGAAATTATCCCCTTTTAGAGTATACAAAAATACAAGAGGCTCCCAGGAGCCTGAATCGCTCACCTGGTCTTGATGTTGACCCTATACTTTTGTAAAGCTAAATGAGCTGAACATTTAAGCAAGCAACAGCTTTTCTCTACCTGCAATAGTTTTCATTCTATAGGCCAAAAACACCATTTTTCACCTATAAGGGGCCATAACCCCTATAAGGAGTCATCTGACAACTTCGACCAAATGGAGACTTTTGTAGAGCTAAATGAGCTGAACATTTAAGCTAGCAACAGCTAATCTCTTTCTGCAATAGTTTTCATTCTGAAGGCCAAAAACATGAAAAATCGCTTTTTTCAGAGGCCGTAACCCCTATAAGGAGTCACCTGACATCTTCGACCCTATGGAGAATTTTGTAGAGCTAAATGAGCTGAACATTTTAGCAAGCAACAGCTAATCTCTATCTGCAATAGTTTTCATTCTGTAGGCCAAAAACATGAAAAATCGCTATTTTTCAGGGGCCGAAACCCCTATAAGGGGTCATCTGACAACTTCAACCCTATGGAGAATTTTGTAGAGCTAAATGAGCTGAACATTTAAGCAAGCAACAGCTAATCTCTATGTGCAACAGTTTTCATTCTGTAGGCCAAAAACATGAAAAAACGCCATTTTTCAGGGGCCGTAACCCCTATAAGGGGTTATCTGACAACTTTGACCCTATGGAGACTTTCGTAGAGCTAAATGAGCTGAACATTTAAGCAAGCAACAGCTAATCTTGTATCTGCAATAGTTTTCATTCTGTAGGCCAAAAACATGAAAAATCTTTATTTTTCAGGGGCCGTAACCCCTATAAGGGGTCATCTGACAACTTCGACCCTATGGAGAATTTTGTAGAGCTAAATGAGCTGAACATTTAAGCAAGCAACAGCTAATCTCTATCTGCAATAGTTTTCATTTTGTAGGACAAAAACATGAAAAATCGCTATTTTTCAGGGGCTGTAATCCCTATAAGGGGTCATCTGACAACTTCGACTCTATGGAGAATTTTGTAAAGCTATAAATGAGCTGAACATTTAAGAAAGCAACAGCTAATCTCTATCTGCAATAGTTTTCATTCTGTAGGCCAAAAACATGAAAAATCGCTATTTTTCAGGGGCCGTAACCCCTATAAGGGGTCATCTGACAACTTCGACCCTATGGAGAAATTTGTAGAGCTAAATGAGCTGAACATTTAAGCAAGCAACAGCTAATCTCTATCTGCAATAGTTTTCATTCTGTAGGCCAAAAACATGAAAAAACGCCATTTTTCAGGGGCCGTAACCCCTATAAGGAGTCACCTGACATCTTCGACCCTATGGAGAATTTTGTAGAGCTAAATGAGCTGAACATTTAAGCAAGCAAAAGGTAATCTCTATCTGCAATAGTTTTCATTCTGTAGGCAAAAAACATGAAAAATGGCTATTTTTCACCTTTAAGGGGCCGTAACCCCTATAAGGGGTCATCTGACAACTTCGACCCTATAGAGACTTTTGTAGAGTTAAATGAGCTGAACATTTAAGCAAGCAACAGCTAATCTCTATCTGCAATAGTTTTCATTCTGTAGGCCAAAAACATGAAAAAACGCCATTTTTCAGGGGCCGTAACCCCTATAAGGAGTCACCTGACATCTTCGACCCTATGGAGAATTTTGTAGAGCTAAATGAGCTGAACATTTAAGCAAGCAAAAGGTAATCTCTATCTGCAATAGTTTTCATTCTGTAGGCAAAAAACATGAAAAATGGCTATTTTTCACCTTTAAGGGGCCGTAACCCCTATAAGGGGTCATCTGACAACTTCGACCCTATAGAGACTTTTGGGTGAATTTCAAAAAAATGACACCTTAAGGGAAAATTTTCTTGAATTTTCAAATTCATTCTTCTGTTTTCTTTATGACATTTATAAATAGTATATACATCAAAGTTAATAATTCCAGAAGGGCATTATAATTGATCAAGATATAAAAAAGTTACAGAACTTTTTTTTGAGATTTGAACAATTTTTCTTTGAAATACTAGAACATAGACACTTGCTTGAAAACATATCTGACATTAATTATAATTGACAAATTCATTTGTTTATGATAACATGGTAACTTTTCTATCCAAATTAACAATAATGACCAACTATAATACTAGAAAGATAAAAAAATAGTATTTTTGTCATTTTTCACACCTTTTATTTATAATTATGGTCTTAAAAGTTTTTATATTGTTTTGAAATAAAGACAAAGGATAATTTCAGGTACTTTCCATTTAACTAAAACACCTTTAGATGACATGTGCAAAAAGAAATTACTCAAAATTCAATTTAAATTAAAAAATATCACTGTTAGATGAACCCTCTTTTTTTCATCTTTTTGTTGCACTCCTGACATAAAACATATACTTCAATCAGGAGGAAGCTGGAACCACTCTAGACATACTTTGATTTTTCTTAAGAACATAGTGAATTGAAATATAATTTGTAGCTACTTTTCTGAGGCAAATTACATAAAATAAATGTAGTGCTCTGTCAGGAGTGCAACACAAAAAACATATCTTTTGAATTAAATGTTGAATTTTGGACTTAATTATCAGATTTCAACAATAAAATGACAATTTACTAATACAAAAATATTACCTTTATCAATTTAAAGAAAGGAAATATTGCTAAAACGTGTAGAAAAGAGATGAGAGTCAATCAAACCAACCTACCCATTGATGTCAGGAGTGCAACATTCTGACTTTTCACACACACAGATTACAAATGATTAATCATATTTGTCATTATTCTTTATTTTTCAGAAGGAGTGGCTAAAAAGACAAGAATTTTCCAAAAAAGAAGACAGAAAAAGACTGCATTTGTTTTTCAGAGTCATTTTTTGTATGTCAGGAATGCAACACTTTTTTTTAAAAAATCACTAGCTTTGTTATTTTTGATGACATATTGGTGCATAATCGTTCTTACTATACTTGCACAAACACCAAATATGTTTCCAAAAAAAAAAGTCACAATAGCTAAATAAAGACGAAATTGCCAATTTGTGTCAGGAGTGCAACAAAATATCAGACTTTAAATACTATGGCTAAATTGATAATTTATGGAAGTTTCTTTAAGTACTATCTATTGGAATCCTTTAAACCATTGATTCATACACATTTTAGCAGTGAAAACAACTAATCAAATGAAAAACAAACAGAAAATAATCTTTAAAAATCCTTAATTTTATTTGCAATTGATAATTTCTTAAACCCTAAAGTGTTGAAAATAAAAACTAGCTTATTTTTTTTCTTGGAAACATATTTGGTGTTTGTGCAAGAATAGTAAGAAAGATTATGCACCAATATATCACCAAAAATAACAAAGCTAGTGATTTTAAAAAAAAGTGTTGCACTCCTGACATACAAAAAATGACTCTAAAAAACAAATGCAGTCTTTTTCTGTCTTCTTTTTTGGAAAATTCTTGTCTTTTTAGCCACTCCTTCTGAAAAATAAAGAATAATGACAAATATGATTAATCAGTTGTAATCTGTATGTGTGAAAAGTCAGAATGTTGCACTCCTGACATCAATGGGTAGGTTGGTTTGATTGACTCTCATCTCTTTTCTACACATTAAAGCAATATTTTTTTTCTTTAAAATGATAAAGGTAATATTTTTGTATTAGTAAATTGTCATTTTATTGTTGAAATCTGATAATTACGTCCAAAATTCAAAATTTAATTCAAAAGATATGTTTTTTGTGTTGCACTCCTGACAGAGGACTACATTTATGAAAGGAAGAATTTTTCCATGACCAAAACATTGTTTTGGTTTTAACTTCACAGTAGATGAAAGTATATAAACATAGGTTCCTGCTGAAACAATGTTTTTTTTCATTTAAGATGTTTTTATCAAATTGGCAGTTAAATGAAAAAAGGTGATTTTTTTTTATGTCACAAAAACATGTTGCACTCCTGACATTTTTAGGGTGTTTTTCGACTGCCAAATCATTGTATGTTGAGATATCTCTTTGAAATTTGGCATACATATGCCAAATGTTACTACAAATGTTATAATATCACTAAAGTCAATCAGATTATTTGCAATAAAAGATAAATTAGTAAAATATTAAAGGTGTCATTTTTTTGAAATTCACCCTTTTGTAGAGTTAAATGAGCTGAACATTTAAGCAAGCAACAGCTAATCTCTATCTGCAATAGTTTTCATTCTTTAGGCCAAAAACATGAAAAAATGGGTCAAAGACAGAAATGGCCGGATTTCGTTTAACAAGAAGTAGGTGAGCGACAGACCTGAAATCACATCTCACATTATGGGAGCCCATGTTGATGCTGCATACCAAATATCAAGAGGCTCTGATTAGTAGTTGCTAAGAAAACTGTTACAAAAATTTTCTACTATTGGACATTATGGTCAAAAATTAACTAAGTCGGTAAACAGGAAGTAGATGAGGAACAGACCTGAAATCGCATCCCACGTTATGGGACCTCACCCTGATACTGTATACCAAATATCAAGTGGCTATGATAAATAGTTGCTGAGAAAACTGTTACGAAAATTTTCTACTATTGGACATTATTGTCAAAAATTAACTATGTCGGTAAACAGGAAGTAGGTGAGCGACAGACATGAAATTGCATCCCACGTTATGGGACCCCACCCTGATGCTGTATACCAAATATCAAGTGGCTGTGATAAGTAGTTGCTGAGAAAACTGTTACGAAAATTTCTTCCCCGCCCGCACGCCGCCCGCCCGCCCGCCCGCCCGCCCGCCCGACATTCATCATTTTATAACCCGGATTTTTCACTCCGTGAAATCCGGCCAAAAATGCTATTTTTCACCTATAAGGGGCCGTAACCCCTATAAGGGGTCATCTGACAACTTTGACCAAATGGAGACTTTTGTAGAGCTTTTGATGCTGAATCAGTAGCGTGGCCTCAGATTTCCTCTATCTCTTATACTTTTTGATTTATAAGCCAAAAACAGTAGTCTGACCCCCTAGTCTATTTTTAGTAACGGCGGCCATGTTTTTTAACGGATCAAAAATCAAAACACAAGTTTGGTGCAGGACACCTTAAGGATCATTCATACCAAGTTTCATTAAATTCTGTTTGGTAGTTTCAGAGGAGAAGATTTTTGAAAAATTGTTAACAGACGACAACGACGACGACGACAGACGACGACGACGACGGACGCCAAGTGATGGTAATAGCTCACATGGACCTTCGGTCCAGGTGAGCTAAAAACGAACTGCAATTCATGTTACCATGATGTATACCCTAAGCAGTTGTAAGAAATAATTTGGAAGGGTAATATATATCTAAAATAACTTACAGTAGGATCTCTGACTCCTGATTGGTCTCTTGGTGTTGTCCTTGACCTACTTCTTGACCTTGTTTTAGTATCAACGTCCATGGAGGCTTCCCTCTTCCTCTTCAGAGCTCGTCTTCCGACACTGCGAGACCTGGCTCGTCCTATGTGGGTCTGAAACAGAACACAGAAAATATAAATTATAAGTGTTATACAACATACACTATTCAAAAGATCATTACTAAACATGCTTGAAAGTATTTTGAAAGTCATACATTTATGTTCCCGACTGTTTGGTTGTTAAATAAGCATTGTAATGTTTTTTCTGCATGTGCACCAAGTTGTCCAAACCTTTTAACTCATCTTACATATTCATTCAAATACATGCAGATTTTCCTAATCAGTTACCTCCTTTCAATTCATAAACTAACAAGTTCTTCCTACCTTTTCCACCACATAAGCATCACACCAAGTGTCTTACAAATTCTCACACATGTCTACACCAAGTTCTCCTAACCCCTCACCCAATATTACATGCATACTATGTGCAAATTCTCCTTACTTCATTATCAATGTCAACATTTACATCAAGTTCTCCTAACCCCTCACCCTATATTACATACATACTATGTACAAATTCTCCCTACCTCATCTCCCATGTCAACATCAACACCAAGTTCTCCCATTTCAGCCGTCATTCTCTTGGTGTCCAGTTTCTTAGCAGTTCTTGGTAGTTTAGGTTTCTCAACTTTCCTTTTCTCTCTTGACTCCAATGTAATCAATTGTCTCTTTTCTCTTATTCTGTAACAGAGCAATATTACTGATGAACAAGGATAATAATGAATACAAAATATGACCTCAATAAATCAAAGTTTTGTTTAAAAATTTTCAGCACCTCTAATGTAACCATGGGTGTATGCTCATTATTCTAATGTTATGCAAATGATTCAAATAGTCAACAGAAAGCCCCATTCTGCACATAAATGTAGACTTGTAAACATTGACTAAGCCCTTTCGCTAAAATGTTACAAAATTGGTAGTTTTTATCATGAAGTGTAACAGTATATGAAAAATTATTCATGAAGCTCTAAGCAACGCTTTATGACCATGTAGCATCATCCGCATACTGTGGATTCGTTTATTTTCGTGGGTACCAACTTTGGTGGTTTGTTGAAATAGGACAAGTTCATGGATTCCTAAATTCATGGTTCTGAAGTCTTCAGCATAAAGATCACTACCAATTTCCGACAACCCCCCAAAAAAATGATAACCCAGGAAAAATAATGAAAGGAAAGGAGTGATGGCAACATAAACCTACTTAGCAGCAGTTTGTCTGATTTCTTGCATCTCTTCGTCTTCCTCACTAGACTCGTTCTCATAGTAACCAGCCTGTTCTCTCAATTCTTCTTCCTTTTCTAGAGCATTAAGTTTCTGAAAAGTTAGAAAAAAAAGACATTGTTTGTCAAGGGATATGAAGTCCAATTTCATTTTCAATTCTGGACTTTCCTACAAAATTTTGTATTCAACTCAATGAACTCATGCATATACCTTCAAGTATCTTATTAACCATATACATAAGTTACACACTACAAATGTAGTTCATAGACCATAAGTTACAAAGTTTGGTGGATACTTAAAAAAATTGTCAAATCATAATCTATGGAAATTGGTCAAGAAGTTAATTTTTTTTTTCATTTTGGTAGTTGCACAAACAGGTTGTCATAATATAAATTTTGGACAGTAGTTCTGAGACCGGATCTTTATGGTCATAGGATAATTACTTTCTCCAACATTTTTAACCAGTACTTTACTTTGCCAAGGAATTTATGATGCTAGTTATTGTCTTATTGCACAAAAAATTCATAGAGAACTGTAGATTTGTTAGTGCCTACAAGAGTGTGATGAATAGCATTACTAAGGGACAATAACAAGTTTGGGAATTCCATGTATGTTTTGCCAAAAAACTGACAAAGCCATTCTGGCCATTTCATTACAATACAGACCTCCATGATATCAGGGTCAATAAAATCAGCCACATTATGTCCTTGCCAGATCTCAGGTATTGTATCATATTTTTCTTCTGGTTTCCTTAAGTCCCAGTGTTCTGTTATAATGTAAATCAAAAGAGAAATTTAAAATACTGATCATAAAAGAAGTAATGCATCACAGCAATAAGCCACTGGGTAAAACTGCACTGTTTTTGTATTTGATTGAATAGTGAAACTTGTTTACATTGAGTCTTTAATGTTTATAAGATCTAAAGACATTTGTGGTAAAAATTTACTTCATAATTGAGTGTTGAGTGGTTCACTGTTTTATGGTACTAGAGGCTGTATTCAACATGTGGGGTGCAAATATTTGCTATATGTTGAATGTTTGCCTGTGACTTTAGGATGAAAAACAAAGCAATGTCTTTGTTTTTTTCCATCTTAATATCTTTCATGTGATTTTGTGTCACATAAATATATAATCATATATATCCATACATGTATATTCTTCTCACCCTTTTTTCACTTAAGTTAAACACTACTTCTAATAACTTACTTCTAAGGTCTAGATAGTAATCATCTCCTTGTTCTACTTCTAAATCTCTCTCCTGTAGAAATATAAAGATAAAATTTTATATTTGGTTATAAGTCTTTAAGACTTTGGCTTAAGTGCACCCAACTCTTTTTCTTTTTGGAATAACTACTCCAATGGCAGTAACCAATAGAGAGGTGTTCTTGAAAATTGTCAAGTTTTTATCATAATAGTTATCTAACAGGGGGAAAATCTGTCAAAGTCAAAAATTGCTGGATTTCATTGAACAGGAAGAAGGTGAGTGATAGACCTGAAATCTAATCCTGGGTTATTTAACCCCCACCTGATGCTGTATACAAAATATCAATAGGCAATGATTAGTAGTTGCTGAGAAAACTGTTATAAAATTTCTTCCCCCCCCCCCCCTGACATTCACTATTTCATAACCCAGATTTTTTATTCCGTGAAATCTGGCTACAAATGGCAAAAGGACTGAAGAAAAAAAAAATTATAATATTTTAGAAATGTTCAAATAAAACTGGAAACTTACAAGTTTTTTCTTTTGTTTATCTGTTTCCATGGCTTTTCTCTTATCCAGAACAGCTTGAGGAATACATGGTGGACGCTCCTGAAAGCAAACAATATAAAATTAACAAATCACACACAGATAGAAATACATTTTGGGGAAATATCAATTATGTAAGATTATGAGCTTGAGAGAAAATCATGTTTTTTTTTTTAATTTAGAAAAAATGCAAAGGACATTGAATTCTTCTTCTAAGAATTAACCAACATGAATGGAAGCACTCCTTTCTTGTCTTGTTTTGTTTTATTTCAATACAACTAACTAGGAAAAACCTGCGAATTCGCGGGAGAATCAATTGTTGCTTTGCTTTAAAAAATAGACCACACAACAAAAGCATTGGATTTGTATGACCTTACCTGGTTGTGCTAATCGCAAATTAAAGGTTCTACGGTATATTTATCTGTAAGTAAGTTTTTATTTTATTGTCTCGTCTGCAAAGCAGTGGGGGACATAGGTGTTACTTTACCGTTGGCGGCAGCGTTAACTTTTTGGGTCAGGTTTTATGGGAGCACATCCATATCTCAAGAACTATAGGTCGTAGGTCGATGAAACTTGGTATGCATATGCCCTAGTAGTAGCTTAGCATCGTTGCACATCCCCATCTTTTTACCTTGACCTTGATTTTCAGGTTGAGTAACTGAATATTTTCAATATATATATACAAGAGGCTCCCAGGTGCCTGAATCGCTCACCTGACATATGTGCCTGAAGTAAAGGTTATTAGGCAAAATCTATTTGACGTTGAAAGGGTCATAAGATTAATAAGGGGGTCATCTGATAATATGGTGGATATTAAGGTGCTGATCACTTTTGTTCTCAATCAAAATCTAAAAATCTGTCACACTTTTTGAGTTATTTGCATAAAAATGCAGTTTAACCTAATGTTCTATTTTTAGCCACAGTGGCCATGTTTTACAACCAATCAAAAATCCCCACAACAGTTTTATACACCTAATAATAATAAACAATAATACCAAGTTTGGTTCTGATTGGACTTAAAGTGTCAGAGGAGTTAACGTTTTCAATGTAATGAAGAAATGCTGTTAAAATGCTTAATTTTGACGTTCTAAGGGCAATAACTCCTAAAAGGAATGGTCCTACAATGTTGACCCTATTACATATTTTGTAGATCTTGATGTGCTAAACAATATGCAATTTAAATTTCTAAAATATCTAGTATAGTTTTCAAGATATTGAGCTAAACAGGTGCAAAATTTCATTATTGTTTGTACGTTATCAATTTTCATGGTGTGCCTGACCCACAAAATTTAATACTGCACTAAACAGAATCCACGGACTGATGGTTTTTCTTCAAACCATGAAATTTGTACCCATGAAAATACAAGATTCTACAAGATTTTGAGGCATTCATTTTTGCTCTGTACCCCAAATTTACAACCTTTTAATAAAAATTTACAAGAAGCAAGCATTTTGAAAGCTTTTAATTATAACTCAAATACTGACTTCTTTTTGCCATGTATTAATCATTTGGTCAAAACTATGATTTCTCTAAAATGTTCTATTTTTAGCCGCAGCGGCCATGTTTTACGACCAATCAAAAATCCCCACATCAGTTCTATACACCTAATGCTAATAAACAACTATACCAAGTTTGGTTCCATTTGAACTTAAAGTGTCAGAGGAGTTAACGTTTTCAATGTAATGAAGAAATGCTGTTAAAATGCTAAATTTTGACGTTCTAAGGGCAATAACTCCTAAAAGGAATGGTCCTACAATGTTGACCCTATTACATATTTTGTAGATCTTGATGTGCTAAACAATATGCAATTTAAATTTCTAAAATATCTAGTATAGTTTTCAAGATATTGAGCTAAACAGGTGCAAAATTTGCAAAAAATCCACAAAAAGGGCAATAACTCCTACATGGGTTGTTGGATTTTCTTCAAAATTTCAGGGTAGGTAGATCTTGAGGTGCTGATCACTTTTACCCTATGCCAGAATTTTGATATCTGTAGCCGTTTTTGAGTTATTTGCAAAAAACTGCATTCTACCCCTATGTTCTATTTTTAGCCATGGCGGCCATGTTTTACGACGAATCAAAAATCCCCACATCAGTTCTAAGCACCGAATGCTAATGAACAACCATATCAAGTTTGGTTGCAATTGGACTTATGGTGTCAGAGGAGTTAACGTTTGAAAAAGTTTACGGACGGACGACGGATGGACGAAGGACGCCAATAGCTCACATGACCCTTCGGGTCAGGTGAGCTAAAAAGCAGGGGTAAGGTTTTGCAAGCACCTCCATATCCCAATTTTATAGTAAATTTTCCAATATAACCTATTATATAAAATCTTTTGAATATATAGCAAAATTAATGGAAAAGTTTTGTGGGATTTTTTTTTGTAATTGTCAGAAAACAGGGGAAATAATTTCCATCATTCTAAAATCAGTGGCCAATTCTGGAACAATGACGGTTATAGGTTTTCCGGATTAATTAATTAGGTTAATTAGCAAATTGCAGACATAATTGCACATGCACTATTCAAATTTTTAAAGGGCACAACCATCCCCTGTTTTTGATATATGAAGCTTGGTCGTAGCATTTGTTCTTTAGGCTGCAACCCGGCTAGAAAAAAACGCTTCGTTATTTTAGTAGTATAGATACTGTGGTTTCATTATTGTTTGTACGTTATCAATTTTCATGGTGTGCCTGACCCACAAAATTTAATACTGCACTAAACGGAATCCACGGACTGATGGTTTTTCTTCAAACCATGAAATTTGTACCCATGAAAATACAAGATTCTACAAGATTTTGAGGCATTCATTTTTGCTCTGTACCCCAAATTTACAACATTTTAATAAAAATTTACAAGAAGCAAGCATTTTGAAAGCTTTTAATTATAACTCAAATACTGACTTCTTTTTGCCATGTATTAATCATTTGGTCAAAACTATGATTTCTCTAAAATATATCTCTACCTTAGCGTCTCTCTTTGATGGAACTGCTACATGTAATCTGTTCAGTATGTCATTTACTTTCTTTGTCTTGATTTTTGATTCTACTCTAAATGCTAGTAATCTTTCACATGCCTATAATAAAAATATGTCAGTCATAAGCATTAGACACAGTTTTTAAATAGTTACTAGTCATAAGGTATATTTATGAAAGAGTGTATATGAAAATGTATGAATATTAGTTTTTCATTAATAGCTTTGTGTAATTGAGATCATTCTTTAAGGGCTATTCCAGAAAAAAAATATATCCCGTGGGGAGAACGCACTTTAATTTAAATTCTGTTGGTGGGGAGTCAGATACAAAAATTCTAAATACAATGCATTGCAATACATAAAATTAAATGTATTGGTGGTACCCCTAAATTTGATGGGCGTTCTGCCCCCAGGAGATATTTTTTATGGAATAGCCCTAACAGCCTTGCCCTGATATAACCTATAAGTGTTGATTGGGTAAAAACACACAACTCACAACTCATTTTTATGCAGACTGGACAAAGTTGCATTTTTATATGTGTACCTGAGATTTGACTTCAAACACCCCCTCTTCTGTCAGTGTACTCATCTGTAAAACTGGGATATCGTCTGTCTCAAACTGCTCAAAGATTTGCTACAAATAAAGATTTAATCAAATCTACAACTATTTTTTTCTATAGAAACTACTGTGGTTTCATTATTATTTTTGGGTATCAATTTTCATTATTTTTGTGGGTGGACTTGACCCATGAAATTTTTAGCCAATAAAATGTTTCTTTTCCCAAAGCTGAACAGGAACTCATCAAGGTACTTTGGAGTGCTGGTGCTTAATCTTTCTACAGAACTTTGTAATAATAGAAGCTAATCTTTTTTTGATCAGTTCAACTCACACCTTCATTGAAAATGAAAACTACTCATAGGTAGATGATTTTTACCTGTGGGAAAAACCTCCTATCTCTGAGAGAAATTGCTTATATCTATGACTTTTGCTACTAAATAATTTTCTTTTATGAATTAAATGTTTTGAACAACTCTTTGACATTTATTTTGCACATTTTCTTTTGTATAAATACCATTTTGAGCTATTTTGCCAATGTGAAATTTTCAACAGGTAAATCTCATATACTAGGAAAATTTTTCCTTCATATAACAAGATAATCTCCTCTCTATAGATGTGAGTTTAAACTGATCAAAAAGATCAAATTCCATTGTAACACATATAATAGGAGGATTAAGTACGGGTACTTGGAGTATCTTGATTAGTCCCTGTTCAGCTTTGGATAATTAAACATTTTATTAGCTATAAAACACCATGAAAAGGAAAATTGACATTGATCTGTATGCAGCAGACTTCAGAACCACACATTTAAGAACCCACAAACTGATCCTTTTTCCCCAAACCATGAAAATTGGTTCTCACAAAAATAAATGAATCCACAGTATGATTTAGTTAAAATTTTGATTTAAAGATATAAATTTACTTTACGTTACAATTTACTCTTCAAGTGACATTAATAAGGATGTATTTGGCACCCAATAACTTGTATGACTTAATAAGGCTTAATAATCTATCATAAACCAGGCTATTTTGGTATATGTTTAATTTGAAAACCCGGCTATTTTAGTGTGTACAGTTTGACATTTCAATAAAATCTGCTTCACTTAAAACAACTTTAAACATCTTTTTCATCTTTTAAGCAAAATTGATTTTGTTGGGTTTTACAGTATCTGCTCAAACACACAAAAGTCATCGGCTTTACGAAAGGATAGGGTCACAAAAATGTTAACATTTTGTAAAATGTTTATTTAAGTAGTTTTGTTAATGGCTGTGTAATAACAAACAGGAACTGGTTATCTTTTAAAAAGCACCTGAGTTTACTCTTGTTTTGAATTGAGTTCATATTCATTGCAGATAAGTTGGATTTTCTTTGGGTTTTTCATGTTGTGTCCTTCCTTTTTCATTTGTCATGAAGGGCCTTTTTGGACTAGTCATATCCTTTTGTTTTTTCATTACATTTGTATACCTGTTTGTCTTCTGTGAGTTCATCAACCTTCATTACATCTATCTTATTAACACACACCATCAATGGTTTGTTAGCAAACAGTGGTTTGATATTGTTAAATAGTTCAAGCTGGAAAATAAGAAGAAAAGCTAATTAGCAATCATGATTTCTGGACTTATCATATATAATCAGTATTAGTTTTTTTTTTTATTCGCTTTTAAATGACTTTACTGACCCGGTCTGAAAATTGCTTTTTACATATGTTCTTAGAAAAATAATCTAATTTTTGATTTTAAATACATTAAATATGATAATAATACATGTATTTACAATAAAAGTTATTGATATATAATACTTATATTTATTGTGTAGTTTACAAACATTGATATGAACAGTAGCTCAAAAGAAGAGTAACAATACATAGCTAGGTTTTGTAACTTGTGTTCTTTTTCTGTGAAACAAATAAGAATGAAACTGAATCCTGGTAAAGCAAAAATATCTGCTGTTCTAATGCTTGACCACACTGTTCTGATATGTCCATGGCATATAGAACTGCAGCAATTAAATGTGCTAGGGTAGTAATTATAGTATAACTAATTCAGGGTGACGAATATCGATTTTAATATCACTAGTGCGAATAACGCAGGGATTAAACAAGTGCGCGGAACTTGTTCCGCGCACGAGTTTAATCCCCTAGCGTTATTCGACACGAGTGATATTAAAATCGATATTCGTCACCCTGAATTAGTTATACTTTTTATTATATAGAAATTTTCAATGTTTTATAACAATTAACGTTACAAAACAATTATCAAAAGATTCACGAAAACACTGATCAATAACAGCGTATTGATATAATCATGATTTGTTGACGTAATTAGTGTATTGATTCCTGACCTCAAATTGTAAACATTTCGGGTTATCATGTTTGTTTCATGCTTTATGTAGTGTATGAGTTTTTATATTGATTAATTTGTACTGTATGTGTGACAGGGATGACATCGCTATGCTTTTAAATATAGACCATCCGTCAATGTAAGTTTCATTCCACCCTTTCTTGTGTTGGATTGTGACGTCTATTTTTGATTAAGTAATTAATGCTCACATTAATAAACTGAAATTATGACAGACTCTCAGGTAAACATGAAATACTTGGTTTGTTATTAAGATTGGTATCCATATTATGACCATAGCCATGATAGATGTATAATAACATTTTACATTTGACACTCATTACATGCACATATTCATAGGTGGGTTCAGTTGGGCCCTGAGGTGTTCCCATGCCCAGTTTAAAGTTTTTTTTATAGTAAAAATGATAGAAAAACACAGATCTACTACTCTGCAATGCCATTTTACATTTGTTGGTGATCTACAGTTTTGTTTTTACCAGACCTCAAGCTATAAATCAATTTTCCTTATTAATTAAATTATTCAAGTGTTATTTGCTAGATTGTATGTCCTTCTTCACCAAATTCTGTGACAAATGGGCAGACCCGCAACATTTGAAAAAAACACTTTTTTTTCATGGTATAAATGATTGTATATATAAGTAATCAATTTGACCTTTCAACTTTTGACTTGAGTACATGTATGTCTGATGAGTCTAATATTAAGGCATTTGTTACATTTAATTTAGTTTCATTCATTCAGGAGAACCTGAGTTAACTCTCGTTATGACTTGACTTTTTCATTGCTGTTCAGTTGTTTTATGTGTTTTATTGTTTAACTGATTTTGTCTTTTCTGTTTAACGTTTCACATTATGCTCTATTGGTACCTCTGTTTCTTTCAAACAGACTACTTGAAACAGATATATTAATGATTTTTTTTCCAAATTTTATTATTCCCTAACTTCTTTTAAGGAAATTACAATGTAGATAAAATGGCACGATTAACATATAATGTTCTCATTTTACTGAATTGACCTTTTTAAAATCATTTGTTTTATTAAGTACATGTAAGTGAAATATGTATTTTTGAAATTTTTTCTGACAAATATGAAAATCATTGTTTATATTTATATTTCAAATAGTCTGTATGCATAAATACATTTTTGTACCTGCAAATAATGCAACGTGTACTTAACTATCAACAACATTTAATAAGCAATGATATTGGACTAAACATGTACTTTTTTTGTACAACATGAAATAAAAAACAATTTTGAATTTAACAAATGTTCAGAAATCAAAAAATTGAATGTTCCATTAGAGAACTAAAGTTTAATCAGATTCACTGTCGTATGATAAAGGCAGAATCCTTTTGAATCTCTTTGGGCGTGGTGGGGAAAGTTCTGCATCTTGATTTATACATGAAGCTAGTTTTGGGCTCCTGTTGTTCCCATGATTAGTTATAAAGTTGAATGTGCCACCGTGAATATATGTGTTCCCCTGGAAAACTGAAGACATCCTGGTGTCTGATGTCATTTGTGTTGATGGTACAAATGTATATGATGTGAATTAACATCTTGATCATGTAGTGGCAAAAGTGGATGACCATGGTGTGGAGCATGAGAAAACCTTTGTGGGGCACATAATGCTAGTTGTGTTTGATCAGATGTTGAAGTAGACTGATAAGTTTTCTTTCCAGATGTGTCGTTCAATACTTCTGAAATACTTTTTTGTTGTTTTTCATTTAGACGTGAATAAGTGTTGATACTGGCAACATTTTTATGTCCACTTATTTGCATGATTTCTGTGTTCTGGACCCCTTTATCCTGCAACTTTTGTACTAAATGTTTACGTGCACTGTGATTTGTAAGCTTTCTCTCATCAGAGATGGTTGGACAAGATTTAACAAGTTGTTTGATCAAACCATATATGGTGTTTATTCCCATAGCATTTTCTTTGAACCATTTATGAGATTCACCACGACTAAGATGATTGATAGCTAAGAAAAATGGGGAGTCCTCTGTTTTCATTTTTGCAGGCCTTTTTTCTGAAAAAATGCGAAATGCATTTACTGGACATCTATTTTTGTCATGATGTGCCCAGGCTTTAGATTTAACTTGTCTTGTGTCATTTGGATCCCCTCCTTGACGGGTTTTTGTCTGCCGTTCCTTGGTAAGGCAAAGGAATTCATCACCCTCACTGTCAATTCCAATACTTATGTCACCGAATTTCAGATCCTTTTGCTCCTTTCCACCCCTCATACCCAAGTGTGTAGTAAAAGTCAGATGTAAAAGATTAGTTATTGCCAATGCTGAATGTGTACCTAATAGACCATGTTTGTACAACTCATCAATATCTTTGTCTGTTAGCTCATCTGATGCCTGAGGCTTATTTCCAAAACCTTTACTTTTTAACTGTTTTTGTTTTGCAGTTAATACTCTCCTACACTTTTCGAATTCTGGACCCCTATTTAAGCTGAACTTAGAATTGTTTTGTACAAGAAATCTGTCAATACTACAGAGAAAGCCTTTTAGGGTTGAAGGCTCATATTCCTGTCCGTCACGCTTACGTACTGATAGCAGAAATTCACAGACCCTTTGATTTAATTGTTCTGCACTAAATTTCTCAAACTCAAGGGATTCGTTAACACTGGTCAGGAAAGATTTAAAAAGTTTAATATCCGCATCAGTCTTCCTTTTAGTATTGTCATTAACATTATCATCTAGAAAGTGATCAATATCTTCAAAATTAATGTTTCGGAATCTGTTGTTTTCATTTTGATTTTCTGTATTTTTGGTCCTGGGGGCCTCATTTTCAGGATTTATTTGGTTGAGTATTTGGAACTCTGGTACATCACCATTTTCCACAAGTTCTAATTCACTAATTTCTAATGTTTGTGTTAATATAGCCGCAGTGTATGCATCAAAGGGCTCAGACATTTTTATTTTTATTTTGTAGCAGACGAATTTTTGAAAGGGGTGGAGAAAGGAAGTTTGTTTTGTTTATATTTTTTTTGTTTTAAATTAATTGATTTATTATTGTCATAGTAAAAGATTGAAACTTCCAACATAAAGGCAACATGTTTAGTGCCAGAAAATCAAATAGAGAAATGTATTATTTTATTGTTATAACTTTTATTTTGGAAAATTGCGGACTCGTCATTGAGCGTGTAAAATCTGTTCTTTACACACACCACTAAAGTACATTGTGTACATTCCGATGACGTAAACAACAAGTTGTGAAGAAAGTAGTCCCGGCTAATCATGTTTACTTATATTTTGCGGGAAAATTCACGAGGGTTAGATAAATTCTCACGAGGGTTAATTAAATCCTGTAATTCACTCTGTGAACATCTGGACATTTATTTAACTGAGAAATCACGATATTTCATCTATATCTATATAATAATAGCTTGCATTTCTTTTGTGTTTTGAAAATGAGATTTATTACCTGCTGTTCCAACGAGTGACCACACTGTTCTGACACATCCATCACATATAAAACTGCAGCCCGTAAATGAGCTAGAGCTGTAATGGCCTGCATTTCTATTGTGTTTCTCTCTTCTAAGCTGTGATCCAGAATACCAGGAGTATCAACAACCTGTAAAAATAATCACAGAAGTAGAGCACAAGATTTTACCAAAAGATAGCATTGATTTATTAAGCAGTGAAATTTAAAGAACTTTGTCATTTCTTTCATGTTTCAACAATGTTTCACAATTCTAGACTTAAGCTTCCATAACTAGTATGATCATTTTTAATCAGTCATCAATTTAAATTTAATCAGAATTTAATGCCAACTTAACAATATTTTTGCTGCTGACTTGTGGCCGTGATTTTGAGCATGCATGAAACACTATTTTGATTAAATATTTCTGTAGGTCAAAGGTCAAACATACCTGCCACCTGAGATATTTATAGTCAGTATGTCCTACATATAACGACTTTGTTGTGAATGCGTAAGGCTGAACTTCTACATCTGCTCTGGTTATCTAAAAATAAAAACAGAAAAGAAATAAATTATACTTCTTAATAGACAAATAAAGATCATATACTAAGTTCGTTTTTAAAATAGTGAGAAATGTTTATCTAAACTAGAAAACAACAAATCAATGTGTAATATTCTAAATTATTTCTTTACAAATTATCTCCCTTTAAAAACAATGTTTAAAACAATCTTACATTTACTATAATATTTTAGTGTATTAAGGGCTAATGGAAGAAAGTCTTGATAAATAATGCTACATGTTCTATAAGCCTGAACATTTATAGCTTGAAAATGTCTGTCTACCTTATTAATGAAACTTGACTTCCCAACATTGGGAAAGCCACAAATCAATAGAGTTCTGGTGTTAGGATCTATGGAAGGCAATCTTGATAAATGTTGTCGGACTTGTTCTAAATACTCCAAACTCTGTTTCTGTCTCTTCATGATGGTGCACATTCTATAGCAAACAAATATATTGTCATTTTTATAAAATTCTTACGCAGCATTATGGATTCAAATATGTAGGTGGATAGTTGTAAAATAGGAAATTAATATTTTTCACTTCCATATCAAAGACCTTCCTATTCTTTGGAGATGATTTTGTCATGTTTGTGGTTGATAATTTTTGTGCATTTTATGTTGAAGCTTTTTGTTTTCATGGTTTTGAAATATTGAATGTTGATTTACATATTGCTTATATTTTGCATGTAACATTTTTTGCATTTTTTAAAGCTTATTTTTTTATTGCAATAATCTAACTAGAATGGTGGTCTTCCTTTGATGAAATATGTCGCATGCATCTTAAAATATTCGGTAAACAGGAAGTAGATAAATCACCGTCATAAAATTTGCTTTACAACTTGTCAAACATCAGGAGGCTGTGACATGTAGTTGTCCATAAAAATGTGACGAAAATTTTTGTGAAGATGCAGGAAATGGCGCAAGACAATGGAAAGTGTGAAAAAAACCCTATATGTCCCTTTGCAACATGTTGAAAGTGACATAAAATTGTCCTTTAATTTGATATCTTTGTTAACTTTACCTTCCAAGAGCTGCTTTCTTTAACTGTTTACATCTATACAAGGAGTCTCCATACTTCAGCAATCTTGTGTAATCTTTAGCAACACTGTCAACAATAAAGAAATGATCCATGTTTATGTATGATTAAAATATTTGAAAGTCTAGGAAAATACTTTTAGAATACTTCATCTGTCGGTAACTTTACTTGATTAAGGTTCACCAGTATGTTTACTTTAAAAAGCTTTATTTAAGATCAGTTTTGAGTATGTGTACAGCAAAGACTGTATAAAGAATTCAACAATAAACCATAGCAGGACCTAGATATAATAAATTCATTTCAATTTTTGATAAAATGCTCATGTTTAATGCTTTTTAAAGGAGCTGGGATGTAACCCCTGAGTTTTCATCATGTTCATTATTGAATATAAACTCAGGGGTGAGAAATTTTTAAAATGTTCCATTACTAATTGAAAACTCAGGGGTGATTAACTGTTTTAGAAAGAATGTTCCATTATTGAATGAAAACTCAGGGGTGATTAACTGTTTTAGATAGAATGTTCCATGAATGAATGAAAACTCAGGGTGATTAATGTTTATAGGATAGAATGTTCCACTATTGAACGATAATCAGGGGTGATTAGCTGTTAAGAAGATAGAATGCTCCATTATTGAATGAAATCTCAGGGGTGATTAACTGTTTGCAGGATAGAATGTTCCATTATTGAACAAAAACTTAGGGGCGATGAGTTGTTAAGAAGATAGAATGTTCCATTATTGAATGAAATCTCAGGAGTGATTAACTGTTTATAAGATAGAATGTTCAATTATTGAATGAAAACTCAGGGTTTAATAGCTGTTTAGAAGATAGAATGTTCCATTTCTGAATGCAAACTCAGGGGTGATTAACAATTTAAATGATAGAATGTTCCATTATTGAATGGAAACCCAGGGGTGATTAAAAGTTTAAAAGATATAATGGTTCATTATTGAGTGAAAACTTAGGGGTGATTCTATGTTTATAAAAGTTGAACGAAAACTCAGGTTCCATTATTAAATGAAAATAAATAGATAAATAATAAATAATAGATATAATAAATTCATTTCAATTTTTGATAAAATGCTCATGTTTAATGCTTTTTAAAGGAGCTGGGATGTAACCCCTGAGTTTTCATCATGTTCATTATTGAATATAAACTCAGGGGTGAGAAATTTTTAAAATGTTCCATTACTAATTGAAAACTCAGGGGTGATTAACTGTTTTAGAAAGAATGTTCCATTATTGAATGAAAACTCAGGGGGCTTAACTGTTTATAGGATAGCATGTTCTACTAAAGAATGAAAACTCAGGGGTGATTAGCTGTTAAGAAGATTGAATGTTCCAGTCAGGGGTGATTAGCTGTTAAAAAGATCTAATGTTCCATTATTGAATGAAAACTCAGGGATGATCAGCTGTTTAAAAAATAGAATGTTCCATTATTGTATGAAATCTCAGGGGCGATTAGTTGTTTATAAGATAGAATGTTCCATATTGGAATGAAAACTCAGGGGTGATTAACTGTTTATAGGATAGAATGTTCCATTATTGAATGAAAACTCAGGGGGCGATTAACTGTTTATAGGATAGAATATTCCAACAAGTAATACTGTGAGCGAGCTCACAAAAGGATACCCCCCGCTTCATATTGGACTCAAATCTCAAGTCCAATTGTCTCCCCTGAATGATCTCAGAGTGCAATGAAAATTCTTCATGCACATCTACATATGATGTACTTCCTTCATGTAAAGTTTCATCAAAATCCATCAAGCGGTTTAGGAGTAGTTGCGCTTACGGGGTCTCCCATTGAATAATGTATTTAAAAAGTTTAAGTCCAATTATCTCCCCTGAATGATGTCAGAGTGCAATGAAAATTCTTCATGCACATCTACATATGATGTACTTCCTTTATGTAAAGTTTCATCAAAATCCATCAAGCGGTTTAGGAGGAGTTGCGCTTACGGGGTCTTCCTTTGAATAATGTATTTAAAAAGTCTAAGTCCAATTATCTCCCCTGAATGATGTCAGAGTGCAATGAAAATTCTTCATGCACATCTACATATGATGTACTTCCACCATGTTAAGTTTCAGCAAAATCCTTCAAGCGGTTTAGGAGGAGAAGCGCTTACAAGTTATGTGGACAGACGGACGGACAGACGGACAGACAGACAGACAGGGTGTTTCCTATATACCCCCCCAAACTTTGTTTGCGGGGGGTATATGTTTGCGGGGGGTATAATAAAGAATGAAAACTCAGGGGTGATTAGCTGTTTGTAAGATAGAATGTTCCATTATTGAATGAAACTCAGGGTGGATTAACTGTTAAAATGATAGAATGTTCCATTATTGAGTGAAAATTCGGGGCGGATCAACTGTTTTAATGATAGAATGTTCCATTATTGAATGAAAACTCAGGGGTGATTATGACTACTCACACCAAGGTTCATGATGTCTTTTGTGAATTAAAACTTACTTGTCTACAAGATGTCTAGCAGTGTTGATTTGACCCAAGGCTAACTTGTAATGATCTTTATCATACAAAACATTCATGAGATCAGCATAGAATGGATGCACTTCCTATAAAGAAGAAAGTTATTAAGTGAATTTAATCATTTAATGTTTCTTCTATGTCTATCATTATGTATATGTTGTAAAACAAAAGATCAAGTTGACATAAATTTGTTTTGTAGTCTTAAACTGTAATAAGTGAAAGCCCTGCTTTGATTGTCTCATATGAATAAATATTAAAACATAGTTCCAGACAATGTGAATGAATAGTAAACTTGAATTTAAATAAAAATCTGTTACATGGTTGAACCATCCCTGAAAACTATGGTACCAGTTTTTATAGATTACTGAAAAATAACTGTAAGTGGGTGCTTAAATTGTTAAATTTCCTTTTCATGGGGACCCAAATTTTGTAGATTAGCCCCACTCACAAAAACGAAAACCATGAAAATTGATACAGTCATGTACCACACAAAAAATAATGAAACCACAGTACATATGTTCACCAAATAAACTTGGTGTTCTTAAACAAAGTTGGCAGAAAATAAAAGTTATGTACCTTTTTTTTCAGAAATCATATGCATATGGTTAACTTAGACAGTAACTAAATATTAAATTCTCATTGCTTATAGGATATTGAGATGTGGAATAAGTGTACGCGACACAACAAACATAAACAAACAGCAATTCAAAAAAAAATTAAGTAGAAGGTCAATGGAAGGGAGATTCAAATATGAAAGCTATCTCGTGTACAAGTATACCATCATAAAAATATAAAAGAGCATACACCTCAAGTACGGGGATGGATATTACACTTACCTCAAGTTTAGGGAAGTCTGTTAGAATGGACGTCAATTTATCATGAAATGTCTGTTGTGCAAATTTGACTTTTCTCATGTAAAAATGTCTGATTCGGCTGATCTTGTACTGTTTGTGTATCACTGTTGGAGTCTTTCTCTGTGTTTTTGATAACACAATATCAATGAAGTCCTGTAAGTACAAAATAATATTCTATTATTGGATATAATAACTTGAGTATAACACAATGTCAATGAAGTCCTGTAAGTACAAAATAATATTCTATTATTGGATATAATAACTTGAGTATAACACAATGTCAATGAAGTCCTGCAAGTACAAAATAATATTCTATTATTGGATATAATAACTTGAGTATAACACAATGTCAATGAAGTCCTGTACATGTAAGTACAAAATAATATTCTATAATTGGATATAAGTACCCGAGTAACAAACAGGTAGGGGAACTCTTAAATAATAGATCAGACAATTTTTACTTTTATTATTTATAGTATCTCAATGAAATAAAGGCTGGGGTCCAAATTAGCACTGGTTCAAGATACAAGACCTTCAATATCATTTAATGAACTTTATGGAAAATTCCCAAAAAGTCTTGGCCCTATTGCTTTGAAAATGAAATTGCCACCAGTCCATTCAAGGTTAAAGGTGATGTTGAGGATAATGTTTTCTGGCTAATTAAATGCTTAACTAAAAACCATTGGGTTATGAGAGCTAGTTTCAATTAAATGTTATTTAAGAGTCATTCATTGAGATACATGTATGAAGACTCTTGAAAAGGGGAAGTCTTGTCACTTTTGAGCTCTAATCATGTTGTATTTGTAGATACATGTAATATGAAGCAGGTTAAACCTGTGACACTTCCGAAGTTTCAATTATTTTGTTAATTTTTTGGGGGGTTAGAAAATAAAAACAAGCTAGCTTTTCTTGTGGGTTATGCTTGCGTTGAAAGACGTCTAGAACTTTCAAAGAAAAAGTGTTAAAAAGACGCCTAAAGATCGGGAAAACAAGCATGCATGCTAAACCGGACGTTTAAGGAAAATTCAGCTCATAGTTTGTACAACTGAAATATTGACATTTCTACCATTATCACTCCCTTTGAGAGCATATTAATTGGTTGTACAGATCTCCAAATACAAGATCACAAAAAGGCCCGGATAAGGGAAGGTCTAATAGAATTATCTGCACTTCAGTAGGCACTATGAAGCTATAAGTTAATGACTCGGATAGAGGTTTAAATCTTAAGCTCATTTGGTAACCAGCTTGCTTGTCACAAGTGTGATCTGGATTTGACTGTACCACACACAGCATAGCCATACCGAACAAAATATGGTAATTTAGCTCATCTTGAAAATTTATCTATGTCATGAGAGTGCTTTGGGGAGGGGTGACGTAATGGATATCCCAGAACTGTCAAATTTGTATGTTCTTAGTGTAAACTAAAGGGATAAAGTCATTAATGATCATGGGTTGTGTAATGTTTTAAAGAACCTGTAATTTCACAACAAATACATAATCTAGCAGTATTATTTTTCATTGTTAAGATATGAATGTCATTATAAACGTTTTTCTTAACCTTTGATGGTGGAACAACGGTGATCTTCTTAAAATTATAGTGTGCCATGGTTGTGTGTTGTTATTTCTTCGGCACACACGTGAAAAGGAAGTTGACGGAAGTTGTAATCGTAATCGTAGTTGGTCCGCATTTGTGACGAACTACCAACCTCCACCTGTTTCCGGTATTGGATTTTGCAGACAAATCTCATGATATGAATATTTGTAGGTTTAGCTCGGATTAAGCCTCCTTTTTACTTTTAATATGATACAGGTTAAACCTGATAAGCTCCCGCAGATAAAGTAACTTTCTTATATATATATAATTCAAGAATATGATGTTTTGATATTTACAGAAACACATGTAGGTTACAATAGTACACTATGTATTGAAGGTTTTAATTATTTTCCAGTTTGTAGAGATATATCAAACAATGGAAGATATTATGGTGGACTTGGAATTTTTAGAAAAAATAATCTTAAGAATCATATTAAAATTTTACAGAATGCACAAAAAGATTACCAATGGATAATGTTTGAGAAAGAGTATTTTAACTTAAAAAATGACCTTTATTTATGTGCTGCTTATATACCACCCCAAAACTCATCTTATTATAAGAAAATAAACTATGATATAGTTGAATTTATAGAAAAAGATATTATAAAATTTAAGCAAAAAGGCGACGTGTGCATTTTTGGAGATCTAAATGCTCGAACATCAGATCAGCACGACTTTATAGCTAATGACAGTTCAAATTATCTTCCTTTGTTTGATTCATACAAACCAGATAACAAAATTATATGTAGAAAAAGCATGGATCAAGATCTTGATGAAAGGGGAAAAGAAATCATAGATATTTGTATCAGTAATCATATGCGCATTGTAAATGGCAGAAAACTTGGTGATTTACATGGTCAATATACTTGTTATAATGTACATGGACAAAGTGTAGTAGATTATTTAATTGTAGATGAAGAATTAGTAGAACAAATTTTATACTTTCATGTATCAGATTTTTTACCAACTATGTCTGACTGTCATTGCAAAATTTCTTTTGAAATATTGGCTAAATTTACATTAAACTCATTAAATAAAGATTGCTCAGGGACTTTGATGCCAAAAAACTATAAATGGAATGCAAACTCATCTACCAAGTTTCAAGAAGCTCTTGCATCCCCTGAAATCCAAGAAAAAATGAAATGTTTTCTTAATGAAAATAAGGGTACTTCATCAGAGAAAATAAATGAAAAAGCACAAGATTTTACAGACATTTTATTAAGCACAGCTGATATTTCATTAGTAAGACCTAAACACAAAAAAGAGTATTTGAATAGATCAAGAAAACACAAGAAAAAGAAAAACAATTGGTTTGATAATGACTTGTTTAAGATGAGAGCAAATTTAATAACGTTAGGTAAACTGTATGCAAAATTTCCTAAGGATCCTTTCATAAAAGGAAAATATTATAAAAATTATAGAATATACAATAAAACAAGAAAAGCTAAATATAAAACATTCATGAATACTATGCTGAATAAATTAGATATGCTGAGAACTGAGAATCCTAAAGATTATTGGCAACTAATAAATGATATTAAAGGATCAACAATAAAGGAACAAACTTCTCAAATTGATGGGAATACATGGATGAACCACTTTCATAATCTTCATTCAGCTGTTGATAATTCTTTTCAAAAAAGATTATGTGATTTGGAGGAAATTCTTAAAGAGAAAGAGAAAGTAATAAATTTTAATGAGCTTGATTTTAAAATTACAGATAAAGAAATCTCACAGGCCATAAGTAAACTAAAACTTGGCAAATCTACAGGTCCTGATCTAGTTTCTAATGAAATGTTAAAAAATAGTCAAAACCACATAATTCCTTGTCTTAACAAACTCTTTAACCTCTGTCTTTCAAACAGTGTTTATCCCCAAATTTGGGCTAATGGCTATATTACACCTATTTACAAAGCAGATGATCCCAATAACCCTTCAAACTACAGGGGTATAACAGTATCTAGTTGTGTTGGTAAATTACTTAACAATATTTTAAATAACAGATTAGATTGTTTTCTGAATAAATATAAGCTTATTCATGATTCTCAGATTGGTTTTACAAAAAACGCTCGCACTTCTGACCATATATTTATTTTAAAAACTCTTATTGATAAATATTGTAATGTTAATAATGGTAAACTGTATGTATGCTTTGTGGATTTTCACAAAGCCTTTGACAGTGTTATACATTGTGGTATGAAAATCAAATTGCTCAATTTAAATGTTGGTACTATGTTTTATAACTTGATTAATAATATGTATGAACACTCCATAGCTAGAATAAAAATAGGTAATTTTCTCACAAATCCGATTCAAATCAATCTTGGAGTTCGACAAGGGGACAACTTAAGTCCCTCATTATTTAAAATTTTCATAAATGACTTTCCATCAAGTCTTGCTAATTGTGAAGATACTGTATCATTAGAGTCTGAATATTTAAACTGTTTAATGTATGCAGATGATCTTGTTCTTATATCCTCAACAGCAAAAGGCTTACAACAAAGATTAGATAGGTTAGAGGAATACACTAAAAAATGGTGCCTGAAAGTAAATATCAAAAAAACAAAAGTTATGATATTTAACAAGTCTGGGAAGAAAATTAAAACAAACATACTCTTTAGTAAAAAAGAGATTGAGTGTGTAACGTCTTATAAATATTTAGGCACACATTTTTCTGCATCCGGTAACTTTAATGTGTCAAAAAATGAGTTGTATAACAAATCATTGAAAGCATTTTATAAATTGAAAAAGGACCTACTTGGTATAGGACCTTCTGTCAAAACATGTATGCACCTTTTTGATCATACTATCAAGCCTATTTTACTATATAACTCTGAAGTATGGGGCAGCTATAATGTCTCATTTAAAAAACTTAGTAATAATTCATTTAATCCAGACGATTTTTTTTAAAATTTACAATGTGAGAAACTTCACCTCAAATTTTCTAAATGGGTACTTGGAGTGCACAAAAAGAGTGTTAATTTTGCTGTTTTATCTGAATTAGGAAGGTTTCCATTGCATTTTGATATTTTAAAATATTTGATAAGTTATTGGTATAGACTAGAAAATCTTGACAACACTTTTCCATTACTTAAAGATGCTTATTCTTGTAGTATATCACTCCATGAAAACAACAAACAATCATGGTATTCAATGGTAAATAAAGTTCTAGAATTTTTAAATATAAATAACTGTAGTAAGAACTTTGGGATATATAAATTTAAGAATTTTCTTAAGAACAAACTAGCTGAAATATATACAAAATTATGGTACAAAACTAAATCTAGTCTAAAAGAAGGAAAATTATGTACATATTTTAAATTAAAACAACATTTTGGATTTGAAAACTATTTATCAGAAATTACAAAGTTTGAATATAGAAAATCCATATGTAAACTCAGAATATCTGCTCATAAATTGATGATTGAAGTTGGAAGATATGTTAAAATAGATAGAAATGAACGTTACTGTAATAAATGTACTTCTGGTGAAATTGAAGATGAAATTCATTTTTTGATTAAATGTCATAAATATCACCAGCAAAGATTTACCTTATTTGAATTTATTGGAAAAGAAATTATTAACTTTACATATCTTAATGATGAACAAAAATTTAACTATTTACTTATTTCTGAAAATACTAAAATTCTTAATGCAGTTGGAAAATTTATTAATGACCATCTTTAACATGTTTACCATTGGTTAAATATAATATGTGAATATGTGCGCTACATTGTTCTGTTTTATATTCTGTAATGTCTGTAAGATATCTATATGTATTACATGTAACTTAATCATTATCTTTTTTCTTATATTTGTTTATTTGTTGCTCATGCTGCCCTTAGGGGCCCTTGATTGGACAATAAAATATATTCTATTCTATTCCAGGGGTTGGGAAGGTAGGGGGCCATGGGCCATATGCCCATTAATGAGAAAAATGGCCCCTTCCAAATTTAAAATTTTATATAGATTGTTAAAGAATGGCCCCTTCAAATTTTGAATTATCATGAAAAAAGTGGTAAATGGCCCCTTTGTAAAAAAAGCTTCCCAATCCCTGCTATTCTATTCTATTCTATTCTATATATATGGTGCCTCATACCCATAATTTTGAAAAAAGAACGAACCTGCAAACAGAACAAGGAAGTGAATTGCCTCGGACGCGGACCTCGCAGAACGCATCCTTTAAATAATATGAGATAGGTTTTTAACCTATGACGCTCCCGAAGTTAAAACGTATCTAAAATTATTTTATAAGGCCACACAGAATTAATTTCTTTTTGGATTTTGACTTTTAAAAAAAGGAGCGAGCGAGCGAAATTATTTTTATTAATTTTTTTTCTGAAAATCTGATTTTTAGGAGCGACTGATTTTTTTTTAGGCGAGCGAGTTGTTTTTAAATTTTTAAAAAGTTTTTTTTCTGTTTTTTAATGTAAAAGTGAGGCGAGCGAGCGATTATTTTTATTTTTGAAGAAAATAGGTGAAATATTAAAAAACTTCTATTTAAAGTATAAAAATTGCTTGTTCTCAGTGGTTTATGGCTTTTCCAATTGATTTATATATTATTTAAGCAGGAAATAGTTGTCTTTAGTTGTTTTTTTTTTCTCTGAAGAGTTTCTGTCTTGGCTTTCTATCAATAGCCACAAGCAGACCAAGAGAAAGTCAATTACACCAAACAAGTATGACTATGTCCCAAAATCTTCCTGGCAAAGCATAATTTTAAGATAAAATATTAACAAGAAAAACAACTTCCTATCTTTATTCACAAAAAAAAAACATAAAGCAACAATAACAATTTGTAAATATTTATTTAAAAAATATTACAAAACAATCCTTGGTCAATGGTGAATTGTATGTTCATAGATGATGTCATTAATATCCCATTACTGTCCTTACACATAAGTTAGGGATTTTCCTTAATGTTTTCAATTTGAACCATGTTGTTTTTACATGTACTAACTGAGGTCATCTGAGGAAAAATACCACAGGAACTTGAATCTATCAATAAAAGGGGTCGACTATACATCGTATATGGCATTCTTTGAATGTTATGAATGTATTTAAATAAATCAATGTAAGAGTCTTCCATTTGACATGCAATCGCCGTATTTTTTAACAATACTTTTACTTTGTGGCAACAGATTTCATTGTTTTCATCGGAGTGTTTTGTTTGAGGGGAATGAAACGTAGTTTCAACAGTTTAAGTAAAACGTCTTTTATCCCAATGTTTCTCCAATATTGGAGCACTTAACTTAACTAGCAAGCGATTAGACAAAACATAGTCAAGTTTATAAGAATACATGGTTGAAAATCGGCAATTTTTTTGGGTGTTTACTTTTGCAAAAACAAATATTTTCAAAGGCGGAGATAAACAAAAATTTTGAACACAACTTCCGGCTCCGGACGCGGGCGGGTTTCCGGTAAATGCGGGCGGAAGAAATTTATATTTTTTTCTTAGGGAAACAATTTCACATGCGGGCGGTCCGACGAACAAGTAATTAATTCGGCGTGGCCTAAGCATTGATAATTGTTGCAAATGTTTATAATGCGATATTTATTCTAAAAAATATATTCGAAAATAAAAACAAACTAGCTTTTCTCGTGGGTCACACATGCGTTTGATGACGTTCGAAATTTTCAAAGCAAAAAGCGTTAAAATGACGCTGAAATTTCGGGAAAACGAGCGTGATTTGCCGGACGTTGAAGGAAAATTCAGCCCATAGTACAACTAAAATATTGACATTTCTACCATTATCGCTCCCTTCGGGAGCGTAATATTTCTACTTTCATTTTCGAGTGCAAAGCCGATTAGAGAGAAATTTGTTTACTGAGGACAAAGTAAATATAATGGCTACTGGAAATGAAATTTGTCCGCTGAAGTATTCAATTCATTTGTTTGGCTGACAATGCACCGCTTTTGGGGGGGGGTCTTGTTTCGCGAAAATTAGAATGACATGTTCCCGCGTTTCTGTCATTTTGTTTTGATGGACGCGACCCCTGGTGATAGAATAGACAATATGCCTGAAGTCCTATTTTTTTTTTATTTAAATTCTTTACATTTAAAACATTTCATAGCTGGAAATACTTGAAATAATTTATATTAATACAATAACTATGTTTATTATTTTTTAAATTTAAAATTTCAAAAATGGAATTTAATCTTGCATTCCGTGTTATTGGGTGCGGATTTCTGACTAGCTTATACGTCTTCCGGTTTAAGGCATCATACTCAGTCAATTTAGCTCCCGCTCTGCGGGAGCTTATAAAGACGATAGGATGCTCAAAAGAAAACGAGTAAAGTATCACAATGTTTTATAGACTGAAAAATAACCCCAAAATAAATTAATTAAGCTAAATACTAGACCAAATTTTTCATCCAAAACGACAGAAAATCTTTTATCATTTTTGCTATTTTCTGAGCCCCAAAACGACAGAAAATCTCTTATCATTTTTGCTATTTACTGATGCCCCATAGACTATGGGCATAAGAAAATAGCAAAAATGATAAAAGAGCCCCAAAACGACAGAAAAATAGTCTTTAGCTAGACCTGATTTTTCTGTCGTTTTGGGGCTCTTTTATCATTTTTGCTATTTTCTGATGTTCATAGTTTTGGGGCTCAGAAAATAGCAAAAATGATGAAAGAGCCCCAAAACGACAGAAAAATTCGGTCTAGCTAAAGACTATTTGGTATATTTGACTGTGCTGGTATCCTATACCAACAGGGACCTGGGGCCAATTGGACCAAGGTGCTGGTTTAAACCACACTATTGTTCACCAGCCCGCAGCCGTCACCTCCCAGGTAGTGTTTTAATCTCGTTTGTTATTTACAAGAAAGGGATTTCCTCACCTGTATGTGATTAGGTTTGTCAGTTACATGAGGGTGGTAAAGAGGGGACTCCCACTATTGATCACTCTCTGGTGGTGTTCAAGTCCCTCTTGTTATTTACAAAAACTGTGACTTCCCCACCTGAATATGAATACCGGTAGGTTTTTCTGTTACCTACCCAAGGTTGGTGGTTTCTTCCGGGTACTCTGATTTCCTCCACAATTAAAACTGATGGCCCTATATATATTGCCCAGGTGCATCGAAAAGGGCGTTAAACCCTTACTTACACACTTGTTTTTGTTCATTATGTCAAAATATGATTTTAAAGAAGATTCAGACTTGAATTATCTTAAATTTAAACATTTTTGCATTTTCAGGAGTGTATTAAGAACTTTAGATATGGAACCCCTAGTGGATGCAGAGGCACCTGACAGTGGAAATTCTTCTTCCAGCATGGAACACATAGAGCACCCTTATGCACTTGTCTTGCCACATGTAGAACCACAAGAAATCTTGATAGCCCAAGATGAAGACCTACAGCAATGTATCGAACAAATATCGACAACAACAACAGAATCAAGTGAAGTCATAGCGAGGGACATAGAAAAATGTATCAATGAGTTCACACAGACAATTGAGGAAAATCTTGAATCTTTCATTGACATCTCAGCCTTTCCACTATATGAGAAAGTGAAAGGTAGAAGATTGCCAGCACCAAAAGAAAAACCAATATTTAAATGTGGGGAATGTGATAAAGTATTTAATCTAAAGCATCATTTACAGGTATAATTTCAATATAAATTTTTCAATCAAAAATTAATAATGAAACAATGCAAAAATAAGTTTTCTAAACAAAAGAATATTGTGCTAGGGGGAGATAATTTGATAAAACTTAAACTGCTTTTAGCTTACAGATTTTTCAAAAGGTTTTCATGATTTTAATAGAGACAAAAAATTGCAAGGGAAAGGGGTTGGGATAAGTTTAAGTATTTCAAATTATTTTATTTGCCCTCAATAACTTTGGAATTGAGGCGGATATTCTCATAACATAATAATCTTTTTTGTAGACTCACATGAAGGTACACATTCCAGATAAAGCTTATATCTGTCAGACATGTGGAAAGGAGTTCTCATTGAAACATCATCTGATTCAACACATTAGAGTTCATACAGGTACCTGAATTATGATTTCAAAACAACATTTTTTTAATAATACATTTCATCAATTCATTCACTGTAGAAATTTTTTCAAGGTTGTATGCACTCAATTAAAAAAGCTTATATCTGTCGGACATGTGGAAAGGAGTTCTCATTGAAACATCATCTGATTCAACACATTAGGGTTCATACAGGTACCTGAATATGATTTCAAAATAACTGTTGTTTAATAATACATTTCATCAATTAGGCCACGCCGAATTAATTACTTGTTCGTCGGACCGCCCGCATGTGAAATTGTTTCCTTAAGAAAAAAATATAAATTTCTTCCGCCCGCATTTAACGGAAACCCGCCCGCGTCCGGAGCCGGAAGTTGTGTTCAAATTTTTTTTTTATCTCCGCGTTTGAAAAATTTTGTCTTTTGCAAAGGTAATTAACAACAACTAAATTGCCGATTTTCAACCATGTACTCTTATAAACTTGACTCTGTTTTGTCTAATCGCTTTTTAGTTAAGTTAAGTGCTCCAGTATTGGAGATACATTCAGGATAAAAGACGTTAAACTTAATCGGTTGAAACTACGTTTCGTTCCCCTCAAACAAAATACTCCGATGAAAACAATGAAATCTGTTGCCACCAAGTAAAAGTATTGTTACAAAATACGGCAATCGCATGTCAAATGGAAGACCCCTACATTGATCTATTTAAATACATTAATGACATTCAAAGAATGTCATATACGATGTACAGTCGACCCCTTTTATTGATAGATTCAAGTTCCTGTGGTATTTTTCCTCGGATGACCTCAGTTATTTCAGTTATACATGTTAAAACAACATGGTTCCAATTGAAAGCATTGAGGATAATCTTAACTTATGTGTAAGGACAATAATGGGATATTAATGACACCATCAATGAACATCCAATTCACCATTGACCAAGGATTGTTTTGTAATATTTTTTTTAAATAAATATTTACAAATTGTTATTGTTGTTTTATGTTTTTTTGTGTGAATAAAGATAGGATGTTGTTTTTTCTTTTTAATATTTCATGTTAAAATCATGCCTTGCCAGCAAGATTTTGGGACATAGTCATACTTGTTTGGTGTACAACCCGTCCGATTTAACTATGGACTTTCGATTGAAGCGTGCAAACACAACAATGAAAATTTACGTCGTTATGAACAAGCCAATTGGTAACAAAAACCGCAAAACGTCACAGTAAGAAAAACCGACTATCCAATCAGATTTAATGTTTGCACGACCCATTCGTTCAATCAATGTATTTTTATGTAATTAAATGTAACGATTTGTGGTTTTTGTTAACGTTTGGCTTTGTTCATGACGACGTAAATTTTCATTGTTGTGTTTGCACACTTCACCCTACGCTACAATCGAAAGTCCATAGTTAAATCGGACGGGTTGTAATTGACTGTCTCTTGGTCTGCTTGTGGCTATTGATAGAAAGCCAAGACAGCAACTTTTCATGGAGAAAAACAACTAAAGACAATTATTTCCTGCTGAAACAATATATTAATCAATTGGAAAAGCCATAAACCACTGAGAACAAGCATTTGTTACACTTTAAATAGAATTTTTTTTAATATTTCACTTATTTTCTTCAAAAATAAAAATAATAGCTCGCTCGCCTCACTTTCACATTAAAATCCATAAAAAAAACTTTTTAAAAATTAAAAAACAAGTCGCTCGCCTTAAAAAAAATCAGTCGCTCCTAAAAATCAGATTTTCAGAAAAAAAATTAATAAAAATAATTTCGCTCGCTCGCTCCTTTTTTTAAAAGTCAAAATCCAAAGAACAAGAAATTAATTCTGTGTGGCCTTAACTCTGTAGATTTTTTTTCAAGGTTGTATGCACTCAATTAAAAAAGCTTATATCAAGTCAAATATAATTTGAATTTTCAATTTATATGAACAATATAAAAGCTTTTACAAAAAGAAAGAATGCCAAAAAATTAGCAGTTTTAACAAGTGGTTAAAGGGTTCTACCAAATCAAACCAACCAAAACAAGGGCCAAGGATACTGGTCATACCTCACATTATCAATATTGAAAGTGTTGTTACTTCCCTTTGTTTCAATTTATTATTTACACTGTGATTGATATCATGCATATTTACTCCATATTTCTTCTTTTTACAGGGTGCATATCTTTATTCTTACCCCCTTAAACTGATATACAGCCTTTGATGAAACTTTATACAAAAAATACAATGTATGGAGATTCATAAAACAATTCATTTCTCTAAAACATTATTTAGGGGGAGATAATTGGGTTGAGTTTTTTATCAAATCAAGAAACAGGGGTATCTTCAGTCAGCTGTCTTTCAGTAATTGTTAAGTGAACATTTATCTTTTCCTGAAATTAAATTACAAAATCAACTAGTGTATAATTTTTTTGTTTATTATCATTTTTTCTGTTTTAGGTGAAAAACCATATAAATGTGAGGTTTGTCAGAAATGTTTTTTGTCGAGTTCCAACTTAAAACGTCACATGGACACTCATCCTCTAACAGTCGTTAAAATCGAGGATCAACTTTACATGAAAGAGAAAGAACCAGAGCATGAATGTCAGGTCTGCTCTAGGATGTTTAAAAGACGTGAGCATTTGATTCGTCACGTTCAAATTCACACAGGTGATTACCAATTTAAATGTAACATGTGCGATAAACAGTTTATCCGTAAATATCATTTAGAAAGACATCTCAAGACACACAATCGTACAAAAATGACATGCCCTAAATGTAAAAAGAAATATGTGAAAAAACATTGTTATGACGCTCATGTAGAAATTTGTGATTATTCTGATTCTGATAAAGAATTTGAACTTGAAGAAACTGATGAAGATTTTTCAGACATTAATCTAGATGAAAGTGAGTCAGAGGAAAATATGGATGATGATAAAGATGAAATTTTATCAATCTGTGATGTAAAAGTTGAAAATGTTGCTGGTGAAGAAGCATCAAAAATTGAATGTGATAATTTAGACAATAGTATGCAAAGTCATGAAATGGGGGATACTGTGAAATTAGAAAATTGTGATGGGCAAGAAAAGGACAAGCCATTAGATAAAGATATAAGAATTAAACAGCAAACTGTGATAAAGTTAGACAACAAAAAGGAAATGAAACTTCTTGATGTAAAGGAGATAGATAATATAATAAAGAATGGTTGCATTAGTGACACAACTAGTATTAAGAAAGAAAATGGTGTTTCATTGAAAGATTTTAAGCAGGATGGCAATTTACATGAATTTGTTATGAATAATAAAAAATATTGTGTTGTTAAGTTAAATAGAATAAAATAACATTCCTTGTTGTTACTGAAGAAAAAATAAAATTTGTTATCTGAAGTCTTGTGAAAAAAAATTCTAGACGACCCTCTTGTACCATCCCCATATAAAAGGATCTAAGAAATAACAATTTTATAGAAGTAAAAAGATGCTAAAGGGACTCTATATCTCAAAGTAAAATAACGAAAAAAACAAAAAAACAAAGACTAAACCAGAAGATCAAGGGAAAAAAACATCAGTACGATTAAATACCATAGCAAAACTAAACCTTATTCATGGATTGTCTGCTTCAACTCAGAGACTGAAAAAAAAAAGACCAAAAATTGTCAATTAAAAAAAAACCGTATTGTCAAAGGTGAATTTGCTAGCCAAAGCTTAAGAGCTAGGTCAATATGTTTATGATAAGGTTTGACTGTATAAATTAAGTGAAAATATATAAATAAGTGAATAAACTAGGACTTATTAGCTCCTGTGATATGGAGAAGCCATTTAAAAAACAATCTTTAATTAAAACATCAATATTAAATCTGATGTAGCTGACAAAAATATATTTCTGGAAGGACTGACATGTAACCTATGACCTAGCCCTAAATTATACCCCCACTTTGAAGAAGGGGGGTATACTGTTTTACCCTTGTTTGTCCTTCCATTTGTTTGTCTGTAACATAAGGAGTAGGGACGATAAGGCCCTTATTTAGCCTAAAAATATGAAGGTTATGCAAAAGTGTAAATTTCTGGTTAAAATACATGTATAGCATAAACCCTGCCTAAAAGGAAAACATGTATAAAAATTTAAAAATCTAATAGTAAAGCCTAATAATGACGTCATTATTCTAGTGATTTTAGCAAAAATGACAAAGTATAAGAAATTTTGGACGTTTTCATGGTACATTTTGGACCAGAAAACCATCGTCCACACATGAGATGATGAGAAACAAGTTCATATTTTTAGATAAGGTTTATATAAGCTGTATAAACAATCTGTTAAAATATTTGGTTGTTTCCTGTGTGCGGAGATACTTTTCTAGTCCAAAATGTATCTTTAACATGCTGAAAATTGATGTAAATTCGTGATTTTCTGAATGAAGGTCATTTTCATTCATATTTTTTACCAAAACAATCATTCAAAAATTAGAAAATAAATCAAGTTTCTCATTTTTTGGATATTTAATAAATATTTTATCAGCATCTGACAACAGTATTCAAAGGTTGAGAATTGGGTAGAATTTTTAGGCAAAAAACCAGGCCTTATCGCCCCTACTCCTTTCTGTCATGAAAGCAACTACATGAGGTAGAGGTCTGAAATTAAGTATACAGCTTTATCTTAAAGTACCATGTGGTTTTATGCTCCTAGGTTATCTTCTTTCCATTTACCCATTTACTGAATACTAAGGTTTTTACATATAACGGACAAAAATACAAAATTTCTGTCACAGTTTCCCAAGCAACTACATGTGAAAGAGGTCTGATATTTTGTATACAGCTTTATTCTTTAGTTTATTCTTTGGTGTTTACAGATTTAATGAACAAAAAACCAAAATTTCTTTCACAGTTTTCAAAGTAACTACTTATGAAAGAGGTTTGATATTTTGTACTTCTGCTTGATCATCAACACACCAAATATCAAGTCATCCATGCTTTAAAGGTCACATATAACATTTCAAGTTGTCATAAGATGTCAAAAACATTAAATTGATATATGAAATTTCATGCAACTAATGATTATTAAGTCCCCGACCACGAAGTGTCGGAGGACTTATTGTTTTTGCCCAGTTTCTTATTATTATTATTATTATTATTATTCTTATTTCAATTTCCTATTTATAGATCTAAAGTTTGTCCGACATATCTCGTAAAAACGCTTTGGCGAATCAAGATGAAACCTTTTTAGATGGTTAGGGGGTCACTCATAGATGGGCCATCGACTTTTAAAATTTTCAAGATGGCCGCCATTTCAAAATGGCCGCCTGCGGAAAAAAGGGGCGGAAAATTTTTTTTCGTCTGATCGTCTTGAAAATGGGTTATCTGGGTAAAGTGGGTATGCTGATTATCATGGTGCGACCGGATTTTTTCTACGACTTGCCAATTTTTGGCAAGTAGCCGCCGAAATCGCCAAAAACTTGACTTTGTCAAATATCCATGAAAATTGTTATACTAGATAAAATGATTATGCTGATCACCATTGGGCAAGCACGGTTCTTCAATAAGTAACCAATTTTTGGCAATCCGCCATAAAAATTGGCAATCTGCCAAAAGTCGCCAAAAATTTAAATTTGTCCAAATTTCATAAAAAATTGTTTACAATGTAAATTTGATATGCTGATCATCATGAGGCAAGTAAAATGTTTCTATGATTAGCCATGTTTTGGTATTTTGCAATCCGCCAAAATTTGGGGACGGGAGGGGACTTTTATGTGACTTGCTTGCAATCACAATTATAGCTAGTATATTTTTGTATTTGTGGTGCAAGATTCAAGTAAATCTATCAAGGTAAATAATGGCAAGATTACTTGAAACAGGAAGATCTGAAATCAAATACCACATTATGTGACCCTATGCTGATGCTGTATACACAATAATCAAGGGGCTGTGTTTTCTAGTAGAGAAAATTGTTGCAAAAAATATTTCCTTGACTGCGAACTGCTTATCAAATGGCTGTGATTAAAAATTGCTTAGAAAACTGTTACGAAAATTTTTTCCCAGCCCGGCTGCCCACCATTCACAATTTTTTACTTCGTGAAATCCGGCCAAAAAAATAGACAATAGTATATTTTCTGAATAATTTATTAAATAATAAATATTACATTTCAAATTTAGCACTTAAATCTTCATTTTATTTTCAATTTAAGATGCAACAAGTACCCTTTTAAGTTTACTTTTTCATTATCAATTCATAAAACTAAATCAATCAAATATTTTTTTTTTCAAAACATTCTTTTTTACACATCAATTTCTTTTCAATATTAATGTTAATTTCATAAAGTTAAAAATCATCTCTTAAATGCAAAACATAAATCACTTTAAAGAACATATTCTTTTTTGTAGAAAACTGAAAGTAATCCACAATAAGAAGATTGGTAATAAGTTTGCAAGTTAAAACTTTATAAACCAGTGTCTCAAATGTTTGAAAAGGTGGGTGGGTTCTACCCACAATCCAATAAGGTTAGACAATTGAATTCTAGATCAGTTCTGTCGTGTAACCCAGGAAGTTGCTTAATTCAGTTACAAATTGAAAAAACAATTAGGGGGACATTACATGGGTCACATAAGACATGTGGACATTAGAACAGGTCTTAAAACATGAAGTTCAAACATAATTTTCTTCACATTTGTAACAATGTTTTTGCATTGAGTTTGTTGACACAATATGATAATCTTGCATGATTGATATCATCTTCAGTACCATGACAATTTTTATAACAAAGCTGTTTACAATATATTCATAAACAATATTTGTGGCAATATCATAATCAAGGTGTTCACAATACAAATGTCATCATCTAAACAAGATATAAGTGTTCATCCATTGTCACTGTCTGGGTCACTGGGTTTTGTGTCGGAATCATATCCTGATTTTTTGGCATTCACCTTTTCTATCTTTGACATTAGCTCTGAAATCAAAAAAGCAACATTTATTTGAAATTCAAAAATTAACACAAGTTTATAAGGATTGTGCAACTTTTTACTTAAAGGTTAAACAATATTTTGTCTGTCTGTTGTTTTCACATAAACAAAAAAAATATACACGTAGAAAGAGTTTATTGATGAGTGGTTGCCATTAGGGTATTAAAAATTGAAAAAACTGAAACAGACATCATTACTCTTGTACTTTTAAAACTAGCTAATTTCTAGTTCCTGCTTGTATATGTATCAATCAATTAATGTACAAATTATATTTTCTTAATTGGTAATTGTTTAAACTTACCTTTAGCTGGGTTAAACACACCATTTGTCTGTTCATTGCACACAAAACACCTCTTTGATTTCTTGTAATGAGACAATGCACATTTCTCACAAAAGAAGTGATCACATCTGGAAAATAAAACATTTATTTTAAACTAAGTATCTGATGTTTATAGGTCAAATTTAAAATAAAGCATTTTTTTTTTATAAATGTAAAATTAAACCAATTTAAAAAAAAAAAAATTAATGGTTTCAATAAAGGTTTTTTTGTCTGCATTGTTAGAGGTTAATATTTTGTTCAATTGTCAATTATTTTCTGCTATAAATACACCGGTCATTTGATTTTCTGTTTATATTTTCACTATTTTGACATTCTTTAAATACTAAGACTATTCTTCTATCTGCTGATAATTCAGGAATAACTGATACATGTAAGTTACTCTTCATATGCATATCTACTTTTGACAAAAGCATCATTGATGAGTCTTAAATCAATAAATCACCTTTTAAGTTAAAGCAGTTTTAAAATGTTCGCCTCTATCTATGTTGTAGGTTTACTCCAATATTAAGAAGTTGATTTTAAGCTACAAAATCCTATGATAGGCTAGTGAAATCTATTTTCGACTTACTTTGTTTTGATTGGGTTTGTAAAGAACTCTCTACAGATGAAGCACTTGAAAGGAAAATCTTCCTCGTCTGAGCTGATCTCATAATTTGTGGCATCTAGAAAAATTAAGTAAAAATCAATAGTTTTTGGACAGCAAAATGTAAAATATTGCACAATTTATCATTCTTATCTGAAACTTGAAATACACGTATTAATCTTTTGTTAAGCTTAACTTTGCTAATTTTATTAAGCCCACAAATATATCAATTGAGATTAAAATACAGAATTTCTAAATCAAATGAATACAATGTAAAGACTCAACATTAATAACAATTGAAAGAATTTTGACAAGATCAACTAAGATAAGCTTAAAAATCAAAGCGCTAAAGCGTTTAAAGGCAAGCGAAATATATAAGAACTATAATAGATTTATTCTCTGTTAAAGTATATTGTTCAATATGTTTGCAAAATATTAATTTTAGCGAAGTAAGGATTGTCATGCAGATGCTCTCAAATTTAAAGTTAATGAACACAATTGCACACACAAGACAGGTATCGTGTAAAAACGGTATCGATTGAAACACCCCTTCGATTAAAATGCACTCGTCCCAATGATGTGTATTGTATACTGAATTTATGAATGGAGAAGATATTTTCCTTGCATTAACCAATCAAATAACAGAAATATTTATACGAACAAATCAAGTAATAGATGAATACATAATGTATATTCTATCGCCTTTAACTAAATAGTTCCTCATCTACGAAGCAAAGGAATAAATAACCTTGTGCCGGTCATATAAAATGCCAATAAAAATGGAGATTTATAGAAGTGTGTATCATGTTACCAAATATTGAAAAGTAATATAGAAAATAAAACATTTTATTCCAGACTAGATGCAGGAAGATCACTCCGTCTAGACAGAAAAAAAACCGCGAAATTCTTCACTACCCTATAGACTCCATAAGGCTTCGCTGGCGCTTGCCTAAAAACCAAATACATGTATAAAACATGTAATATTAAAATTCTGAAATAATCATATACATGTATTTAAAGTCCTAAATACTGACCTCTAGCTCCATATCGTCCTTCCTCCATTTCTCTCTCGAGCTGCCAGCCATGTTTATAATCACTTCTATCATGAAGAAACTTACAGCTGTCTAAAATATAAAATGTGCCACATTTAATCTTATATGTAAGTCTACTGTTCTAAAAGTGTCAACAATATTTAGAAGTTACCGGTATGCCCCTTTAACCATTGAATTAGTCCTAGACAGATAACCTGAAACAACAATTTCCTATTTTAAATTAAGGTCTAAATTGATACAAAATGTAGGTACAGCCTTCCAAAGAAGAAAATGTTTTAAAGATATTTTGTGATACAAGGACAGAAAATCTTCATTTGAAATTCAAAATTTACTTTTCAGGGAAGAAACACCACAGACTCACACATAGACTTTGACTGGAACAGCCCTAAGCATGCATGATATGTATTAAACTTCATTTGAAATTAAACTGCATTAGTTTTTTAAGTTCATACAAAGCTTTTAAGAAATCTTTATTTGCTCATTTCAGGTTAAAACAATTAATAATGGCAGTAAAATTTATTACATACCAAAACTTGATAATATCTGGTTTACTACTTAAAATACTTTCAAGGTCTCTCATCTGAATGAAAATGTGGCTCTTTAAAAACAAATGACAGTATTGGACAATACCTCCAAATCCACAAAATCCTGTTTCTTTATAATCTTTACATATATCTGGCTGATAATCCCATCGTACTGTTGCCCTCAAGTGAGCTGGGGCTCTCATTGGTCCTTTTCTGTTGGAAAGAAGAAAGAAAGGAAAAATTGTATAATAGGAAATACCTTTGAATGCCTGCAGTTACAGTTTTATAAAATGTTTAATTACCTAGTGAGATTTTCTTGATATTTTTTTTCAACTTATTACCTCCCCTTAAAAATAATATAGAATATGCACTTATATTAAATCATATTAGATATTTCTATTATAATTAATGAATATAACAAAGATACAATTTCAGTTCAATGAGCTGAAGTAGTTATTGATAACAGAAACTGTGACAACATAATCACAAAATTTTGACTTGAATATATTGCATGTGTGACTGTTTTACATTTTTTACATTATTTCAGAAAGTGATAATCCTTTAAAAATATAGAAAATGTTGATGTTAGATGGCATGAAATTTTGTTTTTTAGTTTTCTCATGAACTAAATATCACCCAAAGTGTTTGGGTACAAGATTTTTTTTATAATTAACGTCCATATTAAAATGTTCATACTTTTGTATATACTGGAAATAGTAATATGAATTTTTTTATATACAATTAAAAAAAATAAATCTTGGACCCAAACACCTGTGAATATCACAACCTCTTTATATATGGTATGCAGCACCATTGTGTGGTAAATGTGGTGGGATTTGATTTTATATCTTTAGCTTTTCTGCTCCTTATTAATCCAATTCTGGACAATTTGACTGTAACTTATTTATACTAATCATTATGAAGCTGAAAACTTACCTAACGTTACCACTTGATGCATTGCCCTGTGCTGTGTCTTTCTTCTCAATATATGTAGCATAGTTATTGATTCCTCTATACACTTTATCATCTTCTTTGTCTTTTAATTCCTGTTAAAATTAAATAATTTAAAACCTTTCATAAAAACAGTTTTTTTTATATTGTAGATAAACTGAAGCCTTAGAGAGATGTCAACCTAGTTCCACCATAATTTTTTTTTTAATGTCTGAATCAATAAAGGACCATTGCATTTTCAGTTTCTACATTAAGTAGCAACATTTCTTATCTACTTTTCCTGGACATTTGAGATTGATCTTTCCTATACTGTATTGTCTCTAGACATTTGAGATTGATTTTTCCTGTCCTGTAATCTATTGGTTCCTTTATTTGTTTTTTTTTTATTCTTAAAAGGTTGTTTTCGTGTTTATACACTACTTTTTGCATGATTTTACCTTATTGATTTGCTGTGATCGTTCAAATATGGCTTGAGCATCCACATCAAGTGATGTATCAATTTCTACAGTTGCTGTGGCTCCCATATCTGTTGGACCAAGACTTTTCTATAAAATAAACATCAAAATATCAAAAATATTGTTTACAAGTGACATGAGTGAATAATAAGTCATATTTCATTGACAATTTTTGACTCTATGATCTTTTTTTTTCAAAAATACCAAACCAAATGGTGCTATTGAAACTTCAAAGTACAGCTTATGTTATTAGATGCTCTGTCTTAAAGCTTTCAATGCTTTCATTGGTGTATTTAAAAACTATTTGCTTAGCTGGGACCAATGTTTTGTAGAGCTCCATGTGTTGATTAACTGTGTACTTTACTTTTGTGAATATGAATTTACTTATATTTTTAATAACCTAATGCAGTCAAAGAGGAAGAGGAGTCCGGTGGACTGAATGACTGTTTTCATCAAATTAACTTAATTTTCCCTATGTGTTCAACGTAAAATAATGCAAAATTTAACTGGACCAAATCAACTTTTGGTAGATATTTCCAGTTGGTCCAGCCTAATTTCGAAGACTGCTAATGCCAATAAGATTGGTCTCAGGAATAATCAAACAGATGTCAGGAACAATAAATATATCGATACCTGTACATATTTAAAGGTTTTGTGATAGATCTTACCCCTGTCTTGGTAGATTTGTAACTGTGGGTAAACTTAGATTTATCATCATCGCTGTCACTTGAATAGTTCACTTTTTCTCTGATAATCTTCTTGGTCTAAAATAGAACCTTTTTGAATTATATATGTCAGTATTTCTTGCAGAGTATTCTTTATAATAAATAGGAATAATCTCATCTGCCCCAACATACCCAAAACTTTCAATCAATACATCAATACATGTGTTTGAAAGACACAGTTTACATATTTCCAAAATTTGACAACGTTTGGCTATTTCTTTAAAATTTGTTAAATTTATCTGTTTGGTCATTGTTGTAATATTTTTTTGGCTTCTGTGTTTGTTTTATCAAATTTAATATTCTACCGGTTTTCCAAGTTTTCTACTCCTAACTTGTCTGATGAAGGTAAATCCAGAAAAGCGCTACACACACAGTGAAATTTTGCTTATGTACATTTATCAAAATCATTTCAATATGTGGATCGTGTCTATCTGGCACATATTCCATATTCTTTCATTTTTAATATAATCATTTTCAAAGGTGTGGTAAATAATTTTCCCATTTTTTGCTTTTTGTTTTTAGAGGGATGAAGGTCAGCAGTACTAGTTGGAATTTTAATAACTTGTTGATGATTCTTACTTAAAATTATCAAATGTTTCAATGAACTTCAAAACCTATTGAAAGCTTACTGATTGATTCAGTGGATTGCTAAGTCTAAATTTTACAAATTGTTTTTATGGATTACCAAGTTTACATTTTACAGACGTCTGAAAATTTCAGTGGATTGCAAACCTATGTTTCACCAACTGTTTCAGAAGATTGTCGAACCAAAGTTTTACCAACTGTTTGCTGAAAAACCAAAGTTTTACTAATTGCTTCAGTGGATTGCCAAACCAAAGTATTACCGATTGTTTTAGTGGATTGCCAAGCCGTTCTTTCCTGTCTTTCTTCACTACAACATTTCCATCATCATCACTGCTGCTTTTCTTGTCCTCTGAAATTAAAAAAACTATACATATATATATTGTAACCAGAGAGAATGATCCACACCAATGTCATTGAGAATCAAACCCTGGTCTCCCCAGTGATAAGCCAGCTTGTACCAGATGAGCTAAAGATTTAAACCCCTAGTCGAGTCCATAACTTGCGGCTTTATATTACCTAATATGCGAGCGAAGCGAAGCTCACTATTGTACAGAGTCTGCCAAATTGCACGAGACTCAAAATACGATGGTTGAAAATAAATTCTGTCTCGCTACTCGGAATGCATTGGTAATTTACGAAAATACCGGGTCTCGCGTTAGCGTGATTCTTTATTTTCGCTTATTTATTTACAAACGGTAACAAAACAAACCTTTTCTTGTTGTTTATGACAATAACTTTCTCAATAAATAATAACTATCCAACAAACGAACACTAGTTGTTTTGAATTTACAGAAATATGGCTTTCTCTCACGAGAGTTCGTGACCTTTCACCCATAGTGCATGGTCATGCGCAGAAAAATGGTGGGAGTTCTATCAATCAATTTTCGGAACTTTTCATAACACAGATTCGTTAAAATAAAGTGATCAGCAACTGTTTTACTACATATGTATGATAATTTGGTCCTACCTGATCTGAAAATAAAATCCTAATCCATCCTTATCCTATGTTGTCCCTCAAACTGACAAAGTTAAATGATCATTTGGATACGTCGTCATTTTCCACCAGGTTTCTGAATCAATTTTTTGCAGACAGTACTTGGTAATTATAGATACGGGTATACAAAAAATATAACAAAACCTGGCAGAAGAGCGGTGACATTTTGATGTCGTCTGCTTGTCGAATGATATGATGTGACTGAAGGATCGATTAAGTTATGGATGATGTTGTCCCGGCCGCAAACCATATTTTGGCGTTTTTACGGATAATACATTTTTTTTCAAATAAATTATTAAATTTTTATCCAAAAGTGGACCCTCTTAGCTATTGATCCAGCCGAGGGTATTTTGACATTTTTTCCAGATCCAATTAAGGTTAAACCTAGTTTTGGTTGCACTTATTTCTTCGCGAGCTTTTAGGGCAGAGCCATTATCATATTACAACACAGGTACTTTAACTAGTGTTCTGTTTCAATATAATAAAGGTTAAAAAAACTATCAGCAGCAGCACACATTGAAATACCCTCATTAAAACTAAATTAATCAGCCGGTATTCTATAGGCTCCCAAAGGGAGCAGCCGCCAAGTCATTGAAGTAACTCCGGCGGATCACTAGTTGGCATCGTTTATGGTCAGAAGGGAGCGATAATGGTAGAAATATCAATATTTAAGTTGTGCTATGAGCAGAATTTTCCTTCAACGCCTGGTTAATAGTGCTTGTTTTCCTGAACTTTCGACATCTTTTTAACGATTTGGTTATCTTTGAAAATGTGAGACGGCATTAAACGCTGACGTAACCCACAAGAAAAGCTAGTTTGTTTTTATTTTCGAACCAAAAAAAAATTAAATTAATTGAAACTTCAGGAGCTAAACAGGTTTTACCTGCTTCATATTAATATTACATACACATTTTTTGCACTGACACTGTATAAAAAGTTTCATGAAAATCCATTTAGTTTCAACAGGTGCCCTTTTACTTCTTTGCATTTAATATTTATTTATGGAGACATGTTCAGCATGATTAGTCTTAAAATTTAGCTATAACAATTTACCATCCGAATCTGATGTTTTTCGCTTTCTAGCAACTTGATTTCTTCTCCCTTTCTTAAAAAATGTACATTGTCCACTTTTGTTTTCTTCTTTTGACGCCATTTTGAAAATGATTCCGTATGATGAATGGAACATCGATTCTCATTGGTTAATTTTCGAAATTCAGCCAATCAAATTCCATGTAAGATTTGACGCTGCTTTGTAAACAATAACAAACCCCACGTGTAGGTGTTTTCAAGGCTTGTTTCATTTGCTGATCTTATCACTCTTCCTATGAATTAATGGCAAAGGGGTAGTGGTTTAGACCCTAAAAATTTGGCTCCAAAACTTCTGTGTCATTTATTGATTGAACAATCTCAAAATGATACCAAGCAAAGATTTGACAACTACAGTTTACATGTACATGTAGCATTGTGTGTTAGAGTACATGTATGCATTATATCGTTACATAGGTCTTTATTAAAGTATGACTATTTAATAGATTTTGGCACTTGTCAGTAAGCAGGAATGGACGTTAACCATTCTTCTGTAAGAAGTCATTCATGCAGAAAATGTAGGTTACCATGGTTACAGCCAGCATTTAAATGATGAGTCTTGAATAGACGAAACGCGCGTCAGGCGTAGCAAAATTTATTGTCTGGAACTTTGTTGTCATTTGTATTTCGAACACACGTGAAGGTTAGCACTGCTGGTGGAGTGTAAATTCCCCGAGGTTAGCCCGCTCCGGCACCAACACTTTTTGAGTTGGAGAATACATCAAAGCTTTAAATTATCCGTCTAAATTTCAAAATTGTCTAAACCCTAAGGTTCTTCCTACCCCAGACAAAGGTTGATTATCTTAGTAATAAATTGGTTCCCCAGTTTGGTATTTTTGGTTATACTGTTCTATGCTCTTCATATTTATACAGTGTTTGGCATTTTCAATATTTTTGGTAGAGCGCCTCTGATGAGTCTTGAATAGACGAAACGCGCGTCAGGCGTAGCAAAATTTATTGTCTGGAACTTTGTTGTCATTTGTATTTCGAACACACGTGAAGGTTAGCACTGCTGGTGGAGTGTAAATTCCCCGAGGTTAGCCCGCTCCGGCACCAACACTTTTTGAGTTGGAGAATACATCAAAGCTTTAAATTATCCGTCTAAATTTCAAAATTGTCTAAACCCTAAGGTTCTTCCTACCCCAGACATAGGTTGATTATCTTAGTAATAAATTGGTTCCCCAGTTTGGTATTTTTGGTTATACTGTTCTAATATGCTCTTCATATTTATACAGTGTTTGGCATTTTCAATATTTTTGGTAGAGCGCCTCTGATGAGTCTTGAATAGACGAAACGCGCGTCAGGCGTAGCAAAATTTATTGTCTGGAACTTTGTTGTCATTTGTATTTCGAACACACGTGAAGGTTAGCACTGCTGGTGGAGTGTAAATTCCCCGAGGTTAGCCCGCTCCGGCACCAACACTTTTTGAGTTGGAGAATACATCAAAGCTTTAAATTATCCGTCTAAATTTCAAAATTGTCTAAACCCTAAGGTTCTTCCTACCCCAGACATAGGTTGATTATCTTAGTAATAAATTGGTTCCCCAGTTTGGTATTTTTGGTTATACTGTTCTATGCTCTTCATATTTATACAGTGTTTGGCATTTTCAATATTTTTGGTAGAGCGCCTCTGATGAGTCTTGAATAGACAAAACGCGCGTCAGGCGTAGCAAAATTTATTGTCTGGAACTTTGTTGTCATTTGTATTTAAAGCATGCATTGTGCTGAGCATCACTAAGTGCACCTACCATACCAATCAATTTGATGTGGCACTTCGCCGCACTTGTCAGTTAGCTTGAATAAACTTTTGGAAAATAAAGGTCACATCCAGCATCCAAAGCATGCATTGTTCCATAGACCTGTATATTAAATAGATTTGCAGCTTGTTAATTGTCCAGTATATGTGTGAAAATTGATAAATGAGAGTTGGTTTATTTTTTGAACTACTTCAGTGCCTTTCTATGGAATTAATCAGAATAAATTGCAATAAACAGAGAATCTATGTGAAAATTTTATTATATTTGGTTGAGAAATAAAGATTTTGTGACAATTTAAAGTAAAAACTTTACGAAAATTTTGTAAAATATTGTATTTTCATAAAGGCACAGGATACGATTACGGCAAAACCGTAACAATAAGAAATTCTTATTGTTACGGCAAAGACGAAAATCAGGAACGGATTTCGGGACGGACACCGAATCTTTTATGACCGTAACAATAAGAATTTTCTTATTATTACGGCACTTATTCTTACGGCATGGACGAGATAATTGGCATAAGAGATTTACCAAAGATAAGATATTTTATAGTTAAAATAACTTCTTTCGCTATTATTGATAAAAAATTAATTAAGTAACAATAAAAGAATAAATTCAGCTCATCGGTAGTTGGTATTGGAATCTCCGGACTCTTTTCTTTGTTGAATATTTTTTTTTTGCCGTAGTGAGTGTCCCGGCTAACTGAGAGATTGTAAACAATGGTTTTGGGGAAAAATTTAAATCATAGACCGAGCTTTAAAACTCAAAATAGATGTAGACCTACAACTAGTTATGATTGGTGATCATAAAATCGTTACGATCCTCTGTGATTGGTGCCTTGAATGGTTTCACCAGAAATGCGCAGGATTAAAATAAATCCGAAAACCACTTATTGGTTATGTTGCATGTGCAATAAGTTATCAAAATAATTTTGAGTTAAATTTATAGATTATAAGAATTTTTTGACGGCTTGGAATGCATAAACTATTTTTTTAAAAAGCCCCTCTCTATTTCCTATTGTCACTATATTGGCCTATATCTATTTGCCGTAATAATAAGTGTCGTAACAATAAGAAACTTCTTATTGTTACGGTCGTAAATGATTCGGTCTCTGTCCCGTCATCTGTTCCCGATTTTCGTCTTTGCCGTAACAATAAGAATTTCTTATTGTTACGGTTTTGCCCAAATTTGCCGTAACCGTATCCTGTGCCTTTCATAAAAACTAGGGTAGTATGGGCTCTTTCGAAACTTCTCTAAAGTGCCAAATGTTATAGAAGTTATTTTAACACAAGTAAAATCTTAAAACATTTAAGGATGGCTGTAAAAAAGAATCATGTAAAAATCTTAAATGGTTTTTGAGATATTACAGTATAAAGTTGAACCTTTAAAATTGTTTATTTTGTATGAAATCTCGTTTATTGGCATGAGATATTGTGAGATTTCACCAATTTGCAAATCTATTTAATATACAGATCTATGATTGTTCTTGGAACCACTGGGTGAATCTACCATACTAATATGGTTGCTATGGCACTTGCAAGTAAGAAGGAATGGACTTTAATCATTTTTCTGTAAGTGGTCATTCATGTGGTAAATATAGGTCACAGCCAGCATCTGAACCATACATTATGTTAGCACCATTAGGTGCACCTACCATACCAATATAGATGATGAGGCACATGTCAGTAATCTGGATTGGACTCTAACCCTTCTTCTGTAAGAAGTAATCCATGTGAAAAATATAGGTCACTTCCAGTATCCCAAGTATGCATTGTGCTTAGCATCACTAGGTGCATCTACATTTGTACCAAATTGCAAAAGGGCACAAAATACATGTAGGTGCTTAATAGTCTATTTGCCAATTAGTTTCGGATATTTATTCTGGAATAGATTTACCCCGGTAATTTTCTTTGTATAAGCGCTATGGAAAATGCCTTGGTTACCATATGGCATACAGACCGGACAAGTCTTGGACTTTTTCCTTTACAACTATGATAGTCTACCATAAAAATCTGAAAAACTTACTGGCATTAAAATGTTTATGATACCGTATTCTAAAAATTGCAAACGCCTAACTGTTTAACACGACCTGAGTAAAAAAAGTTAAAAGGGTTCTAATAATTCTATCAATTGCAGTAGATTATCGTAGTTATTCATGATAAAGTCCGAGACATGTCCTGTCTGTGTGCCATTCGGTAACCACGGCATTTTCCATAGCTCTTATTCCGGAATAGATTTAATTTTTCTTTGTATAAGAGTCACTCTTATACAAAGAAAAATTAAATCTATTCCGGAATAAATATCCGAAGCTAATTGGCAAATAGACTATTAAGCACCTACATGTATCTTGTGCCCTCTTGCAATTTAACTGGATTTTGGTTTAGATGCTCATTTCATACTAGTTTTGCACCAAAAATTTGGTTGTTTCATGCTGATGTATTATCTAGATTTTAGCATGAAATTATCAATCTTTAATTTCAACTGGAAATTGTGGCAAAACAACAAATATACATTTTGTAATAGCTACATTTTCCTTTTTTGCCATATGAGGAACATCTTACTCCAGCATCATGAGCTTGAATTTCTCAAAATTTTGTATGTATGATACATAAATAATTCATAAGCATGTGAATTCTGGGGATCTAGTGATGGAGAGGGCAGTTACCAAAACTGCCAATTTAAATGCAAACATTTTAGGTTTCATGGAGAGTAAAAAATTTAAACTTTTAATTCAATAACACAATTTTTTTTCCAAATATTGTGGATTCCTGAATACATACATGTACAAATGTTATCATATATTTTTTAGCACCAGTGATGGAGTCAGAGAATGTGTTTGTGGTTTTACCAGCAGGAGGGTGTGGGGTTAGGATGGAGCTGGACACACCCAAGCAGTACTGTCAAGTCCTTAACAGACCTTTAATCCTGTATACAATTCAAAGCTTTCACAAGTATGTGAGATAATAGGACATTCTATATTATTTTAGAAAAATCTATTGTCCAATTTTCTCCCTTGAATGATAACTTTTCCAAAAGTTTCTTGGTTGACATTTTAAGGTTTATTAACAATTACGTTTGCAATTTAATGACAGCAAATCATTTTCTTTTCCGATGCTAGAAAAATATGTTTATTTTTTATATAGAATTAAAATTCAAATAAATCTGCACAGCAAAGATTACTTAGAAAAAACATTGTAGCAATTTCAACTGAAAATTTAAATGTTGACATTATAAAAGTATGTGAATATTCCACTGTTTATTACTCAAGACAAATATTATATGAAAGTTCTTTTATTTGTGGAAATGATCATGACATGTTAATGGATTAGACAAAAATTACATGTTCCATGTTTTATGTGTAAGTTGATTGTATTTGTTAAACTATCAATAATGTTCTTTCTCTCATTGTTGTAATCTCTTATTGCTCCTCGTGGGCTCCTGATCTGGAATAAAATGATGTTTATGTTCCTGGATTGACAAAATCATTGTTTAAACAATTCTACCTCAAAATCAATGGGAAATTTCTCTTCATTTGGAACGAAATTTTGTGCTTTGTTCCACCTATGAAAACAAAAAAAACTAGTTTATGTTAGTTTTATAAACCTTTATCTTTCAGAATAAGCTGGATAAAACAGATAGTTGTAGTAGTAGGGGGAGACTATATGGAGATGATGGGTACTCTGATGAAGAAGCATAACTTCAGTAAAGTACACCTTACACTGGGAGCTACCACGAGGCATAGGTCTATTTATAATGGAGTGAAGGCTCTCGATAAAGGTTTGATAATAAAAAAAGAATTTATATATACATAGAATGCAATATTTTGTAGTTTTATTGGGGTGTAAAAGAGTGGACTATAGCAAATTTTTAATGAAGCACGGTATCAGGGCATGGTAGCGCTTCAGGTTGGTAATGTGTGCAAAGGTCCATGCTATTACATACCGAAAAAAAATACAAAATATTGCATTCAATGTTCATGTATATAATTACTTTCCCTTCAAAAATTTAAATGTTTTTGCAAAATGCATTGGTTTTTTTTAAACTACTCCACATACTACGTTGTCAAGGTGTGTTTCATTGAAAATAAAACTTCATTAATGAATTGTCGCTATCACAGGCATTTGGGTCCAGGATTTCATTTTATTATAAATAACGTGTATATAAAAATTTTCATCTCGTCTATATACTATTTCCACATATAGACGAGATGAAAATTTTTATATACACGTTATTTATAATAAAATAAAATCCTGGACCCAAACGCCTGTGTTTCCACAAGGCAAGAATGTTTGAAAGTTCTAAAAATAGTACTGACGGAAACTCCCTTTTTTCTTGTAGAAATATTTTTTACCATTAACAACTAGAACATTCTATAACTCCTTTCAGCTTTTAACTCTCTTTAGGAAGCAAAAGTAAAGCATGTCAGTATGTATAAATCTCACATCGGGTCTTTTTTCCTACGAAGCGAAACAAAAGATCACCACGGACGGAAGTGGCCAAAGATTTTCAAGGGAAACAATATTCCGCCAAATAAAAGGACTTCCGAATGACACTACAGTAAGGTAAAATCTTGGCGAGTTCGAACAAATCATTTGGCGGAAAATGTGGACTCAATTAATATTTGAAATATTTTTACTGACAAGTTGGTAGTATAATAAAACGTACAAACTACGACTCGATGGGTGCTCCATAAATTTTTAAAAAGACGTTCAAGGATAATAAATACGTGGTTATTTCATTTCAATGATAAAATTTGAAAAAGTAGAAGAATATTGTCTCCCTTTAAAATTTTAAACTACTTCCGTCCGTGGTGGTTTGTTTGGCCTGCTTCAGTGGAAAAAAAGATTAGATTCAAAGTCATTGCGAATTGTTTCACGATAAATGTGTTCCCAATTGTGAGATTAAACTGAAAGGATTTATAGAATCACCAATATTTCATGTAAAACATTTGATTCTATGAAAAAATATGGGGGTTTTCCGCGAGTAAATTTTGTTCTATTTTTAGAACTTTCAAACATTCTTGCCTTGTGGAAATAATATATAGACGAGATGAAAATTTTTATATACACGTTATTTATAATAAAATGAAATCCTGGACCCAAACGCCTGTGTGTGGAAATAGTATATAGACGAGATGAAAATTTTTATATACACGTTATTTATAATAAAATAAAATCCTGGACCCAAACGCCTGTGGTCGCTATTGATAATTAACAAAAGGAATGTAATTTTTACATCAGAAAATGATAATATGAAGTAGGCATTGCCTAAATGCGAGCATAGCTAAAAGGGACTACGTTTTTTTGTTCTAAATGTCGACATTCAGGGATATCGCTATCATTTAATTTCCAATATTTCCATTTGCTTATTTTGGGGCGAGATGGTATGGGGCGATTAAGCTTCGAGACACGTTAGTTTGGTACGTGCATATAACCAAGACGAAACGAGCAGCTTATGTGTATTTATTATTTTAAGAATATTATTTTCTTGTAAAAAACGCAATTTATTATTTTTTTAAGCATTATTTCTTTTCTTATAAATCATTTTAACATTCACTCCGGACCTGTAATAATAATAACCCCTTCAGGACCATAAAAAATCTAAATCAGCATTAGCAAATTTCTCGCGGAAACAAATACCGTAGAGCTCTCTGCTCGAGCGGGCACGAACGCTTGCGAGCTATGCTCGCTATAATATTTTCTTTGAAAATAATAGATGTACCAATCACTATTTCATCAATTTTATAAGTCAAAGATTCGCTGTGTTAATTTTATGTTTACATTGATCCCAGCAATAGGAGGATTTGAAATGACAATAATATTGCAAACGAATCATGAAATAGATTTTTAGAAATCAATAGAATTGCTAGTTTTTAATTTTTAACTTTTTAGTAGAAAATAATTTTGCATCATGCTGTTTGCCAAAAAAATGGCTCTTTTATTTATTTTAAAAACAATCATTGAGTCATACAACAGATTCTAAATATATATATGTTCAATTGAAAGACTCAAGTCAAATAAAAATTACAACAAAGTTCCAGGCTCTTAATTTTGCAAACATCAAATAAATTGTTTAAATCTGCAAAATAATAAAGAAAAAAAAAATACAAAAGGGGGAGATAATCTGAACATGAACTTGTTCTGTGGGTTCATTATTATTTGTAGGGTATCAATATTTGTGGTTTTTGTGGGTTGTCTTGATCCACAAAATTAGAAACCTCACTTAAATGAAATTTAACATTGTTCTGTATGCTGCAGACCAAAGAACCATGAATTTAAGAGTCCATGAACTGGTCCATTTTCATCAAAACACAAAAATTGGTGTAAAGGAAAATAAATGAATCCACAGTATCGCACAATGTGTAACGAGATACATTCATTAAACATGTCTGTGTTTTTTAATATATTTTATATCTCTCATGTAGTTTTTATCTATATAAATTTAACAGATTTCTGTAGTACAAAGTTAAAAAATGTTTTTGTGAAGATCTTACTGGTTTCATGTTTGTGTACAAATTAATTAATTGGACAACTGCCTTAATTAATCACACACTTTTACATTTGATGATTGCTATAATTTTTTTTTTTTTTTTTTCAGTATGTAAACCAGAAGATGTTGTTCTCATACATGATGCTGTTAGGATGTTTACAGACGAACAGACCATACATTCTGTGACAGTGGAAGCCAAAAATCACAAGGTTAAACATCAGCAGTATAATCCATGCCTACATTTTTAATGAAGAATAATTTTCCTGTATCTTTTTTTATACAATTACATTTTTTATTTCTCTTACATTGATGAAAACTATAAAAATGCTCTTTAAAAAAGTTAATTTTAAAGAATATTGCATTGCAGTTAGATAAAATTATTGAAAAAGAATCATAAAATATGATTTGCTGGTACATGTACCAATATTAAAATGTTTTTAAAGACACAATTTAAGCATTCATTGGGTTATGAAGTGTTAATGAATGTTTTAGGTAGAAGATAAAGAAATGTGGAAAAAGTGTACGCGGCACAACCAACATAAAGAAATGGAAATTTAAAAAATCACAATTGAAAACAGCCAGCAGACTTCAACATGACCATAGGTCGCTGCTCGTTATCTTGCATTGGTCCAAGACTACAAATACAATTCATAAAATCCAAAACCAATCCCTAAATTATCAATGAAAGACCAATTTCTGGACATAGAACCAAAAACAAAAAACAAAACAAAAAACTGTGAAATCCATGCTTAGTTATGACTCCTAATAGCAAGGAAAAGGGAGCAATAGTAATCAAAAAGTAAATGTTTTACATGACTTTTTTAAGACAGTAGGACTATTTTGTTTATACCATAATTATTAACCCTGGCCTTGACTGTGTCTTCAAAGTATGGTGGAAGTAAACAATTATTTGACTTCTTTGTAGGCAGCAGGGGTATATAGGTCCTTGATATCAACAGTTATAGCCCCTGATTCCGAGGGCTTTTTAGAAGAATCTTTGGACAGAAATAAATACAGAGCCAGCGAAATGCCACAAGGCTTTCATTACAGTGTTATTTCCTCAGCATATCAGAAGGTAAATTATAGGTCTTGTCCCATGCTGAAAAAATGGTGGGTATGTTGCTTTGTCTGAGATAAGTGTATAACTAAATGATACAAAACCACTCTAAGAATAATCAAATAGACATAGAACTATTTCTTGATAACATCGTATGACAAATAAAACATCAGCATATAAACAATGATTCCTGGCTTAGAACAGACACAAATAAAATGTGTTTACAAATTTGTACAATGTTCCTCTATTTATAATATTGAACAAAGCAGCAACAACAAAACTGAAAAACAACAACAAAAAACATCAACATAAAACGAAAAACAACAACAACAACAAGGAAAACCAAACAAATAAACACAGTAGAAATCATGTACTGACAAATTTGTCCCATATAATGGAAATACATTTTTTTGCATCTTCATACATGTAAGCTTTCCAGGAAACATACAGATATTTTCATATTTAAAACTGTAAGTTAAATAACCTGTAACACCAGTGATACACAATATATTACAATATTATCCTTTAAAGACATTAATGCATGTTTTTTTAACATTTTCTGTTCATGTACTAGTGACTTGATATTTCAGGCAACAGACTATGACTTTGACTATGGCACAGAATGTCTACTACTGGCCATGAAGTATTCAGGGGTCAAAGCTAAACTAATAGAGGGGAGCAGTAATCTTTGGAAGGTATTACATTAATATTTTTTAGAAATATATATTTAGGAAAACAACTTGTTGATAAAAAGTATGTAACATTGCATCTAAGAAAACAAGTATGATTGATATATAGTGAATAATACATGGCTAAATCTGTATCATATGCTGTATTCACCCGAGACACCTATATCAAACCAAGGGCCAATGGCCGGGGGTATGATATAGGTCAAGGGTACATACAGCATTTGATGCAGATTTTGCCATGTAATGTAATGTAATGTTCATAATATCATATAGAAAAAAATATTGAAATTTTGTAGGGGTGTGATATAGGGTATGGGATATAGGGTGAGGGGTGCAATATATGGTAAGAGGTGCGATATATGGTATTTGATATAGGTAATGTGCTTTGTCCTATAATGCATATTAAAAAAATCTATATTTATACTTAAATATACGATATAAAGAAATCTGCGACTAAATGCAATAGTAGTTGAGATAATGAGTTGGTTTGGAATTTATTAATTTATGTTAACAAACAAATTATAAAATCTGCAAGCAAAGCGAGGAACAGCTGCCATCAATGTGACACACTTTCTTGCAATTGGCCAAGATAAGATTATGATGCAAATGATTCCAAACCAATCATTTAGTTGTTGAAGAAACGCCCATATACAGACAGGTACAAGCAAATAGGAACTGTTACTCTTCCTGGGCACCCGAGTTCACTCTCGTTACGACTAGAGTTTGTGTTGTTAATTGATATTCAGTAGTTTTTGTGGTTTATATGATGTCTATTTTTTTTTTTGGTCCTGTTCTCGTTAGAGTTAACTGGTTTTGACTCTGCTCTTTGGGACCTTTGACATTCGAATGCCCTATTGGAACATCTGTTTTTTTTTTTTTTAAATATTCTTGACTTAGGACTGACATATATGAAAAGCTGCATGGTTGTATCAGTTTTGTCAACCCAAACTATCTTTTGATTATCTTGAACAAAGCACAAAAATAACAGAGTAAGGTCAAGTACTGTAGATGAAAATTCAATTAAAAACACAAGAGAAAACCTTACACACAAAACAAGAATAAATGAGACTAATAAGATACAAGAAATACAAGGCAGTTTACTGTTTATTAACAGGTTACACACAAGAAAGATCTGTATGCTGCTGAGGGTGTTTTAAAAGGTAAAACAGTAACCTCTTATCTTTACTACAAAGTTACTTAAAAAAAGATGCAACATGTTTGAGTAATAAGTTAGACGTTTGTAGTGGTAATCTTGTCAAAAGATATTAAAATCAGCAGATTTTAGGTATTGTAATTTTATGAGATTTTCAAAATCTGAATATTATTGTATATGTTATAATTTTAAATCATAAAAACTACATATTAGAATTCAAATTTTGAAGATTTTATTCCAGTTAAATCAAAATACATGTATAACTAAGTTCCAAGCAAAGAATTCAGCCTATAAACTATAATGTTGGATTTGTTTAAAACACATCAGAGGTGCTCTAGCCAAAAGGTTAAAAATGCCAAACACCATATGAATATAAATAGCATATAACAGTAGAAATAGTATTATCAACCAATTGATATAAAAATACCATGCTATGTTTCATTATAGAAGCTGGTATTCCAGTTCATATACATTGTTGTGATCAGGTGTTTAAATCCACGATATGCAACAAATTAAGGGACAAAAAGTTTCAGGTAAGATATCTAATACTACTGGTATAACAATGCTCTTTTAGATCATGTTGCTCACAAGTTGATTATTCTATCAATCACAATTTAATTATTCTATCAAAAATATATCCTGATTTTCAAATTGGCTACAACAGTTATCATACACCTTGCAAACACATTTTTAAGGCTTGATAAATTTTGATGAAACTTTACATGAAGTAAGCAAATCATATAGAGATAACTTAGATTTCATTCAGGGGAGATAATTGGGCTTTTATCATTTTTATTTTTTCTTTTAAAATAGAGTTTAATACGAAACAGGGTTTACAACATGTTAGCAGTTTATCAAATCACAGTGAAAAAACAAACAAAAAACAACAGAAATGACCATGACTGAACTCAGGGACAATCAAAATAAAAGCTCTTGAACAAATGAATTTGATGATTATTCATGTACCATTTTCTAATTTTAGACATCAATCTTTAAGTTTTATAATTGCCAACATCTTTTTCAGGTTATACAAAATGAACATTCTGAATGTGGACAAGAAAAGGTTTTGATAAAAGTGATAAATTCAGGGGAGAGTCTTCCAGATTTTATCTCACAAACGGTGACAAAATTCACAAACAGTTGTCATGGAAACCAATATGAACACTACTTAAGTGACAGAGTTATTGGATTTGTTATCAAACTTAAAGAGGAAAGTGAATTCTTGACTTGTGTTAAAATAATACAGAATGTAAAAAAGAAGATTGCAGAAAAAGAAATATTAATATATTGTTTTGTATACCAGGTACTGTATAAGTAAATAGGGGGTCCTGATGGGGGGTCCTGATCACGAATCACAAAGAATAAAAAATGCAAATAACGAAACACGGAAATATGGCTAAATTTTTGTTCATTCACAGAAAAAGGTTTGGTATTGTATTACTGTAAAGCATGCCTAAAATGAATCACGGACAAAACACTTTGCTGAGAACGGTTCACATGCAATATCCAATCACAATGCATGGGAAAATATTTCAACAAATTACAATTCACGGAAAATAAAAATTGCCAATAACGGAGAACGAAATGCTATCTGGTTCAAATGTAATGCTATCTGAAATAATCCTTTTAGATACCCTATTGTGAATGTGATGCTATAATTTCAAACTTAAAGATGCTATTTTGAAAATTGAAAATACCAGGATGCTATAAGAAAGGACTAGAGCCACAAACCCCCATATTTGGCCCTGTTAATACTCAGATATCAAAATTGGTTTGTTTTACACCAAAATTTGAGTATGTATAGCTGGATGTCTGTGTTAAAAGAGAAAAGATTTGATTATGGTGTATAAATGAATTTTCAAGTACCCTAACCCTTCAAAAATAGCCTTAATCAGTGATTTTTCACTTTTTGGCTAAAATGACTTGTTTTTCAGTCACAATTTTGTGATTTTCTATGTGGCGCCACCCCTCGCCCATCGAAATTTTTGTTGAAATATGAAGAAAATAATGTATTTAAAAAAATTAAGCAAAAATATTTATGGGCGAAGGGTGGCGCCCATGTCATTTTCACCAAAAACCAGGTGGAAAATTGTGAAATTTAGCTGAAAATAGATGATTTTCAATTTTAGCGTAACTTTATGACGTCATTACAACATCACAAGTACAGATACTTTAAAATTGATTTTGTTTTGAAACAAGTAATCATTCTAGACTTCTTGGCCACAAAAATCTTATCTAACAAATGAATTTCAAAAAATGGCCCAGTTTAGGGCCAAATATGAGGGTTCGTGGCTTTGGTCCTTTCTAGGGAGAACACTGAACTTTTTCTTGGATTTATTTCTTTTTTTTTTCAATGACTTTTCAATTTTAACTGTAAAACCAACAAAATACCAGCTATGTTTAACCACCAACTATCTTATTGTAATTTATATAAGATCACCATTGAGAACTTAACTTGATTTAAAATAATAAACAGAAGCTTATTGTCAACAAACTCATGTTGTTCCAACACATTAAACTTTATTTTCACAACTAAATATCCCCAATAGGAAGCTGGGAAATAGTAATGCTGTTGTTCATCAGTATACTCTTGTAAGTGCTCACATTCCTCTAATTCTCAACAGATTTTCTTGATGTGTATACATGTTCTTTTGAAAAAAGTTTATATTCAGTATCATCATTGATTTTTGTTTGAGTTGTGCCCCTTTGACCATGAAAATCAAGTGCTCAGTGAGAGACCTTGCAATATTATTAAATTATTATTTTTTTATTGCAGGAGGACTGTGAACAAGAAGCTTTGACAGATCTGATGACAAGCGTCATATTCAACAGGGACCCAGCTCTATCAGGACAAGTGTTGGTTGCTCATAATTAGCATTCTGAGAAAACGATGTAGTATGAAAGAGCAAGGACAAAAACAGAGACAGAGCTCATTAGAGCAACTGCTAATTGCTCTTGAAAAAAAAGAACTGAAGCTCTACTAGAAAAACAGACTTCATTGAAACAGTAAAATTGATTTTTTTGTAAATAATACCTGTGGTGAACAGCTTGATTCAGATAGGGATTCAGTTTTTTCAGCACAAGGTTATGTTGTCTATCAAGGTAATTGGCTGTGCAATACACATGAGAGAAACCAATCTCAGATTAGTATTGATATTGGTTGTTAATAATATAAAAATATTGTTACATGCATGACCGAGAACATTTATTCTTAAGTCTAAACATGGTTGTACATGTATTGTGACCAAGGACATTTATACTTATTTTAAAACATGGTTGTCTCAATTTACATAATATTTAAATTGTGTGTTTGTTTTCAGATATATTTTGTAACTATTGTGCAATACAAAATATTTTATATTGTTTGTTTATATCTTGCAAAGTGAGAAGAGTCCTTGTGCCCTTATTACATCTTTTGAGAGGTATCAATTTCACATCAGGTTTTATTTTAGTGGTTTGATATGCACCAGTTTTTCAGAACTTATTTGCACCAGTTTTCCTGGACATTTAGATATAAATATCAATGGTTTTATATAGCTTGAAAAGGTATTTTGTACAAGAAGCAAAGTTGTACCGAAGGGGCAATGGAATATTGTTAATCCAAAAAGACAAAGGCAAAATCTGAAGACATAAAAACACTACAACAAACAAAACAAAAACATATCCTCCTTTCAAAATAAATTCTTACCGCATAAACTTCAAACTATAGAAAAGGGTTATAAAAACACAGTGAGAAAAATATTACGAATGTCTGTAGATAAGCCCTATGGTCTAGTAAAATCAGTTAAGGACCACATGACTATTTGGAAAATATATCGAGGAAGTCAATGTTAGACAGACTGGCAAAAGAGAGACATGTTACAACTCATCATAAAAAATCTATTTAACAAATTTAAAATAATTCCCATCAGTAGATCTGTTACGAAAAGTTGTCTAATTTTGACCCTTTCAATAGACTTAGTCGGCTCAGAAAACAGGAAGTAGATGTGGGACTGACCTGAAAAGAGGAGGCATGGTGCAACTCATTATACTGAAGCTGTGTTTCAAGTTTGAAATCAATCCAATTTAAGTAGAAGCCAAGAAATCTGTTACAAAAGTTTGTAATGGACAGTTTAGGTAATTGGGGGTATAATAAAAAAGTTTGCGTATAATAAAGGCAAATCTGTAATAATATATTAAAATGAAAACTAGTTATAAGCATTTTCATTTAACTTTGATAGAAGTGAAAATGGATGCATGTTATTGGTGCAAATGATCTCTCCTTTTAAAAAAATATGTTGCCACAATTGATACACTGGCACAATTAAGCTGTGGTGCAAAAGGTTATTATTATTATTTAGGAGGTCAAAGTGGTACAAAAAGAAATCTTCCTGCAAAGCTAGCAATTTATATACATAATTGTTAATTTCAGAACATAAATGCTTCATGATTTTAATTGTTTTTATTTGATAGCTTTGAAGATGAATCATTATCACTTACCGGTACAATAAGTACATGGACATATATTTTCTATTTTGTGTTTTTGATTAAAAATGGCAATTGAAATTGTAAAGTAAAATCTTCCTTGTTTTTTGTTTTATTAAGTGATAATTGAAAGCAATTCAAAATTCAATATACATGTCATAGATGTGCTCTTATGGGAACATGTAAGCTTATTATATTATTCAAAATCATATAGTTGAATCAAATATTTACCGTAGGTTTTAAATATTTTTGTATGTACACTTTTCATGGAGAAACTTTTAATAAGAACAGCAAATAGAAGTTAAAATCTTTTAATTTCTCATGAAGGGAAGAAGAGAAAATAGAAATAAAAGTGATGTGGAATAAGTGTTTGCAAATCACCCTTCAAATGTACATAAGCAGCAGCAATATAAACACCACTAGCCGATCACCTCTCAGCTGGTGGTTGAGTCCCGTTTGTATTTAACAAAAAAGGGACTTCCCCAACTGTATGTGATTAGGTTTGTCAGTTACCTGCCCAAGGTCGGTGGTTTCCTCCGGGTACTCCAGTTTCTTCCACCAATAAAACTGACCGCCCTACATGGCCCAGGTGTGTCGATAAAGGGTGTTAAACACCATCACACACACACAATGTGATAAGAGGTCTCTGCCACAAGGACATTTTGATTAGAAAAGCACACATTGCTCCAGTTGTCAACTGATTGTTACCATGAAATGGGTTTAAATATTTGGACCTTTGGCTTATTGCAGAACGGCAAGCAGCCCCTACTGGCCCTGTTGAAGGCTGCTGGCGGTTTTCCAATGGGATTTTTTTTAATTACTGCTTGTTTTGTGAGCTGTGTTGTATACACATATTCCACAGTTCATTGTTCTCTATTACAGTGAAAAATTATTCTAAATTTGTACTCAAACAAAATCCAACAAATCTCCAGGCAACAAATACTATTACATGCCTGGCATGCATTTGGTTATTCAAGACTCATCAGGGGCACTCTTCCAGAAGTGTAATAAATTGCCATTCATTACTGTAACTGTAATTCATTTTTGCAGAGACCAAAACCACATTATCCAAATTGAGATGTGGTAATTTGAAAACAACTAACAAGATTTTAAAATACATTGACACCTCAACACAAAGAATTCTTAAACTCAGCTTATAAACTCTATTTAAGGAACATTCTCCCTGAAACTGGTAGATGAACAAACCATGGATTTATCAAATAAAGTTGAAAAGAATTTAACAGATGATGATTAATAAACAAGAGGCTCCCAGGAGCCTGAATCGCTCACCTGGTCCCCATGTCGACCCTAAAAAGACTTTTCTAGAGCTGAATGAGCTGAACATTCAAGCAAGTAACAGATTTTCTCTATCTACTATAGTTTCCATTCTGTAGCAGTAGGCCCGAATCATGAAAAAACGTTATTTTAAGGGCCATAACCCCTATAAGGCGTCATCTGACAACTCTGACCCTATGAAAATTTTTTGTAGAGCTAAATGAACTGAACATTTAAGCAAGCAACTGCTTCTCTCTATCTGCTATAGTTTTCATTTTATAGGCCAAAACATGAAAGAACGTTATATTTGGGGCCGTAACCCCTATAAGGGGACATCTGACAACTTTGACCCTATGGAGACTTTGGTAGAGCTAAATAAGCTGAACATTTAAGCAAGTAATAGCTTCTCTCTATCTGCAATAGTTTTCATTCCATAGACCAAAAACAAGAAAAAACGTTATTTTAGGGGCTGTAATCCCTATAAGGGGTCATCTGACAACTTCTACCCTATGGAGACTTTAGTAG